>JAABOM020000002.1:10981313-11063175 GCA_011800125.2 Solanum clarkiae
CGAAATCCAAGAGAGACGTCCCACTCTCATTTCTCTCCCCAAAACCATATCCTCCATGGACATCTCCGAACCCGCTATACGTCGCCCCTATATGTCCATTAAAGTCTCCTCCAATGAAGATTTTTTCCACCGCTGGGAAGCCTCTCACCAGCTCATCCAAATCTTCCCAAAAGCGCCTTTTGGTTTCTCCGTTTAGACCCATATGGGGCGCATACGCACAAACTACATTCACCATCTGCCTTCCAACCACGAGTTTGATAGACATCAACCTATCATTGACCCTTCTAACCTCCACCATATACTCCCTAAGGTCCTCACCTACTAGGATACCCATACTATTTCTGTCCCTGGACCCACCCGAGTACCACAACTTAAACCCGTCCACATCCCGTGCCTTGGTGCCGACCCACCTGGTCTCCTGAACACACGCTATATTAATGCGTCTCCTCTTAAGGCATTTTATTAACTCGATAGATTTCCCTGTAAGCGACCCAATATTCCACGACCCAACCCTTAACTAGAATAGCCTCGAGCCTCCCTTACCCCCTACTATTAGCCCCAAACCCGAACCTATGACATGACCCTTGGCCTACATGAGATCCCGACGCCAGAGACTAGAAACAAGACTCTATGCTACAAAATCCAGCAGTGACAAAGATACCGGGCAAACAGCTTAGTGCTTGTACCAGTAAACAGAGGATAGCCGAGCCTACAACTTATAGGACTACACACAACAACGCTAAGCGTTACAACCTGCCGACCAGACAAAAGTCAGTCCAGAGCAACAATACACGCCAACCACCAGCGAAAAGGAAAAACGACAGCAAACTGATATGAACTATACAAACAGAATAATGCAAGAACAATATAAACTAAAGTAATTTGCCTTACCAGATCCCTGCAGTGAGAATCATACCACAAGCAAGTGTAAAAGAAAAAGCTATCACCTGGAACTCAGCTAAGCTCGCCGGAATTTTGCGACAGTATCTGTCCCAAATCGGTAATTGTGCGACAGTTCTGCGATGGTATACAGGACACCAACGTCACTGGAAGACCGTAGCACTGCCAGAAACAATACGCCGCCAACAACAGAGGGGGACGGGATCTCCGATCCGGCAAGGGTCCACCGACGCTCGAGTCGATGGAAGACCAGGAGTTTTCCGGCTAAGAGCGGTGCGAACCCTTGCCGGAAAAGCTCTCGATCGGTCGACGAACAGAAGATATATCTATGGCCACACACTATGTTAATTAAGTCATGTTTACATATAATTGTATAATTTAAACTAAGTGCATTTGGAGTTAAATTTCTGTCTAACCAATTGATTCAAACTCGACTGCAAGCACCAAATTAATTAGGCTAGAATGAGTTCAATCCAATTGAATGTATATAATTTGATTAGGCTGATTAATATTCAGACTCATCTCTATAATGTTTAATAGAGTTTTAATTTAGATTTTACAATTTAACTTGATATTTACAATTAGTGAGAAAAATATTTTTGGATAACATTTGCTTTAAAATATATTCATTTCTTTTGTCAGAATAACTTTTTATTTTATCTATATTATATTAAAAGTGTGAAAGTCCTTAAAAATATTGTTTAAACTTTTTTTCTTTCATTAAAAAACTCCTCTTTAGACAAAATTGTCTTTTCACCGTTTTTTCTTTAAATTCTTATTTAATTATATTTATAATATTGACTTTTAAAATATATGAAAATAATAAATAAGGACTTCTAGCCTAGAAAGACTCCTAAATCTTCCTAATTTAATAAACTTCTACTTCTTCCTTATTTGGATAAAAAAATACCCTACAACTGCTAAGGAACATTCTTATTTATCATGATATATAAGACCTTTATAAATAAATAATTTATTAAAATTACTTTTATAGCGAATAATTTATCTTTTCATAGCTTCATAATTAAAATTAATTTTTTTTGTAATATCAAACAAGGTACACACTTTGATCACGCGCAAAATTGACTATTCACTGTTATATCAAAAAATGACTTTTTAGAAAAGAAAATCAAAAATTCGTTGAAAACTCAATTAATTTAAGAGAAAACCAACTTTTGAAATTTTTTGGAAAGAAAAACAGAGTCGCCACCTAATTCTGCAGATAATTAGGAAACCATTAAATATTTTAAAAGACCTAACAGAAAAATCTTTTAAAAATCCAGAGAACAGGTTCAGGTTCATATTTTCACTTCGAGAAGGTTTTACGTACTCGAAATGGCCGCTAAATGCAGTTATCTAGAGATTAGATTATTTGACTAACTTTGCAAACTTGATTGACTTTTGAAAAAGTTGACTGATTTTGAAATCGATTAATTTGAAAAGATTTGACTGGACTTGACTATTTTGAAATCAGTTGACTAAAACTTGAAAGAAAATTGACTGTGTTTGAAAATTGAACCAAAATATAAATCATATTTTTTATTTCTTTTTATTTTGTTATTTTTTATTGCAAAACTCTTTTCAGGATAAAATTAAATAAAAATAACATAAATAGTTTTGACTTGTCAGGGAATTTAATTAGATTAAAATCAAATAGAAAGCAAAATATTAGCATCCAAACAAATATAGATATGTAAACGGAGTAACAATAAAAGAAGAGAGTTGGAGTAATCTTGCGCCTTTATCCCATTTTAATCTTTGTTTCGACTTTTAGGTCTTTTCCTTGTACTGCCGTAGACTATTCTCGGAAACCAAGAGAATACAGGTTGATTTGAAAAGGATGAGGTTTGGGCCTCCATGGCCCAAGGAAATGCGAATGAGAGAGGAGTTCACAACGGACTCGGATTTGATATAATCATGCCAAGAAAAGAGACATGGATTAGTAAAAGACTCAAAATAATACTAACAGCATAACTGATAAAATAGGAAGCACTAGGCACTGCATCCAGCATTAGATTGACACTACTGCAGACAAGATTCATTAATTTGCAACTAAGATCTTTCCATTATATATGCAAAAGAATCCTAGGAACAATGTTAACTCTAGATATGCATTTCTTCCTTCACAAATACAAAGACCAAAGCGGGCTACATTCTAATTTCGACAGGATAGAATAGAATAGGTGATTGAAATGCATAAATGGTCAGATTTTCAATGTTAGATTTATACAAAGAAATGAAGTTATAAAGTAAGAGGAAATGGACAAGCAACAGAGAGGGTCTCAGCATATGATATGTCATACAGACATGATAAGACCAACTTTGAAATAAGAAGACACAGGCAGAAACAAATTATGTCTTTCATCTTAAGCCACTGCTTAGTGTGACAAAACATACACCCGACAATCTAAGTTTCAAACATTCTCAAAGATCAACAAGTTGTTTCAAGAAAGGGCTTCAGAAAACAATGTGAATTCATACCAAATTTTATGTTAGACAAGGTGAGAACTGATTGGAAATGTAAATAATGGGAGGCACTGAATGCAGGAAAATGAACTCAAATTTCGGGTTTTTGAAAAGAGAAATCTGGACAGCCGGGGACTCTTGAACAACATTAATTAATTTAAACGCAACATAATAAACAAAAGAACCAATACAGGCTGACAACACTTTCAGTACCCCCAAATGTGATAGCAATAAACAAGACCTTGAAACAAAGGTGCAAGCAGGGAGTGCATTCATCCCTCATGCATGCTTAACAAGATTTTGATATGACGAAGACCTATATCACAGTTCATGACCCTGAAACTCAACTCTTCAGACGGAAGCATATGCAAGACCCAACTGAACATCACATTAACAGGCTTTATTCACATAGGGAAACAATAGGGACTTTAGATACAAGAATGTAGTGCTGGGAAAACAGACTGGAGCATAGTAAACCTCGAACTTTAACATACTAGCCTTAAATTAACACAAACACTGACTGCTCATCTAAAATAGAAGACTCAACTGACATCATGTAAATAGAAATACCATTCAAAACACCATTGATATGAGAACAAACAGAAATGACAAGGGAGACAGCTTACGACTTGTATTTCACTCAAACTTATCAAACTTAAAATGAACTAATACCATACTTAAAGCAGAAGTCAGAGAGAGATTCTCTGGCACATTATCATGAACTTGAAGTCATTTCAATAATAGTTTGGTTCCTAGCAACATAACAGTCAACAAAGGAGGCATTAATCAGCAATTTCAATCAACACACAGTAACATACACACATATTTTCGATATAAAATCAACACGACATTACTAAAACTGAGCTAAGATGCAAAATGGGTTCAGAGAATTAACAAGAGTCATCGTAATAACAACAACAAAATCAGTGTTGAACCGTCACAATAGAGCATTCAGCTAAGATAAACATAACGACTTTGACATAGCTTCATGGATCCATATTCGAACACAATATACGAAACTCGAAAATGAAAAGTGAGTTTGGAGTATTACCTTTATGGGAGCAGCAAACTAGAATGACGAGCTTGATTGAAGACGAGCTTACCACTACGAGTCGATTCGTCTTTATCGACTCAAGGCCAAGAATCCTCAATTTTGGGACTCTCAACACTACCCAGTTGCTGGAAACAAGTTTTGAAGAAAAAATGAACTATAATTTAATACTATAAGGCCAGAATAGCTATGGAAATCGACTGGTTTTCGATAGGGTTTTCGAGATGACTGGCGGCTTCCCTTTAAAACTAAGAAGAAGAGGGATTATATAGGTAGAAATTAGGGCGAAAATGGGGAAAAATTAGATAGGATTTGACGTCAAATTTAGGTACGTCGATCGCTCCTTGATTTATGGACTTTGGAAGAAAATGAGGATGCATGTAAGAGGACGTTGGGGAGTTGTCGGTTGGTTGTCGGGTCTTTGCTGGCTTCGAAGAAAAGGGGAAATAGGGGAAGGTTTTGCAGTAAGTGAAAAGAAGAGAGAAGAAGAAGAACGGGGAAATGGTGAATTGGGTCTGGTGCGTGTGCATGTGTTGAAGAAGAAGAAGAAGAAAATGGTGAAGGGAATGGGGAATAGTTCTGTTGAAAAAAAGAAGGAGAAGGAAAAGAATTGGGGGCGCGTGGCCCCCATACACTAGATTAATTTTTTAAAAATAATTGTTTGAAAATCGTTAAAATAAAAAATAGAACTCGATGATTAATTTGACACCGTAGAGGGTAAAAATTGGGTGTCAACACTCGTAAACAAAATTCAAAGACGTCTTAAAATTTTTATGTGATCTATCCAAACTATATATTTTAAAAACTAAAAATAGTTGTGTATATAAAATTTACTTAAATAATATATATATTTCTTTTTTCTTTTTATGAATAATTCATCATAGCAGAAAAATATGTGAATGATAGATAATAACTATTACTCATGAACAAAATTAAAAGACATCTTAAAATTTTTAGGTGATCTATCAAAACTATATATTTAAAAATAAAAAAAAAATTGTTATATAAAATTTACTTAAATAATGTATATATTTCTTTTTTCGCTATTCTTTTTATAAAATAAGGGCATATGTGGTCCAAAAGATAGACAACAAGGGTAGTTTTGATCTCAAAAATAATCGAAGGGTATATTTGAGCTATTTCGAATAGTTCGAAGGTAATTTTGACCCTTTTATTGCCACATGGATATCTATGTGGACTATTATGTGGCAAGGATAATAGTGTAAGGGCATTTGTGATCCCTTGGAATAACAACAACGGTATTTTTGATCCCAAAATGTAATAGAGGGTATAAGTGATCTATTTCGCATAGTTTAGGGCAATTTTGACCTTTTTCCCTAATCAAAATAGAGGAACTGAAAAGAAACAATTGGATGTACGTGCATAAGCGTCAACTTAAAGCCTTTTCAAAGTATATAAATGTCAAGATGAGTTTAACTCAGTAGCCTTGAGTAATCATCTTCGTAAAATAACATACTTGAAATGAACCATATAAAATTAAGAACATATGGTAAAAAGGTGCATAAATTGAAGAATTCTTATAACTGACATACATTATGTGAGCTCGTGATGCCCAACTTATAATTTCAGTTATACGCGTTGCCAGGATATAGAACAATATTACATCTATATAGATATACTCTAAAATGTGCTTGTCAGAGTTATATGGAGCTGTTCAACAAAGCGATATACTCAAATCTATGGTAGCTCATAATTATGAGACTTGGGTTTTCTAAACACGTTACCTATCACTACTAAATAGTCCTTGCCAAATATGATATACATTCATATAATGCTCATAAAATTGTCACGACCCAAGCCTAGGGCCTAGATATGATCGACGAATGGAGAACCCGAAGGAACCCCAAGCAAGCCTCATAGCATATCATTACACATCCTTAGTCATGGAAGCAATTAAAATGACACTAAGAGATAAGCATAAACAAGGGAATTGGGACTAAGGGTAAAATTCATATAATAATATCAAGAAACAAGAGAGTCAAAGCTCATGACATAGATATATAACATGTCCAACAACATCTCTACTACATAGATAAGAGAGGGGGCCATGAAAAAAAACTGTGCTCACCCCTCATAGTCAATACATAAATAAAAGATAGATAGTCTTAGTACATAACAAGAGATCATTATCAACGTCCCCGAAATGGAGGACTCACCAGCAAGCTTGAGAGACAATCATACTAGCTACATGGAGGAGGAGGATGATTAAGCAGTGCACTATTTTCTACATGGTGACATCATGTAGGCATAGAGTATGCGATAGTACATTTGAATGATCTAAGTATGTAGGATGCAATGCAACAAGTAATAGTAACATAATCGAAATGCATAAGCATAGGCAATGAGTACATATAGCAATATGGAATGTATAGAAGATGCTCATAGTAAATCATGCTTATATGGATAATAAAATAAGTGTAAGGAGTGGCCATTCTTAGTGAAATCCAAGGCCTACCACCTTCTTGGAGAGGAGCATGAGGTACGAAACCCTTCAGGAGGCTGATGGACTACAAACCCCCCAACAAGGTTGATGGAGTACAAACACCCCAAGAAAGTTGATGGGCACCAATCCCCAACAAGGTTACCCGGGCCTACTACCGCCCGAGCTAGCGATCGAGGTACCGATCCCTCAACAAGGTTACCCGGGCTTATAACCCCTCGAGCTAGACTTGGTCATCCCCAACACTGTAGAGATAATACCATATATATACACTCTTTTCATTATCATATACATACAATCCTTATCATCATTATTTTATCATCATTCCATCATTATTTCATCATCATATAGTCATTCAACTCATAAGACATACATTGGACCTTCAACTCCTCAAGAAATCATAACCGGCATTTCATCAAACACTTAGAGAGTTTGTAGTGCTAGTGTAAAATCATGCAATTCAAGAGTGTTATCATGTTAGGAAATTCAATGTAAAACCATTAATAGATACTTGGTAACACCCTCAAGCAATATACATCAACACCCTCCATCAAGTCCCACATTAGATCTTAGATTCATAGCCCAAAACATAGTAAAATAGTCACAATTTCATAAACCCCAACATAGTGTGCAGTGAATTTCATAATAAGTAAGACCAATTTGTAAATCAACTTTGAATCATGCAATTTTAAGAAAAGGAAGATTGAGCATCATGAGTGAAAGGAACCCATGAAAGAAACCCTTATACCTTAGCTTTGGAGATGAACTTGATGAAGATTGGAGATGGGGACTTGAGTCTTGAGAGGAAATCCTTAGATCCGGAGAGGGTTCTGAGACTTGAATTTAGGAAATGAAATATTGGCTAAGTATTTGAATGAGTATTGGTAAATGTTTAGAATGATATGAGGGTAAAAAATGGCTAAGTATAGGTATTTTCATGTTTTGAAATACTTAGGCCCAAGACTTAAAAGTCTTGGACCAAAGTCGAAACTAGGCAAAAGAATACACTGAGGTGTCGCGCCAGGGGCACAGAAACCTCACTGGAATTTGCATTTTTGGAAAATTGAAATTTCTAATCGTTTGCTCTTAAATCGGGGTTAGACCCATTCTCCACTCAATTTGACCCCCCTAAACAAGAATATGAAGTCAAATTTTTGATATTGCATGTGGATTTTGAGATATTTAAAAATTACAATTCCGGGCACTTTCAAGGCACATTTTCGGGCACTTTTTTAGGGTCGTTATAATATCTCTCCCTTGGAAACATTCATCCCCGAATGTCAAAGATGTATATGAGAGATGTAAACATGACAATTTCAGCCCACATATGGATGCAACAATGCACTTAAACATCAATTCAAGAATCTTATCATAAGTGTAAAATCATCATGAACTTATCAATTTAAACATGAATGCATGCAATGACATGAGGGATGAACTTAAGACTCGAGATCATGTCGGGGTCTTAAATCAATACCTTAGGATTGAGTAGAGTGGAAAAGGTAAGGATATCACTTTTGCATGTTCGCTTCGGCCTCTCAAGTAGCACTTTCAACTTGTTGATTCCTCCAAAGGACATTAACGGAAGCCACCTCTTTGTTTCTCAATCTCTTCACTTGCCTATCCACAATCTTAACCAGAACCTCTTCATAGGTCAAATTATCTTCAACAATACCCACATCATCAAGAGGTACAATAGAACTCGGATTACCCACACATTTCATCAACATAGACATATGAAACACTAGATGAACCAAATCTATTTCTCTAAGCAATTCCAACTCATAAGCTACCTTGCCAACCCTTCTCATCACTCTATGAGGACCCATATATCTTGGGATCAACTTGACCTTCTTAATAAAATGGACCACACCCTTCATGGGTGACACCTTCAAATAGACCTAATCGTCAAATTTGAATTCAAGCTCCCTTCTTCTCACATCGGCATAAGACTTTTGACAACTTTGGGCCATCTTCAACCTTTCTCTAATCATCCTAACCTTCTCAAGAGCCTCCATAACCAGATTTGGTCCTAACAAGGCCACCTCATAAACTCAAAGCACCCCACCAGTGATCTACAATGCCTACCATAGAGAGCATCGAAAGGAGCAATATCGATGCTAGAATGATAGCTATTGTTGTTAGCAAACTCAATCAATGAAAGATGATCATCCCAACTACCTTTAAGCTCCAACACCCAAGCTCTAGGCATATCCTCAAGGGTTTGGATGGTCCTTTCGGCTTGGCCATCCATTTGAGGGTGGAAGACCGTAGAAAGCTTAATTCTAGTGCCAAAACCCCTTTAGAAGGACCTCCAAAAATGTGAGGTAAATTGAGCACTACGATCTGATATGATGGACAAAGGAATTCCATGCAACTTTACCAAGTCATAGACGTACAACCTAGCATAATATTCAGCCTCATATGTGGTCTTGACCAATAGAAAATGTGCCGATTTTGTCGTCCTATCAACCACCACCCAAATGGAATCAAAACCTTTTTCTAGTCTTAGGAAACCCAACCAAAAAATCCATATTAATCACATCCCACTTCCAAGTAGGAATCTCTATGTTTTGGGTTAGGCCACCCAGCCTTTGATGTTTGGCTTTGACTTGTTGACAACTATGACAACTGAAAGCAAATTTAGTAATGTCACTCTTCATGCCTCCCCACCGATACACATCCCTCAAATCTCTATACATTTTGGTGGAATCGAGGTGGATAGAGTAAGAAGAGTTATGGGCCTCATCAAGGATCTTTTCTATCAAGCCATCAACATTAGGTACACACGACTTACCGTGGTACCTAAGTGCCCCATCTCTCCCTTGGGAGAAAACCTCCACCTTGCCCTCTTTCACCAAGGCCTTCAATTATAACAAGAAGGGATCAAGATCTATTTTGCTATCACCTCATCAACCGAGGAGGACTTAGAACCATTCACAACAACAACATCACCATCACAATCACCAACCTCCTCCAACCTAACCCCCAATTTAGTCAACCGATGCACTTCCCTAGTTATCTCATTATCACCACCATCAACATGAGCTAGGCTACCCATAGACACACTACTCAAGGCATTCACCACCACATAAGCCTTACCAGGATGATAATGCACACTCATATCATAATCCTTAAGAAGTTCTAGCCACCTTCATTACCTCAAGTTGAGATCTTTTTGAGTGAACACATATTGGAGGCTCTTATGATTGGTAAACACATCAACATGCACCCGATACAAGTAATGCCGCCAAATGTTTAAAGCAAATGCTACGGCGGCTAATTCAAGATCATGAGTAGAATAGTTCTTATCATGCACTTTGAATTGCCTAGAATCATAGGCTATTACCTTACCATTTTGCAATAAAACACAACCCAACCCAACTCTAGAAGCATCACAGTACACAACGAATCCTTCTAGCCCATCCGATAGTGACAAAATAGGAGCGGACACAAGCTTATCTTTCAATTCTTGGAAACTCCTTTCACATTCATTGGTACACACAAACTTAGCCTTCGTTTGAGTCAATTTTGTCATAAGGGAAGCAATATAAGATAACCCATTCAGAAATCTTCGATAGTAACCCGCTAAGCCCAAGAAACTCCTAATGTCCGACAGGGTCAACGGTCTAGGCCAATTTCTAATCACATCGGTCTTCTTAGGATCCACCTTAATGCCATCCCCTGACACCACATGCCCTTGGAAAGAAACCTCCTTCAATCAAAATTCACACTTTTCATATTTAGCATACAATTTCTCCTCCCTCAATCTTTGCAACACAACCCTCAAATGAGCCCTATGCTCCTCCTCACCATGAGAATAGATCAAATGAATATTACAACAAATGAATCAAGGTAGGGTTTGAAAACTCTATTCATAAGGTCCATGAAGATGGTCGGTACATTGGTCAACCCAAAAGACATCACAATAAACTCATAATACCCATACCTAGTCTAAAAGGCCATCTTGGGAATATCACACTCCCTCACCTTCACTTGATGATACTCGGACTGACAATCAATCTTACAGAAATGGCTAGCCCCTTGCAATTGGTCAAACAAATAATCAATTCTTGGAAGAGGATACCTATTATCGATGATGACCCTATTAAGTTGTCGGTAATCAATACACATTCTAAGGGACCCATCCTTCTTCTTCACAAACAACACTGGTGCACCCCAAGAGGATTGGCTAGGCCTAATAAAACCCTTCTCTAAAAAGTTCCTCAATTGTTCTTTCAACTCCTTTAACTCCACCGAGGCCATACAGTAAGAGGGAATAGAAATGGGTTACGTATCGGGGAGGAGGTCTATACCAAAATCTATTTTCCTTTTGGGAGGAACACTGGGAAGGTCATTTGGAAAGGTATCAAGAAACTCATTTACAATCGGAACCGACTCTATGGGATGGACCTTGGACTCCATATCCCTAACCCTCACGAGATGGTAAAGACACCCCTTAGAGATCAATT
This sequence comes from Solanum clarkiae, assembly GCA_011800125.2. Lineage (NCBI taxonomy): Eukaryota > Viridiplantae > Streptophyta > Magnoliopsida > Solanales > Solanaceae > Solanum > Solanum clarkiae. Next base: position 10,992,664 of record JAABOM020000002.1, read on the forward strand.
TATAGGCTTTAATGCAAGAGATGAACCTATCCTTGACCACCACATCAAGACTCTCCCACTCAAGGATGATCTTGTTTGGGAATTAGAATTTGACCCTACGGGTTCTACAATCAATAGAAGCATAGTATGCATACAGCCAATCCATCCCAAGAATAACATCAAAATCAACTAGAAAGATAATACCCTATAAAGATAACATGTTACACACACACATATATATATATATATATATATATATATATATATATATATCAAGTAAAAAACTACTTTAGATTAAAATAATAAAAAGTTATCGGCACAGGTATGGGATCCTATATGGCCCGTGTGGTCTTGCACGGCCCGTGTACACGGATCGTGCTTCACAATTTATGAAATAGCCAACTTCCGGGCGTATCTTCACTTGAAGGTAAGGACCACGGATCATGGTTGGTCACACTGCCCGTGGTGATGGTCCGTCCCACATTACTTAGCCATTCTCTCCAATTTTCGATGGTAATCCACCTATCTTGCATCACCTCATGCTACATTGCCACGAGCCGTGCCATCTTTCATGGGGCGTGCCATCGTCACATGTTCCAGCACCTTTTATTGCTAAGTGAAAGCCACGAAGGACCACACGATCCGTGGACCTTTCCATGAGCCGTGGTGGTCACCTTGTGCCTTCACCTGGCTTCCGTTCATGCTCTTTACTCATCATTTTCAGTGTGAACTTCCCATTTCTGATGCTTTATCTATTTTTTCCTGAAAAATAATCAAAACACACATCAAACCAACAAATTTTGCTTGAGAACGTACAAAAAATCCTACGTTAAAGCATTGTAAAAGTCATATTTTTATGCCTCATCAGTCCTCTACCCTATTAGTAGTATTTATCACCAATAAGTGGGCTAATTTAGTCATCCTTATCAACAATCACCCAGATCAAATCATGCTGTTTGTGGGACCTTGGTAAGCCTATAATACAATCCATATTGATTATCTCCCACTTCTATTCTTGAATTTCAAAATTCTAGGGTATTCCACACGGCCTTTGGTGCTCAACGTTTACTTGTTGGAAATTTGGGCACTTAGAAACAAAGTCTGCAATGTCTCTCTTCATCCCACTCCACCAATAAACTTCTCTCAAGTTGTGGGACATTTTAGTAGACCCTAGATGGATGGAATATCTGGAGTTATGGGCTTCTGCCATGATCCTTTCTCGTCAACATTTGGAACACAATCTACTTTAGTATCTCAATAACCTATCTCCCCCTTTGACGAATGCCATCACTTTATGCTTATGTACATCTTCCTTCAATTGGAATAAAATGGGATCTCGATCTTGGTTCTCCTTTACCTCTATGATAACAGATGGTGTAGACCCATTATGTATAAATATTCCACCTTCACTAGATTCATCGAGTTGAACTCATAATTGCACCAGTCTATGAACCTCTTTAGCCAACTCCTTCTTCCCTTCTTCCACATGAGTGGTGCTCCCCATAGACAACCTGCTAAGAGCATTAGTAACCACATTAGCTTTACTTGGATGGTATAGGATGCTCATATCGCAGTCCTTGAGCAACTCAAGTCATCTCCTCTGCCTCAAGTTAAGCTTTTTCTGGGTGAATACATATTGTAGGCTCATGTGGTATGTGAATATATCAACCTGTCCTCCATATAAGTAGTGAAGCCAAATCACGAGTGCAAACACAACCGCAGCCAATTCTAAGTCGTGAGTTGGATAGTTCCTCTATGGTTCTTAAATTGTCTGGAACCATAGGCTATGAACTTACCTCTCTGCATCAGAACGCATTCCAATCCCACTCTAAAAGCATCACAATAGATCACAAAATCATCAGTCACCTCAAGTGGAGTCAACACTGGCATAGTCTTCAATCGAGTTTTCAACTCTTGAAGACTCTTCTCACACTTGTCTGACCACTGAAACTTAGCTTTCTTTCAAATTAGCTTAGTCAATGGCGAGGATATAGAAGAGAATCCCTCAATAAATCTATAGTAGTAACCAGCCGAACACAAAAAAATTCTTGTGTCAGTTGGAGAGGTGGGTTTAGGCCAGTTCTTAACTGTCTCAATCTTTTGGATATCCACTCGAATACCATCACCCGAGACAACATGGCCTAAAAATGACATTGATTTAGGCCATAACTCACAATTTGAAAATTTGGCAAACAATTTCTTATCCTTGAGGGTCTAACGAACAATTCGGAGGTGATCGATATGCTCTTCCTCATCTCTAGAGTACACCAAAATACCGTCAAGAACACAAGCACAAATATGCCAAGGTATTGTATGAATACTTTGTTCATAAAGTACATGAAAGCGGCACGAGTATTGGTAGATTCGAAGGACATTTCCAGAAACTCAAAGTGACATATTGGGTTCAAAAAGCCATTTTTGGGATGTCACATTCTCTCACTTTCAACTGATGATAGCCTTATCTAAGGTCTATCTTGGAGAAAAGAGTGGCACCCTGAAGTTGGTCAAATAAGTCGTCGATCCTCGAAAGGGGATATTTGTTCTTAACGGTCACCTTATTCAATTAGCAATAATATATACACATCCTGAGGGAACCATCTTTATTGTAAACAAATAGGACATGAGCATCCCGAGGAGAGACACATGGCCTAATTCATCCTTAGTCCAATAAATCCTTCAACTTCTTTTTCAGTTCTTTCAACTCTGTGGGAGCCATTCTATATGATGAAATAGAGATAGGTTAGGTGTCGGGGAGAATATTAATCCTAAAGTCAATCTACCTATTAGGAGACACTAAGCAAATCATCAGGGAACTCATTGACAACTGGAACTAATTCCAAGGGTGGAGACTCTATATCATCAGCCTTAACTCACAAAAGGTGATAGATACATGCTTTAGAAATTAATTTTTTGGCCCGAAGGTAGGAAATAAACTTACCTTGGGTACTACAAAACTACCCTTCCACTCTATAATAGGCTCATTCAGAAATTGGAATTCAACTGTCCAGGTTCTACAATTGACGGAGGCATAACAAGCGTGAAGCCGGTCCATGCCACGAATCACATCAAAGTGAAGCATCTCTAACTCAACTAAGCCTGTCAAAGTATCTCTATGATAGATAGACACCGTGCAATCTCTATATACCTTTTCAACTAGAATGGACTCACCAACAGGAGTAAAAACACTAAAGGGCTCAAGAATACATTCAGAAGGATCTCAAACTTACCAGCCACATGTGGAGTTACAAATGACAAAGTGGCACCTAGGTCAAGCAAGGCATACTCATCATAGAAAAAGACTCGAATCTTACCCGTGACAACATTTGGTGTAGCTTCCTGATCCTATCAGTTTCCCATCACATACAGATGGTTTGTACCCCTTACCCTTGTTAGTTGTTGTTCCTCTCTAACTACCACTGGCTAGTGGTACTACTGACGACTAAGCATTATTACCTCCATCGCCCCTTCCTCCTCATTGGGGACTTGTTCTGGAAGTGACTAGTCTGTTCACACCTATACCAAGCATTTGTGCCCTCATGGCACTCACATAGATAGAGTTTGCCACACTTGCCACATGGTTATTTCCCCTCAAACCTTGAGTCACACTAGCTTGGGATTAAGAACTCTAAGGTCTTGAATGCTGATGGCCCTGAGACTTCTGATCATACTTGTTACTCGGAGCTAGTGTACTTGCTGAGGATGGTGCATAACTCAAAGACCTCTTCTGAAAATAGGACTTGTCCCTCTCACCTTGCTTATTCTGGCTAGGATCATGCCCTACTGACTTAGCCTTCTTGCTCAAGTACTCCTCCCAATCCCTCTTCTTGTCCTCCTTAAGTTATTGCACATAGACCATAAGCCAATTGATGTCCATGTTTAGAATCAGCAACGTCGCTTTGCACTCCTTTTTTTACATGTTTTCCCAAGCCAGATATGAACTTTCTTATTCTAGATCTCATGTCAGGGACTGTCTCTGGAGCATACCTTGATAGTTGTATGAACTTAAGGCTATATTCTTTGGCAATCATCCCCTCATGCTTCAAGTTAACAAACTCCTTAATCTTTTCTTCCCTCAACTCTTATGGAAAGAAGTGATGAAGAAAGGCACTCTCAAAGTTATCCCAAATAGCAGGCTGGGCATCCTCATCTCGGCTCTCTTCCCATTTATCGTACAAAATATTTGACATATCCTTAAGTTAATAGGAAGCAAGTTTAACTCCCTTAATCTCCATTGCATTAATAGCTTTCAACACCTTCCACATCTCACCAATAAAATTTTGGGGGTTCTCCTCAAAATTAGACCCTATGAAGAATGATCGGTTCTTCCTCAAGCTCTTAGGAGCTTGTGAACTCCAATTCCCACTCTATGCGGCTACTAGTTGGGTAAGCATAGTGATAGCTCCTTTGAAATTAGCCTCTATAGTAGACGTATGTAAAATAGTAGGTGTTTGGGGAGCCCTAACGACTCTAGTGCGTCGACCCTAGCCTCTTGTCTTCACCTAAGGAGACATATCTAGTGGCGGATTCTTAGTGTTGCAAGATGAAGTGTCTCTTTGGGTGGAGATACGCTTAGGAGGCATGATCTTCAAACACATAATGTACAAATTAGATAAATACTTTAATAGAGTTAAACTCTATTGCATGAACTTAGAATACAAGAAAGTGTAACATTTCCTTATGTCCCACAGCCTCCTACTTATAAAGTGTGGTGCACAAAACACCCATAAACACGACCCTACTAGACACGACTTTATAGACTCCCTAGGACACTTGAAATTTGTTTTATGAAGCCTCTAAATCATCTGACTAAATGTTGTCAATGATAGGGCCATGGCTACCTCAGAATAAAATAAAAAGGCTAAATTCAAAGCTAGAAGAGAGAAACAGGATATCCTTTGGAAGCAGGAAGGACTCACCAATCAGTTGAATGCAAATGGGTCCTCAACGGAGCGCCTGTTGATGATTATTGGTACCTATCTTTGCATGGTAAAAAGATGCAGCCCTAAATAGAAGTCAGTATGTGGAATGTACGAGTATGTAAAATGGCAGAAAGAAACATGTAAAGGAAGAATAACATCAACTCAAATAGCTCACAAGAAGTGGGAAACTCAATCAACATGTACAGAGTCTAAAAGTAAGAATATCATTTGGGCAATGACCATTCATATATCATCTAATCCAATCCACTCAGAGTATTATCAAGGCTTATTTGGGAGTTTCTCTAATTGACAACCATCACCTATGAGCCGGTGAGGATACAACAAAACAATGTCATTGTCATATCTATCCCATACCTTTTCAAGGAAAAGGACATCCCATCGGTGGATCCAAAATCAATAACATCGATTCCTCTTTTTAGGAAAACAGGAAACATCTGATTTTATGGTCAAATCCTCTCCTATGCCGGCTACGTTATGTTGAGTACAATTTGGACTTACTTTTACAAAATTAGGTGTTAAATGCTCCTCCCAAGACTCAATATGCTCATAAGACATAAACGTTATGGTTAACTCATACATCTAGTATCATTGGACATTTGTCAACTCAATTCATCATATCAACTATCAACTTTTTGATTACATTCTTTCAACGTTCAATTCTTGACTCACAAAAACTCTATCATGCATCATTCTAACTCATAGTTTTTCGTGAAAACAAAAGTAGAGTTAAAGCATTTAGGGATTCCATAGACTCTTTAGGCTCTAATTGTACTCATGCATACCCATTTAAGTGAAATGTGTAAAAATAACAAGAATTCATGCTAGGGTCCATGTATAAAAGAAATATCACCTAATTCAAGCATTTAATTCATAAAAATAGTAATTCATGCAAGATTATATAGAAATACAATAGGATTTTAGAGAAAACTTCAAGAAACATTCATGGGAGACTCAATTTATTCACAACTCTATCAATTCAAGTTATGGGACACATGAAAGAATATAATCAATGTTTTGGTTAGCCTTACATACCTGCAAATTTTGAACCTTGAACAGCTTGGAAAAGCTCACTCAATTATCTTCAAAAACATAGCCTTTTTCTCTGTTGAAACCTTGCTCTAAGTTGGACAAGGTGTTTTAGCATAAAAAGGTTAAACTGATATTTTTAGGGATTCATTTGGGTGTAAAAACGTCAAGTTTAGGCTTTGAAAGGGTGGGAAAATACCAAAATAACCTTTTGTAAAAAGCTATCAAATCCTTCCACGGGCCCATCTATGGCCCATAGAATCTTTTGCATCCCACAAGAACCAATCCATAAACTTTTGGGCAAGTTTCGGGCCTTCTGTATCAATTCTACGAGACTAATCTATGGCTTGTAGGTCCATCTACGACCCGTAGGTTGGTCCGTCAAGTCTGGGACTCTAAAATGAATTGGTAGAAGGTTTTCCACAAGTGAACAGTATAGGTCGTAACTCAAACCATGACCCATAAGTAGGTTTCGTGGTTCAACTTTGCTCTAGCAGTCTTCAGTAAAACAACCATAACTTTTGATTCCAAACTCCAAATGAGGTGAAATTAGTGGCGTGGGAAAGCTAATTCAAAGACCTTTCATTTGGTAGCTCATGGGACAACTTATTCTCTGTGTGCTAAAAGTTATGGTCATTTAAATTTGACATTTGCATAATCTAACATGAGAAACTCAATTTATAGAAAAACTTTGAACTCAGCTAAGTACTAAAGGTCTCTTATGACCCCTAATCCACTTCCCATATATAAGAATGAGGCTTAAAACATCGGTACATGTAAGAATAGAGTTATGGAGTGTCACAGATTCATGTTTTCAGGGGGACCAACTACTTAGATGATACCTAGCTTACCGATCTTGAATACTAGAACTAGAAAAAGTTACAACTATAAGGTCGTAGTAAGTTATGAATTCATGGTGACCACAATACCTTATTTTTTTCTTCTATTGATTTAAACACTTTCAGTTGATAATTTGTTACTTGCATTTAGTTAGTGTATAATTATTCTTTTCTACATAATAATCTCTTCTTTTTTTTAAAAAAAAAATATGACAGAGTACAAATACATATAATTAACAAGCTAAGTATGATCCATATTCCTTATGAATTCGACCCTAACCTTGGTTAGTTTCAATAGTTGAACAACTATCACTTTACACTTTTTAAGGGAGGTGTAATTTAAGCATATCAATCCACGGTCCATAAACCAATCTACAGACTATAAATGGCACTCATAGAAGCAGTCGAACAGTTTTAAGTAAAGATTTCTTTTATTTTTTTTCCACTTTTTGTAAGCCTAAATCATGATGTTTTGGCACTCTAATTAGAGTATTTCTTATTCAGACACCTAGTCTTTATGGACTAAACTCTCGTAAACTCATCAACTATCATAAAAAGGCTAAGGCTATGGTTCCAAGGCTTCTTTGAAATGAGGGTATCCTATCACTCTCATGTATAAATGATTTTGATATCTCGAGAATTCTGTAAAATTGTTTGAAGTAAAGCTGGATTTTTTTTATGAAATTATGATCTCTCTTCATTAATTCACATTTTGTGTATTTCTTTCTAGTCTTAGAATCTTATTACACCACTTTAGCATGATTCTACAAGAAAAAAAGGCTTTTAACGACTATTTTTTAACGAAGGGAAATGAATCCGGTCGTTATAAATACACTTATAGCGACCAATTCTTTTTCGCTTGTTATAAATATAATTATAGCGACCAAATTTTTTTTTGATCGTTATAAATATACTTATAGCGACCAAATTTTTTCGATCGTTATAAATATACTATAGTGACAAAAAAAAATTTCGTTCATTATAAATACACTTATAGTGACCAAATTTAATTTCCGCTGTTAAAGATAAATTTTAATCCAATATTAACGATGGGATGAATTTGATCATTAAAAACATAAATCTCATTGTTAAAATATATTACTTAGTATAAAAATGTATTTTAATTAATATCAGTGCAAATAGATCAGATCAATCATGTTATAAGTATAACAAGGGGCATTTTATTAATCATTCCATCATTTTAATAAGAATCCTCCTTCTTTTATAAGTTTACTTATTTCATAATAAAAAATTTAATAAAAAGAAAAAATATTAATGTATTATTTTCTGATTACTCTATCGATCATTCTTATTATAGTTAATTATATAAAATCTTGAAATATTGTAAAAGCATTTGGTTACAATCTTTTTGGCATATTTTTTTTAACTTAAATATTTTCTTGATATAGTTTCTACATATATTTTTATTTTGAGAGACAATTTATTCATCTTTACTTGACCTTTTCAAAGATGCAAGATGAAGTAGGTCAAAACAAAATATTAAAAATATAAGTAATAATATTAAATACTCCCTCCATCCCATTTATGTGGCACCCTTTTATTTGGCTCGGTGTTTAAGGAAAAAATGAAGACTTTTAAAACTTGTAGTCTAAAATCATTATTAGATATTTTTGTGACTGAGAATCATTTCATTAAGGGTAAAAAAGAAAATTTAAAGGTAAGTTATTTCCAAATAGAGTAAGGTGACTTTCTTTTTGTGACGGACCAAAAAGAAAGGCTGTCACTTAAAATGGGATAGAGGATAGATGTTTAAGGTAGAAAAGTTATATAAATTTGGTAGTAAGTAATTTTCTCAAAAGAATATATGTTTCTTCACTTACAAAGTACCTCGGTCAATAGACTTAAGAATCAATATTCAGCAATAATATTTCTTCTAATAAAAATATATATATTATGTCGATTTTTTCATTATTGGTTGTGAAACTAACAGGCGTATACAAAGAAAAATCATTCGTTTTAGTTAAAAAGTATAAAGTGAAATTTTACAAACAAAAAATTTAAAAAACTTTACATGACATATAATCAACTACGAAATTAATTAATTAGGAAATCGTGATTTTTTAATTATTTAAAATTTTATAATTGATTTGTATCTCATAATATTTTAATGATTGAATTATTTATACTAAGATAATATTATTAGTATAAAAAGTGAAACTAAAAAAAGTTGAGGGTTTTATCCATAAATTAATGTGCAAAAACTCAATAACTTAAGGTGCAAAACATAAAACAAACAACTCTATGTGTAGAACTAAAAAGCTCAACTTTCTTTTTATTTGATTGTGAGAATTGAAACAAATTTTATATTTCATTGTAGTTAATCTTTGATTTTGTGAAAAAGAAAAAAGAAAATAATAGTTTAGGAGTGTTATTATAATAACTTTACATAAAGTCTTTATACTTGTCCTTTGATAAATCATGCATTTTGAAGAACTCAACGTCAGAGAAAATGTAAAAAAATATGCAATGGAAAATTTTTGAAGCACGAGAAGAATACATTTCATATTTAAGAAATTGTTTAAAGATATTATAGTTTTTCTTTTGCTAAGAGTTAAAAATATAATATCATACAATTTGTATGTCTATATTTTGGTAACAGTACGCAATATAATTCTTTATAATTTACTATAAAATTTAATATAAATATAATCAATTTGTATGTTTTTGCATGTGAACGTATTTGTAGGTGTGTGTGTATATGCATTTTTGTTGATTTGATTTGTGGTTATAATTAAAGTTTTAATAACTAGAAATAAAGAGAGCGTTGGAGTAATTGGTAAAGTCGTTGTCATGTGACCATAAGATCGTGGATTCAAATGTAACACCTAGTGAAATGATGAAAATACCCCTAGAATTGATCTTGCGAATAATGTGTCTTCCCTTGCTCCTTTTGCAAATCTGAGACTGAATTTGCGATCAGTGCGAAATATCGAGTCGGAAAATGGTCTCGACTTGACAAAAATTCAAAAAAACGCGAATTGTTTTTTCTTCAAGAAAGCTAAAAAAGTGGGGTTTCTACACCCCTTCCGTGACGCGGAGTGGATGCGGAACTACACTTTTTTATTTTTCTGAATTTTGACGAAAAGTGAGAATCTACGAAAAAGTGAGAAATAATACTAGTGTGCATCGTGCACTAGTGTATTTCTGGAGCAGTTTTGTTCTTTTAATGGGGAGGGGTAATTCCAACCTTTTTTCACACCCCATATCCCAAATTAAGTCAATTTTAATTCGATTTAAAGTCCAAAACATTTTCTTTCACGCATTCATTCATTCAAAACCCTTCCAAGAAACATTCAAGCGTAAAAAAAATCAAATCTCTCCAACTCTTCAAGAATCTCCTACCAAGGTATGTAAGGTCCTCCAAAAAAACTACTTTATGGATATTTTAGAAATTATACATTTGTTTCATCCAAGAATTTTCAAGTACTAGTTGAGGTCAAAGTTCATGTATTTCTATGAAGTTCATTAAATTTCCATTCGTATGTATAGATTCTTGATAAGTATTATGATTTTTGATTTATTTACCATTAATTTAAGGTATTGTTACCAAGATTTAGAACCCTGGACGAACTTCTGTAAAATCTTGCATGGGTTTCAATGAATACTCATAAAGCTTAAAGTTGAGTTAAGTTTAAGAATTATTTTTAGAATTGTTTTTGCATTTTAGCTGAGTAACCCAATGTGTTTTAAAGTACTTGAGTTGATACTAGTTTCAGTCAAGCCAAAGAGTCCAGATGAGAAAGTTTCGGAAAAGTTAAGATGGGCTAAGTCCCCGAAAGACCAAAGATATTTTGAGAATTCATATCCTTTAAGTTATGAGCTATATAAAAGTTATTTTTGGGAGTAGTATTGAGAACTGATATGAGTGAGAGTAGAATTAATTACTTGAACTCATAAACTATGTAGCCAACATAGAATAGAATTATACCAAGGTACATTCCTTATTAGCCACTGAGATGGCCTAGTTTTGGGATGGATCCACTCCTCTATTTAATGGTCCCCTATCTCGGCAAAGTACGAGATGGCTCTGGCAGCATGGGCAATACACTATATCATCACGAAGCTCATAGTGGTAGTTGTCGGTTAGAGAAATTCCCAAGCTAAGAAACTAAGTTTTACTTATCAGTTTTCAGCATGTTATTTTCAGCATACATGCCTTTATGATTATTGCTATTTAATTATGAATTATGTTTATGTCTTTTGATAAGCATTATGACATACTGTTTAAATGTTTTAGCCATCTTACATACTGTACATACCATATACTGACATCCTTAGGACCTACATCATTTTATGATGCAGACGCAGGTGACCTAGTTCCTCAACAGTCGCTTCTTTGAGAACTTGCTAGCTTTCAGACAGTGGTGAGACCTCTTTTCAGTCCGAGGCTTTTTGGTTCATGTTATGCTATTTCAGTTTTATTTCAATTCTGGCTACTTAGGGCGTATCTCAGTAGTCCTTTCAGATAGTTTTAGTAGAAATTCCGTAGACCATGTGTTAGTATTCTAGTTTTAGCTCTATCAGTTGTTGCTTCTGAACAATTATATTCAGTCATGCAGATTATTCTGGTTTAGTTGTTGCTTTTATGGATTTTTCCACTATTATTAAGTCTTCCGCTGAGTGAGTAGCCAAGCCAAGTCGTACGCTTGAGAATAGAAATGGTTCCCGAGTGCCGGCCACGTCCAGGGTGTAGGCTTTGCGCATGACAAACTTGGTATCAGAGCACAGAGTTCAAGGGTCCTAGGGAGTCTATAGAACCGTGTATAGTAGAGTCAGTATTATCTGTGTATTAAGCGTGCCACATTTATAATGGGGATGCTATGAGACATTAGGAAATGTTATCATTTCTTGTCACTCTTTGTCTCATGCTTCAGGGTATATCTCTATGAAGTCCCTTCTAACTCGTGCGTTCACACCGTGTTTTTCAGATCATGCCTCCTCGCAGAGCAAAATAGACCTGTAATGGGCAGAGGACGCCCAGCCATAAGGAATGCAAACCAGCTCGGCCGAATCTCTGAAGAGCCTAGAGGCCTAAATGTGCCTGTGGAGCAACCACAGCAAGTTGACATATCAAATGCCAAGCTTCACCAGGCCATTCAGACTTTGGCTTAGGCAGTCGCTACTTAGAGAGGTCGCCAACGAGATGGCAGGAATGATGGGGCGAATACCACCAAAGTTAGAGAGTTTCTGAGAATGAACCCACCAGAGTTCATGGGGTCTGTTACAAAGGAAGATCCTGAGAATTTTATTGAGGAGCTTTAGAAGGTGTTTCAGGTGATGTGTATAGCTGAAACTGAGTAGGTTGAGTTGGCTGCTCAGCTTAAGGGGGTAGCTAGACTCTAGTTTGACTAATGGAAATGGTGTAAGGCAGATGGGGTGCTAGAAGTTACTTAGGCAGTGTTTGAGGAGGCCTTTTTGGTACAGTACTTCCCCAGGGAGATGAGGCAGGCTAAGGTAAGGTAATTTCTGAACTTGAAGCAGGAGAATATGAGTGTAAGGGAGTACAACCTCATGTTAACTCAATTGTCCCATTACGCTCCAGCTATAGTGGAAGACATGCATATGAGGATGGAACTCTTCGTGTACGGGCTCTCTCGAATGACTAAGAGGGAGGGCAAGAATGCGATGTTGATCGGGGATATAAATATAGCCCATTTGATGACGTATGTGCAGCAGGTAGAGGAGGAGAAGATACAGGACAGGGAAGAGTTTAGGAGTAAGAGGGCTAAGACATCAGGCCAGGAGTCATGCAAGAGAGGGACTAGAGGTGGATGTCACTCATCCTTCCAACCTAAGACAGCTGGACCAGCACCTTCATCTGCTAGTGCACCTGCACCGAGGATCAGAAACGAGCAGGGATCACAGCACCACAGGTTTCTGGGCAGCCAGTTACAGGGTAGCATAGCTCCAAGATCAAACCACTATCCTACTTGTGGTAAGTGTGGTAGATCTCATCCTGGAGAGTGCCTTATGGGCACACATGGTTGTTTCAAATGTGGTCAAGTGGGGCATTTCTTAAAGGATTGTCCTATGGGGAAGAAGAATATGAGAGACACCATATCACCGACAATCTCTTCAACACTGAAGGCTAAGCGACCTCACATGGGTATTATGGCAGGGACAAGCGGGGGCACAGATTATTTGTTTGCCATGGGCACCAGACAGGAGCAGGAGAACTCACTAGATATGGTTACGAGTATGTTAAAAATCTTTACTTATGATGTCTATGCATTGTTAGATCCATGAGCCACATTGTCATTTGTGACCCCATATGTAGCTGTGAAGTTTGGGGTCAACCCAGAGTGTCTTCTTGAACCTTTCAGTGTTTCTATTTCTACTGGAGAGCCTATTTTGGCCTAGAAAATCTATAAGAGTTGTCCAGTCTCTGTTTATCATAAGACTATTGTAGTTGATTTGGTGGAGTTAGATATGGTAGAGTTTGATGTCGTCCTAGGCATGGATTGGCTTTATGCTGGGTATGCCTCCATAGATTGCAGAACCAAAGTACTGAAGTTTCAGTTTCCTAATGAGCTAGTGTTAGAGTGGAGGGGTAGCTCAGGTTTTCCTAAGGGTCAGTTTATCTCCTATCTCAAAGCCAGAAAGTTAATATCCAAGGGGTGTATATATCACCAAGTTAGAGTTCAGGATTCTCATGCCGAGGCACCATCCCTTCAGTTTGTTCCCGTTGTGAATGAGTTCCCACAAGTATTTCCTGAGGACCTTCCTGGAGTCCCTCCTAATAGGGAGAGAGACTTTGGTATAGATACTTTTCCAGATACTTAGCCCATATCTATTCACCCATAATGAATAACTCCTTTAAAGCTAAAGGAGTTATAGTTTCAACTGAAAGAACTTTTAGATAAGGATTTCATTAGACCAAGCGTCTCACCTTTGGGTGCTCCAGTTCTTTTCATACGTAAAAAGGATAGTTCTCTTCAGTTATTCATAGACTATCGTCAGTTGAACAAGGTCATCATTAAGTACAAATATCCTCTTCCCAGAATTGATGACTTATTCGATCAACTTCAGGGTGCTACCTGCTTTTCCAAGATAGATCTTAGATCTAGGTATCATCAGCTTAAAGTTAGAGAGAAAGACATTCCTAAGACAACTTTCAGAACCTAATATGGCCATTACGAGTTTTTGGTCATGTCCTTCGGGTTAATAAATGCACCAGGAGCTTTCATAGATCTTATGAGCAGTATGTTGAGGTCGTACCTAGATATGTTCATTATAGTATTCAACGATGACATCCTGATCTACTCCCGTAACAAGGAGGAGCATGCAAACCATCCTAGAGTCATCCTTTGGACCCTTAAGGATCAGCAACTATATGCTAAGTTTTCTAAGTGTGAGTTCTGGTTGGAGTCTATGGCATTTCTGGGGCACATTGTGTCTGGTGAGGGTATCTAGTTTGATTCCTAAAAGATTGAGGCAGTGAAGAATTGGCCAAGGCCCATAACTCCCACAGAGATAAGGAATTTCTTGGGCTTGGCAGAGTACTACAGATGATTTGTAGAGGGGTTTTCTTCTATTCCAGCTCCCTTGACTAAGTTGACTCAGAAGAAGACCAAGTTCGAGTGGTCAGAAGCTTGTGAGAAGAGCTTCCAAGAGTTGAAAACTAGGATGACTACAATCCCAGTCTTATCCCTACCAGATGGGGTTGATGATTTCATGATTTATTGTGATGCTTTTAGAGTTGGCTTAGGTTGTGTATTAATGCAGAGAGGCAAGGTGATAGCCTATACCTCTAGGCATCTTAAGATTCAAGAAAAGAATTACCCACTCATGATCTTGAGCTAGCTCCGGTGGTGTTTACTCTGAAGATCTAGAGACATTATCTTTATGGTAGGCACATGGATGTATTCACGGATCACAAGAGTTTGCAGTATGTGTTTGGCCAGAAGGAACTGAATTTGAGACAGAGGAGATGGTTGGAGCTGCTGAAAGACTATGATATGAGTATCCTCTATCATCCATCTAAAGCTAATGTGGTTGCTGATGCTCTTCGCAGGGTGGCCATAGGGAGCACAACCCATGTTGAAGATGGAAAGAAAAAGTTAGCTAGGGAGGTTCATAGATTAGCCTGTTTGGGGGTGCAGATTAAAGATTCTGACGAAGGTAAACCCATTATCAGAAATGGGTCAGAGTCATCTTTGGTGGTAGAAGTGAAAGAAAAGCAAGACAGAGATCCAATTCTCCTCCAGTTAAAGGAAGATGTTCAGAAGCAGAAAGTATTAGTGTTCTCAAAAGGAGGAGATTGTGTCCTGAGATACCAAGGCAGGTTGTGTATGCCAAATGTTGATTGTCTTAGAAATAAGATCTTGGTTGAGGCTCATAATACCAGATACTCTATCCACCCTGGTGCAACAAAGATGCATAGAGACTTACGGGAAGTCTATTGGTGGGGCGATATGAAGAAGGACATTTGTTCCTAGATTCCCAAATTGTTAACAAGTTAAGGTTGAGCACCAAAGGCGTTGTGGTGTATCCTAGAACATAGAGATTCAGGAATGGAAATGGGAGATGATTAATATGGACTTTTTAAAAGGCTTACCTCGATCCCGTAGACAACAAGATTCGATATGGGTCGTAGTAGACAGAATGACCAAGTCAGCGCACTTCCTACCTGTCAAGACGACTGATACAACTGAGTGTTATGCTAGACTCTATCTTAAGGAGATTGTTAGGCTGCATGAGGTCCCTATATCCATTATTTTAGATAGAGGAGCTCAGTTTACAACATAGTTTTGGAAGTCCTTTCAGAAGGGGCTTGGTACAAAGGTGAATCTTAGCACAGCTTTCCATCCACAGACAGACGGGCAAGCAGAGCAAACTATGAAGACCTTGGAGGATATGTTGAGTGCTTGCGTGATAGACTTCAAAGGTAATTGGGATGATCATTTACCTTTGATTGAGTTCTCTTATAATAACAGCTTTCAGGCTAGCATATAGATGGTACCATATGAGGCTTTTTATGGAAGAAGGTGTAGATCACCCATAGGATGGTTTGAAGTTGGTGAGGCAGGGTTTATAGGACCTAATCTAGTCCATTAGGCTATGGAAAAAGTGAAGGTTATCCAGGAGCAGCTCAAGACAACTCAGAACAGACAAAAGTCTTACACATATGTTAGAAAAAGGGATTTGGAGTTTGAGATAGGTGATGGCCCAGTTTTGGGATGGATCCACTCCCCTAGTTATTCGTCTCCTATGCTGGCAAAGTATGAAATGGCTCTAGCAGCATGGGGAAGACGTTATATCACCACGAAGCTCATAGTGGTGGTTCTCTATTAGAGAAACTCCCTAAGCTAAGAAACTAAGTTTTACTTATCAGTTTTCATCAGGTTATTTTCAGCATACAAGCCTTATGATTATCGCTATTTAATTATGAATTATGTTTATGTCTTTTGAGAAGCATTATGACATACTGTTTAAATGCTTTGTCCATCTTACTTACCATACATACCACGTATTAACATCCTTAGGACCTGCATCATTTTATGATGCAGACACAGGTGACCGAGTTCCTGAGCAACCACTTCAATGATAACTTGCTAGCTTCCAGACAGTGGTGAGGCCTCTTTTCAGTCCGAGGCTCTTTAGTTAATGTTATACTATTTTAGTTTTATTTCAGTTCTAGCTACTTGAGGCCTCTCTCAGTAGTCCTTTCAGACAGTTTTAGTAGAGGTTTTGTAGACCATGTGTTAGTATTCTTGTTTTAGCTCTATCAGTTGTTGCTTCTGAACAGTTTTATTCAGTCATGCAAATTATTCAGGTTTAGTTGTTGCTTTTATGGCTTTTTTCACTATTATTAAGTTTTCTGCTGAGTAAGTAGCCAGGCCAAGTGGTTCGCTTGGGACCAGAAAGAGTTCCCGAGTGTCGGCCACGTCCAGGGTGTAACCTAGGCGTGACATCAAATCTTGGTAACATTCTCTGGTAGAATTGCAAAGTAAGGCTACATACAATATATTCTTGTGGTCGGGCCCTTCCACAGAAGTGCATCAGGCTTGCCTTTTTATTTTTTTAGTAACTAAAATATCAATTAGTGAAGAAAAAATATGGTTATTGAAATGAGGTATAACTACCGGATTTTTGTCGTTGTTAAAGCTTTTTAATGATCGGATTTAATCTGGTCATTAAACTTCTAAAGGTGGATCTTTTAACGATGGGATATTTACTGATCGTTGTTGTCTCATAATGACCGAATTTATATTTTTAACGACATAATTTTCCCTCGTTAAAGACCTATTTTCTTCTAGTTTTTAAATATGAAAACTAGAATGATATCAATTTCAACCTCAAATGACTTATCTTATGGTATGATATTTGATCTTGGTCTCACATATGATTCAACAAATAGATGCTTTCTGTAGCGACTCCAAAAAGTACCGGAAAATGAGCGTCGGAAGTATCCAAAATCATAATTTCCACATATCTCAAAATCTGTGCCCGATATCAAAAATCCGACTTCATATTCTTGTTAAGGGGGTCAAATTATGTGGAAGATGGGTCTAACCCTGATTTAAGAGCAAACGATTAGCAATTTCGATTTTTCAAAAATGGAAATTGCGGTGAGGTTTCCGCGCCCATGGCGTGACGCACCAGGGGCGCGCCTCAGTGTATTTTTTCCCCGGTTTTTACTTCAGTCCAAGACTTTTAAGTCTTAGGCCTAAGTGTTCCCAAATTAGAAAATACCTATACTTAGCTATTTTCACCCTCATATCATTCTAAACATTTCCCAATACTCATTCAAACACTTAGTCAATATTTCATCTCCTAAATTCAAGTCTCAATGCCCTCTCTGGATCTAAGGATTTCATCTCAAACTTCAAGTCTTCATCTCCAATCTTTATCATGTTCATTTCCAAACCTAGGGTTTGTGAGTTTATTTCATGCGTTTCTTTCATCCATGATGCCCAAGCTTCCTTTCCTTAAAACTGCATGATTCAAAGTTGATTTACAAATAGGTCTTATTTATTATGAACTTCACTGCACACTATGTTAGAGTTTATGACATTATGACTGTTTTACTATGTTTTGAGCTAAGAATCTAGGATCTAATGTGGGATTTGATGAATGGTTTTGGTGTATATTGCTTGGGAATATTACCAAGTATCTATTGATGATTTTAATTTGAATTTCGTAGCATGATAAGACTCTTGAATTACATGGTTTTACACTAGCACTACACACCCTCTAAGTGTTTGATAAAATATCCGGTTATGGTTTCTTGATGAATTGGATGTCCAATGCATGTCTTTTGAGTTGAATGACTATGTGATGATGAAATGATGATGAAAAGGAATGTATGTATATGATGTTGAAAGGAGTGTATATATATGATATTATCTCTATATTATTGGGGATGACCAAGCCCAGCTCGGGGGGTTGTAGGCCAGGGTAACCTTGTTGAGGGGTTGGTACCTCAATGACCTAGATCAGGGGATGGTTGGCCTGAGTTACCTTGTTGGGGGTTGGTACCCATCAACCTTGTTTGAGATTTGTACCCATCAATGTTGTTGGCTGTTTTGCACTCCATCAACCTTGTTGAGGGGTTTGTACTCTATCAACCTTCATGAAGGGATTCGTATCTCATGCACCTCTCTAAAGAGGTGGTAGGCCTTGGATTGCACTAAGAATGGTCACTCCTTGCACTTATTTTATGATCCATATATGCAAGATTTACTACGAGCATCTTCTATACATGCCATATCGCTATATGTACTCATTACCTATGCTTATGCATTTTGATTATGTTACTATCACTTATTGCATTGCATCCTACATACTTAGTACATTCAAACATACTAACACATACTCTATGCCTACATGATATTATCATGTAGGAACCAGTGCACCGCTTGATCATCCTCCTCCTCCACGTGGCTAGTACGATTATCTCTCAAGCTTGTTGGTGAGTCCTCCATTTCGAGGTCGTTGCTTATGATCTCTTTTTATGTACTAAGACTATCTATCCTTTATTTATGTATTTACTATGAGTGTGAGCCCAGTTGTTTGTCGTGGTCCTCTCTCTTATCTATATAGTAGAGGTGTTGTTGGACATGTTATGTATCTATATTATGAGCCTTGACTCTCTTGTTTCTTGATGGTATTATATGGAAGTTTACCCTTAGTCCCAATTCCCTTGTTTATGCTTATCTCCTAATGCCATTTTTAATTTCTTCTGCGACTAAAGATGTGTCATGATATGCTATAAAGCTTGCTTGGGGTTCCTTCAGATTCCCCATTCACCGGTCATGCCTAGGCCCTAGGCTTAGGTCTTGACAAAGATGATATCAGAGCACTAGGTTGTTAGATCCTTGAATTCTAACACATCTCATTGATTGTAGTCTTATTCATGGTTGTGTTGTGCATAACAGCTATGAGTAGGAGGCTATGAGACATTTTAGGAAATGTTTCCCTTCTTCATGTTCTAAGTCTTGCAATAGATTTGAAGTAAGTTTTCCTCCCTGATGATTGTCCTTTGCTATGCCAGATCATGCCTAACACAAGAGGAAGACGAGCCCGTACACCCAAGAAGTAACTAGCCAATGGAGAGCTTAGGGATGCTCTCACCTTGCTTGCACAAGTTCTGGATAATCAAGCTAATCAAAGCTCCCAAACCCCTCATGTTCCTACACTGGCTTCTCGGGTGAGAGATTTCATGAGGATGAATCCCCTGGAACTCCATGGGTCAAAGGTGAGTGAGGATCCTCAAGAGTTCATTGATGAGGTCTATAAGATTTTATCTATCATGGGTGTGAGGTCGGAAGATAAGGCGGAGTTGGCGGCCTACCAACTCAAAGGGGTGCCACAAATATAGTGCAACCAATGGAAGGAGGAAAAAGGGGTCAACAATGTGGTTCTATGGGAAGAGTTCAAGGTGGCCTTCCTTAATCAATTTTTCTCCCTTGAACTTAGGGAAGATAAGTTGGTGGAATTTATGAATTTGAGACAAGGGTCTATGAGTGTAAGGCAGTATGCCCTCAAGTTCAACCAACTTTCAAAGTTTGCTCCTCACTTGGTTGCCGATCCAAGGTCGAGAATGAACAAGTTTGTGATGGGTGTGTTCGACTTAGTGAGTGAAGAATGTCGGTCTTCTATGTTGATTAGTGACATGGACTTGTCCCGTTTGATGACCTATGCTGAACAAATGGAAGAGAAGAAATTGAGGAAGAGAAGGGGTCATGAGGCCAAGAGGGCTCGTTTTGAGGGTAAGTTCCAAAAGAGTAGCTGATTCCTTAGAGGCCAATGGTCTTCTCATGCATTTCGAAAGAGGGTTGTCAATTACTTTCCAAGGACCCAAGGTGTTGGGGGTGTGGCTCCTATTGCTGTGTGTCCGAAGTATGGTAAGGGTCATGGTGGCCCATGCTTAAGGAATATCGGTGCTTGTTATGGTTGTAGGGAAATGGGGCATAAGGCAATAGATTGCCCTCAAAATAGAAACAATAGTAAGAAGGTTCATCGACAAGGTGCTAATGTGGTTCCTTTGGGGAGAGATGGCCGACAAGATGGTGCCTCAAGGTACAATCGATTTTATGCTTTGCATGGGAGGAAAGCGTTTGATAAGGTCCCCGATGTTGTTACCAGTATGTTGAAAATCTTTGACTTTGATGTGTATGCATTGATTGATTCGGGTTCCACTCTTTCTTTTGTTACCCCCTTTGTTGCCAAAAAGTTCCATGTTGACCCCGAGCTGTTGTGTGAGTCATATGAGATATCTACTCCTATTGATGCATCTGTTTCTGCTAGGAAAGTCTATAGAAATTGTCCTATTTGCATCTTGCATAAAATATTGCCTTGTGATCTTCTCTTTTCTCATTTTCTTTAGATCTAAATCTTGTAAGTGAAGATTATTCATTTCTTTAAAGAAAGTTAACCTTATGAGATGTGGATTCATTACTATTTTGAGTTTTCTCTTATATTTCTTGGATCTATTGTTAAATCAAGAGTAAGTTCTTTATTATGATGTCTTCATATTATTGTGATTATTTCATTTTCTTGAATATGCTAGGCTAGATCTATATCTAGGAATGTGTGAACCATGACAATCCAATAAAATGAACTAACTTGTGGTATATTTTGGGAGTAATACATGCATATATTGGAGTATTCTTTATTTTAGTTTCTTCTTCAATGAGTTGACACATTGAGAGCATGCCTGTATTCTTTACATGCCATTAAAGAATGTACTGATTAGGAAAAGAATCCTACAACAGAATTTCAGGGTTTTTAACTCAGTCTAAGTACTTGTGACCGAAAGGTAAAAGTATTCTGAGATCTATAACAAACATTTAAAATTAATATACATTCCGAGACTGAAAGGTGAAGAATAAATTGAATTTAAAAAGGAATGAAAGGTGAATTAGATGTTACATTATTTGTTGATCTTGTATATGTAATTACTACCAAATCTACTACACCAGTTGGGTTATTGCATTGGATGTCATGGGGATCACAATCCTATTTCTTTCATAAATTATTAAATTTGTAAAATATTTGAAAGTTAGTTGTTATTGTTATTATTCTTATTCTTTGATTGAAATTAGTTGTCACTGCATTTGTTTCATTATTTTAGATACTAATACTGCAAAAACCACAAGGCCCCATTTAGTTTATGTATTATTGTTTTGTTTCGGGATTAGATATTATAACTGAAAAAGTCACTAATAGAGCTAATCTTACGCATTTCCTGTGGGATCGACCTCAACTCTGGTTGAGTTCTATATTTGATCAACAACCCCTTTAATATTCCTATCGGGAGTGTAAATTTGGGCATATCAAATTTTGGCGCCATTGCCGGGGAACACGATGAAGAGGTGATCTATTAGTTACTATTTTCAGCATGTAATATTAGTCCCTGATTTTACTTTTCTTTCTTGTTTTTGTTTCTTTGTAGGGAACCAGCATTGCATGCCAAACACCCGCAACAAGGGTGAAGCACTAGTTCCTTACGATCCCGAGCTTACTAGATCAATCCGCAAAATGAATCCCCAAGAATGCGACGCAGTTAGACAGAGAGAGTTACCTATGAATCCTGCTGGTGGGGGAAATGACAACATGGGTGACGATGCTCTGGTTTGTGATGTACCATCGGTAACACCTCTTAGACAGGTGCCACTGCCCAGTGTACGAGCCTGTGGACCTCAAAAACCTCGATTAATTGATGATGATGAGGGTGTTGGAACCACAGGAGCAATAGTGATACCCCCGCTTCCTGCAGGTGTTATGTTCACTATTACCAGTACTACACTGCAGATGCTACAGTTAAAAGGGTTTTTCAGCAAAGTAGCAACTGAAGATGCAAATCAGCATATCTTGAACTTTTTAGTGAAGTGTCAATTGTCTAAGATTCCAGGGGTTAGTCAGCAAGCAATAAGGTTATGATTATTTCCTTTGTAACTTACTAGCACTGTGACTAAGTGGCTAAATGAGCTTCCACATAACTTTATCCGTACTTGGGGAGAGTTAAAAGAGGCCTTTTTGGAGAGATTTTTCCTCGTTTCAAGACAATTGGAAATTACCGATGTTATTGGGTCTCACAAGCAATTTCCAAATGAAGCACTGCATGAGACTTGAGAGAGGTTCAGGCAAAAGCTTAAGCAGTGCCTAGATCATCTTTTCAAGATAAGCATCGGAAGGCAATCTTCTATAGGTCCTGCAATTTTATGACCAAGACAATCATCGATGCTTCTTTTGGGGGATCATACATGTCTAGAACTTTCCCAGATATAATAACGATCTTAGATCAGGTAGCCAAGAACAACAAGGCATGGTATACTTGAGAAGGAGACTGTTCGGGGCTTGTCTTTAAGATGACTGCAAAATAGCGAAAGAAGGAGGAGGAAATGGATCAAGACATGGCCCACATGAAGACCCAACTAGACTTGTTCACAACGTGGTTCTTAGTCGGAGGAGAAGAAAAGGTAAAAGTTGTAGATACAATGCCCAGGTATGACAATCAAGGTTATAGTTATGATGAGAAGGCAAACTTCTTAGGTAGCCAGGGCAGTTACCGACCATTCAACGCCGATTATCAAAGTCAGAACATTGGTTGTGATCAGAACTTCAAGGAAATTGGCAGAACAGAGACCACTACAGAAATTGTGACCATTAAAATGATGGTGGTGGAAACTCCAAGTTAGAAGAGATGATGGCAAAGGTTCTTGACAAAGTTGAGTCTGCTGAGGTTGGAATGCGGGATATAAAAGGAGAGATGTCTAATGTTAGGCAGTTAGTTGATCTACATTCCACCTTGATCAAGCAACTAGAGCAGCAGATAGGGCAATTGTCAGCTACACTCAATCAATGAAAATCTGGGTCACTTCCTACTTAAACTATTCAGAACTTGAAGAAAGACGATTTTCATGGAAATTACTATGAATAGCGATAAGGTACTGCCCGAACATATTATTTCCAGTAATGTAGGTGTGGATAAAGCTAAATGCAAAATGCTTGACCCCATGGAAGTGCATGTTGATGACAAAAGTGATAAAGTTGAAGTGACACCAGCAGAACCCGAGGTTGCTAAAGGGACTAAGGAGTTAGACAAACTATTGACTCAACCACTGTTAACCATTCCTAAGGAACCACCACCATTCTTATAGAGGTTAAAGAAAAAGGTTTAAGATGGAAAATTTTAGAAATCTTATCCATGTTGAATGAGATATTAGTGAACATCCCGCTAGTAGAGGCGCTGGAGCAAATGCCGGGATACGTTAAGTTCATGAAGGACTTAGTGACTAAGAAGAGAAGAAACATGATTGAATAGGCAAATAATCTCCACCACTGTAGTGCCATCGCCATAAGATCTCTAGTGGAAAAGAAGGAATATCTAGGAGCCTTTACTATTCCATGCACTATCAGAGCATTTGATTTTGCAAGATCTCTCTGTGATTTGGGTGCCAGCATTAACTTGATGCCGCTGGCAGTGTATAGATAGCTAGGCTTAGGAGTCCCCACATCCACTACAATGCGGCTGCTCATGGTAAATTGGTCAGTGAAGCATCCCATAGGAATTTTATGCTATGTGCTTGTCCGTGTGGGCAGGTTTATTTTTCCTACAGAATTTGTTATTCTAGATTGCCAAGTGGATTTTGAGGTCCCCATCATCCTCGGGAGACCATTTTTGGCTACGGCAGAGCATTGGTGGATGTAGAGCAAGGAGAGTTGACTTTCAGACTAAACACCTAAGAGGTGAAATTGAGTGTATATGCTGTAATGAGAAGACCAAAAGAACTATATGTGATGTCTATCTTTGATAGGGAGGAGGACTCATTTTCTGAAATCCCACTCGAGCAAACAATGGGTATAGACACATTAGCAGCGGTACTGATGAACTTTCCAGAAGATGGTCTCAACGGGTACAAAGACACTGTCAATGCGTTGCAAGGCATGGGAACTCGACCATTCGTTCCGATAAAGTTGGATCTGGACTCGCAAAACAGACCAATGCCACTTGCTAAATCGTCTACTGAGGAAACGCCTGCAGTGGAACTCAAAGAGTTACCCAAACACCTAATGTATGCATTTTTGGGTTTTGATAATACTCTTCCTGCCATAGGGGCTGCAGATCTTTAAGAAGAACAGGTGACAACACTAGTGAGGGTCCTCTGATAATTCAAGCGGCCATTGATTAGACTATTGTTGATATCATAGGAATCCCTCCAGGGATATGCATGCACAAAATTAAACTGGAGGATAACTGCGTGCCCAGTATTGAGCACTAACGCAGGCTAAACCCACTTATGCAAGAGGTGTTGAAGAAGGAAATCATCAAGTGGCTAGATGCGGGGGTGATAAACCCCATATCTTATATATATATATATATATATATATATATGTAATGATGATGATGGCGATGATGAT
The DNA here is from genome assembly GCA_011800125.2 of Solanum clarkiae. NCBI lineage: Eukaryota > Viridiplantae > Streptophyta > Magnoliopsida > Solanales > Solanaceae > Solanum > Solanum clarkiae. The sequence continues at coordinate 11,017,337 of JAABOM020000002.1, forward strand.
GATGATAATGATAATGATAATGATAATAATAATAATAATAATAATAGTAATAATAATAATAATAATAAACGCAGTGACCACTCCATGATAAAGAAAGTTGAAAAAGAGGGACAAAAAGAACCTGGAAAGATGAAATTTGAGGGTTAGACCAAAATAATGTTTTGAGAGAAAATTCAGTCACTTTAAGTCATACATACATCCTACTTTAGCCCGAGCCAATGTTACGAGCCACAAAAGTCCTAATGTGATCCTAAAAAGTTCATTCAATAGTCAAGGTGGTAAAAATAAGGGCAAGCTTATGGCAGATACTTGTGCATTGAATAGATGTCTTTTTGTGTGCAAGTGTATTTATTCCAGTCTCTACTTCATATGGATCAATTGTGTTAGACTTCTCTTGTAGTGGGGGAACTAACTTTGCACTTGTTCGTTTCTAATACAATTGGTTCATCTTTGTTTCTGAGAGTATGTTAGTTTACTGTACATGTATGATGTGAACCTTGATCCATGTGGGTATGATTGGGGATGTAAGGACATTTTACACAAATTTTTGGGGTACAGATATTGGAAATCAAATAAGTTACCCGTAGTTCTAATCGAGCACTTGCATTTATACTTTGTTTTATTAAGTTGTTATTATTTGAGGACAAACAATCATTATAAGTTGAGGGTGTTGATGAGCCATACAAATATGACTTTTATAATGCTTTAAACGTAGGGTTTTTGTACGTTCTCAAGAAAAATTTGTTGGTTTGATATGTGTTTTGATTATTTTTCAGGAAAAAAAAAATAAAGCATGGGAAACGGGAAGTTCACAGTGAAAATGACGATTAAAGAGCATGAATGGAAGTTCCTTTGTCAATAATATCAAATTGCATGGAGTTAGTTTGTCAATCATATTAGATAGAGGAGCTTAATTCACTACCTAATTCTGGAAGTCCTTTCAGAAAGGCCTAAGTTCAAAGGCCAACCTTAGTACTGCTTTCCATCTTTAGATTGATGGCTAGGCAGAACGTACGATACAAACCTTGGAGGACATATTAGCATGTGTCATTAACTTCAAAGGCAATTGGGATTACCACTTGCCTCTAATTAAGTTTTCCTATAACAATAACTTCCATTTGAGCATCCAAATGACTCCTTATGAGGCTATCTATAGGGAAAGATGTAGATCACCAATTGAATGATTCAACGTAGGTGAAATAGGGTTGATTGGGCCAAACTTGGTACACCAAGTTATGGAGAAGGTAAAGATTATCCAAGAGAGATTAAGAACTGCACAAAGTTGCTAGAAGTCCTACACTGATGTTCGTCGAAGGGATTTAAAGTTCAAAATAAACGATTGGCATAAGATTTGGGAAGAAGGGAAAGTTGAGTCCTCGATACATTGGTCCCTACCGAATTGTGAAAATAGTGGGAAACGTAGCTTATGAGTTTGAGCTACCACAAGGGCTAGCCCCCATCAATCCGGTCATTCACATTTATATGCTTACGAAATGTTTGGGAGATCCATCCTTGGTTGTGCCTCTTGAAAGCATTGGAGTGAATGATAATTTGGGTTATGAAGAGATATTCCAAATTCTTGATCGTCAGGCTCACAAGTTGAGAACTAAAGAGGTTGCATTTGTAAAGGTGTTGTTGTGAAGTCAATCTGTTGAAGACGCCACATGGGAAGCTGAAGATGATATGAAAGCTAGGTACACACCTATTCGTGCCTCCTAATGATGAAATTGATGGTAATAAATATAGTAGTTACACCTCTAAAAGAACACATTTTGAGGATCATACCATCAAGATAATTAACGAAAATTCAAGTGTACACTCAACAAGAATCAATAGTAGATGTTAAATTGTGATATGATGCAAATGTCACATAAAGAGTGATGCATTTCTTTCCTAACAATACACACTCATTAAATCTCAGTCAGAGATTATAAGGCACATATCTGTCCATGTAACCTACTATGGAGTATGTGGCTTGACCTCTTATATAGTACCCACCACAATACATGTGGCCCAACCTCTCATATAGAACTTGCCAAAGAACATGTGGTCCAACCCATCATATGGTACCTACGATAGCGCGTGTGACTGACACCTATTTCTCATAAGGTGTTTCAGTATATCAATGTAACAGAACTGACTATAATGGCCTAACCCACTAGTGATATTGTATAATTTGAACCTAGACTCGCACAACTTTAAATTTTGTTACCAGTAGGTAAGACCTGCTTACTTATGTATCCAACTTCTACCTGTGTACTGAGCGTCCTTGCCAATGTTTTCTCCGCCACATAGAATTTGCCTAGACTCAGCACTGAGGTTTTTCTTTCCTTATCTTGATTTTCCTAAACTCAGTTGAAACTCTAGCCTACATTGACAATGCGAACACAAGATTGGTTCTGATACCATTTATAATGGCCCAATTCGCTAGTGATATTATTTGTTTTGGACGTAGGCTCATGTGACTTTGAAACTCGTCAGTAGTATTTATATACTTAATATCTCCAATGCGTTTTGCCAATGTGAGACTTCTTGTCTTAAGATGGGTTATAACATTGATGCTAGTATAACATATTCATACATACGAATAAGAAGATAAAAATGATCAAATCACAATCCATATTAATATAGTCATGTTCATTATCAATATGGAGTGAAATAAGTAGCTTAGATTATCCACAACACATCACACATGTTTATGTTATCACTTTGCTATTTTAGTCCCCTTTTCTGTTATCATGACCCAGACCTAGGGCCTAGAGGTAACACGACAGATGGGGAACCCGAAGGGACTCGAAAAAAGCCTCTTAATATATCATTACACATCCTTGGTCGCGGAAGAAATTGTACAACATCAAGAGAAAGTAAAAAAAGGGAAAAAACGGGGCTAAGGGACATAGTTGATACCATAGAAACATAAAAAGTCAAAGTATAACATTAATACATCATAATGTTCCAACAACACCTCAAATACATAGTTAGAAGTTGCGGCCAAGACAATCTCTAGGATCGCCCTCATAGTTATAAGTTTCCACCATGATGCAAGCCAATACACAACATGAAATCAGGAGAAATAAGTCCTCGAAATTGATGACTCACCAAGCTTGCTTAAGAGAAATCTTACTAGCCATGTAGAGGAGGATGATGATAAAATGGGGCTCCGATTCCTAAATGATAATATCATGTAGGCATAAAGTATGCATTAGAACATTTGGATGTACTACATATGTAGGATAAAATGCATCAAAAGATAGGCAACACAGGCAAAATGCAATATCATAGGCAATGGATAGCATAATAATAATATGACATGTATGAATGATGCTTGAAGTAAAATATGCTATTGCAAAACATATTATATGTGTAGTAAGAGACTTCTTCATGGTTGTCACACCCTACCATCCATGCTGATTTAGGTATCAACCACCTAATTAGTTGATGGACATCATACCCTCCATCATAGTGGTCGAGGTATCAACCCTTTAATTGGTTGATGGACATCACACTCTCCATCATAGTGGTCAAGGTATCAACCCCTTAACATAGTTGATGGACATCACACCCTCCATCATAGTGATCAAGGCATCAACCCCTTAACATGGTTGATGGACATCACACCTTCCATCATAGTGGTCAAGGTATAAACCCCTTAATTAGTTGATGGTTGTCTTATGCTACCATCCGTAGTGATTGAGGTATCAACCCCTCAATTATTTGAGGTTGTCTCAACCTAGCATCCATGGTGATTGGGGAATCACCTCCTCAACTAGGCATGGTCAACTTACAATACTATAAGTACTTTTCAAGGAAACAACTCACATAAACATTCCTTTCATCAAATATAAAGTCACTTCACTCATAAGACATGCATTAGACCTTCAATGACTCAAGAACCCATAGCCGGATATCTTCTCAATTACTTGGTGGGTGTGTTATGCTTGTATAAAATCATGCAATTCAAGAGTGAAATCATGTGTGAAATTCTAATGTAAATCAACCCACCAATACTTGTTAAAAGCCTCATGTGAAATACGTTGAAACCCCCCATCAAATATCAAGTGAGATCATAGTTCTATAGCTTAAAACAAGCATAATCATAATAGGAAAATCATCTCATGGTATAGACTTAAAATGAGTAAACATGTGTTTTCAATCAACCTTTCATGAAACCCCAATATAATATATGAAACCCCAGAAGCAACCCAACTTGCGAACATGTAATTTTCATAGAAATAGAAGATTGGGCACCATAGGTGAAAGGACCCAATGGTTGAAATCCACATACCTTAGACCTTGAGTCTCTTGAAATTGAGTTGGGAAAGAATGGAAGCTTGGAATGGAGTCTTGAAATCCAAACTTGTTCTTGAGCTTCCTTGAATTCCTATTGGGGTCCTGGTAGTGGCTAATGAGAGGATTTGAGGGTGTATTCAAGTCCAGAGTAATGAGTTTGATCATTTGGAATAGGGTATAAGTCTTTTGGGGAAGTTAAGATAGCATTGGAAGTCTAAAATGGTCATTGGAATAAATAAAATTTGCAAACACGCCATTAATGAACCGAAGGAAAAATTGGCAAAGTGATGCCCAGTGAGGCCCACACAGGTTGTGTGGCACTCCATGAGTTGTGTGGAGTGCCAATGAGATGATACTTGGTCAAAAATTGGGTGTTGGAACACTTAGAAAATTTATGCCTTGTCACCCAAACAGGGACCTGCACGGGCTGTGTGAAGCCACACGGTCTGTGGAACCACACTTGGTGAAACATAAATGTTACCAGACCCCCACGCCAAGGGCCACAACTCATGAGACATGCTACGACCTACGTTGATGGCTGTAGCATAACACTTGGCCAAAAACTCCTTCATGCTGACTAAGCTTCACTTACACATACCCAACGACTAGTCATATGGTCAATGACAAGCCACAAGGCCCGGGCCACTAGTCGTGTCACATGCCTTAGACCAAAAATGGTCTTCTCTAGCTCAAGGCAGCCCAGACGGCCCGTCCAAAGCCCCACTGCCCGTCAAGGTGTCCGTGTGGATTCCCTGCATGGGACCATCTCACCGAAACGGTCATAACTCCTTCATCCACACTTGAATTGAGGACCAAGTGCATTGGAAAGCTAACTCAAAGGGCTTTCATTTGACATATCATGAGTTGTCCAATTCCACGTGTACTAAAATTTATACTCATTTAAGTTTGACGCTTGCGTAAACCAATGCCCGAAACTCAACTCATAGGGAAGTCTTGAACTCGTCTAAGTACTAGAAGTCTCCCACGATCCTAATACACCCCTCACATGAACAAATGAGGCTTGAAACATGGATATATAAGAGCATGGAGGTATCAGGTGTCACAATATCATCCCCTTTGGAACATTCATCCCTCAATGTCAAAGAAATATAGACAAGAAAGGTGATCATGATGATTTTGTCCCAACATGGATGCAACAATTGCACTTGAACAATATTTCCGAAAACAAAGTCTCAAAAGGAACATCGAAAATCACCATAAACTTGTTAACATAAACATGAATGAATGAAAATGACATAAGGGCCAAAATCTAAGACTTAAAATCATATAGGGGTACTTAATTGAGTACCCTAGGCTTGAGTAGAGTGGAAGAGATATGGATATCGCTTTTGCATGTCCGCCTTGGCTTCCCATGTGGCACTTTCAACTTGGCGATTCTCCTAAAGGACCTTGATGAGCACTACATCCTTATTAAGCAACCTTCCCACCTACCCATCCAACATCTTTACTGGGACCTTCTCCTAAGCCAACTCATCCTTCACAACACCCACAACTGCAAAGAGTTCTTAAGCACTTTAGTCACCAACACATCTCCTCAACCTTCCATAGGAAACTTCAATTCGTAGTCCACCTTACCAATTCTCCTCAACTCCCTATAAGGGACCTCATATATTGGGCTTAATTTTCAACCTTATATACATATATCTCACCTTGGTACCTAAAGCTACCATCTGCCCCTTGGGAGTAAATCCCTATCCTCAACTTCACACAAACTCATTCCCAACCTAGTCAACCGACGTACTTCCTTAACCACCCTTTTGTTACTCTACGTTCATACTTATCATGACTACAAAAAACCTCTCATCCCTCAAGCCTTGCAACATTACCTTTGAATGACTCAAAATCCCTTCTTCATTCCGAAAATAAATAAATATACCAACCAAAAAATGCCCCACATATATAGAGGTAGGGTTTAAAGACCTTATTTATGAGATCCACAAATATAGTTGGGACATAGGTCAAGCAAAAGACACTACCACCAATTCAAAATATCGGAATAGACACCAAGAAACTCATTACCTACCGAAACCAACTCAATAGGAATGGTTTTAGACTCAACATCCCTAACCCTTATGAGATGATAAATGCAACCCTCAAAGATCAATTTGGGCCTAAGATAAGAAATGAATCTACCCATACTTACCACTTTACTACCTTCCTACTCAAGTGCGGACTCCATAGGAAACTGAAAATTGACCCTACAAGTTCTACAACCAATTGAAGCATAATATACATGTAACCCAACCACCCTAAGGACAACCTCAAATCTACTATGCCAAGTTTAACAACATCATAAAACAATGCTTTATGCAATAATGGCACAAGGCAATCCTCCTATAGACTTTCAAGACACCATAGACTCATTAATTGGGGGAGGGGGTAGACATCATAAGATTCAAATAACCATTCGAGAGATACACAAGAAATTTTAAGTAGAAAGGAATAATGAAAGAAATGGTGACTCCCAGAACTATCAAAGCATGCACATCAAATCAAAAACCTTTAACATACCGGTAGCATCATTTGGCACCTCATTCTCTCTTTGGCTCCTTTGAAAAGCATAAAGCTGATTACGTCTTGGAGCAACCCGTTAATCAACATCACCACCTTTACCCTTGTTGCATTTACGAGGACAATCTACTATCTTGTGACCCATCTTCCCACAACCATAACAAGCATTAGTATCCTTCAAGTATAGGCTATCATAACACCTACCATATCTTGGGCACCTAGCATAAGACACCATACCACCACAACCTTTGGAACTTTTCTTCAAAACGGGACCTCTTGGACTACTTACCCTTCTCTTTCTCATCTTTTCCCTATCAATTGTTCGGCATAAGTCATGAGGTGGGACAAGTCTATGTCACCTATCAACATAGAGGCACGACATTCTTCATTCACTAAATTAGATACACCCATCACAAAATTATTCATTCTAGACCTTGGCTTGACCACCAATTGGGAGGAATATTTAGAGAGTTGGTTAAACCTAAGGGCATACTCCCTCACATTCATTGGACCTTGCTTCAAATTCATGAATTCCATCATTTTGGTCTCCCTTAGCTCAAGAGGGAAGAACCAGTTGAGAAATGCCACCTTAAACTCCTCCCAAAGGATCACATCATTATTCCCCTTCTCCTCCTTCAATTGAGTATAACATATTTGGGCCACCCCCTTGAGTTGGTAAGCCACCAACTCCGCCTTCTCTTCTTACCTCACACCTAAAATCGATAACACTTTGTACACTTCATCAATAAATTCTTGAGGGTCCTTATCCACTTTAGACCCATTGAACTCCGATGGGTTCATCCTCATGAAATCCCTTACCCTAGATGCCAAAGTAGGAGTATGAGGGGCTGGCGCCCCTTGGTTGATTTGATTAGTCATTGCTTAAGCTAGCATGGCAATAACATCTCAGAACTATTCTTGAGCTGATTGTTCTTCGGGAGTGCGGGCTCTTCTTCCTGTTGCATTGGGCATGATCTAGTATAGAAAAGAATATTTGTTAAAGGGGAAACATTACCAAACTTCTATAGCATGACATAGAGTTAGAAAAAGAGGAACGTTTCCTTGAACGCCTCAAAGCCCCTTGTTCATAGTCGCGGTGCACTTCACCATCATGAACAAGAATCTATTCGACACGATGTGTTGGATGAAGAGGACCATTAATAACCTAGTTCTCTAATATCAATTTTGTCACGACCCGGACCTATGGCTTCGACGTGATGCGGCGAATGGGGAACTCGAAGGGACCCAAACAAGCTTCTTAACATATCATTACATATTCTTGGTCATGGAAGTAATTGTACAACATCAAGAGATAGTAAAAAGGAGAAAAATGGGGCTGAGAGACATAATTGATGCCTTAGAAACATAGAAAGTCAAAGTATAGAATTAATATGTCATAATGTTCCAACAACACCTCCAATACGTAGATAGGAGCGGGGGCCAAACAATCTCCAGACTCACCCTCATAGTTACAAGTTTCCAATATGATATGAGCCAATACATAGAATGAAATAAATAGAAAAACATCCTCGGAATTAAGGACTCACAAAGTTTGCTTGAGAGAAATCGTACTAGCCACATGAAGGAAGAAGATGATCAAATGGGGCTCTGATTCCTACATGGTATTATCATGTAGGCATAGAATATGCATTAGTATGTTCGAATGTACTAAGTATGTAGGATAAAATGCATCAAAAGATAGGCAACATAGGCAAAATGCAATATCATAAGCAATGGATAGCATAATAACAAGATGACATGTATGAACGATGCTTGAAGTAAAATATGCTTATGCAGAATATAATACATGTGTAGTAAGACACCTCTTAATCATTGTCACAGACTACCATCCATGGTGATTGAGGTATCAACCCCCTAATTGGTTGATGGACATCACATGCTAGACAATAGTGGTCAAGGCATCAACCCTTTAACTGGCTGATGGACATCACACCCTCCATCATAGTGGTCAAGGTATCAACCTCTTGACATGGTTGATGGACATCACACCCTCCATCATAGTGGTCATGGTATCAACCCTTTAATATGGTTGATGGACATCACACCCTCCATCATAGTGGTCAAGGTGTCAACCCCTTAACTAGTTGATAATTGTCTTAACCTACCATCCATAGTGATTGAGGTATCAACCCTCTCAATTGGTTGATGGTTGTCTCACCCAACTATCCATGGTGATTGAGGCATCACCTTCTCAACTAGGTATGGTCAACTTACAACACTATAAGTACTTTTTATGGAAACAATTCATATAAACATTCCTTTCACCAAACATAAAGTCACTTGACTTATAAGACATGCATTAGACCTTCAATGACTCAAGAATCCATAACCGAACATTTTATCAAATACTTGGCAGGTTTGTTATGCTTGTATAAAACCATGCAATTCAAGAGTAAGATAATGTGAGATATTCTAATGTAAATCAACCCAGCAATACTTGGTAAAACCCTCATGTGAAATACGTTGAAATCCCCTATCAAATATCAAGAGAGATCATACTTCTATAGCTTAAAGCATGCATAATCATAATAGGAAAATCATCTCATGGTATAAACTTAAAATGTGTAAACATGTGTTTTCAATCACACTTTCATGAAACCCCAATATCATATATGGTCATAATCACTAATGAATAATACCAATAAGCAACCCAACTAGGGAACATATAATTTCATAGAAATGCAGGATTGGACCCCATGGGTGAAAGGACCCAATGGTTGAAACCTACATACTTTAGACCTTGAGTCTCTTGAAATTGAGTTGGGAAAGAATGTAAGCTTGAAATGGAGTCTTGAAATCCAAACTTGTTCTTGAGTTTCCTTGAATTCCTAATGGGGTCTTGGTAGAGGCTTTTGAGAGTGTTTTCAAGTTGAGAGTAATAAGTTTGATCCTTTATAATAGGTGTTAAGTCTTTTGGGGTGGTTAAGATAGCATTGGAAGCCTAAAAAAGTCATTAGAATAAATAAAATTTACAAAAACGCCATTAATGAACAGATGGAAAAATTGGCAAAGTGATTCCCCACTGAGGCCCACACAGGTCGTGTGGCACTTCACGGATCATGTGGAGTGCCCATGAGATGTCAAAAATTGGAAGTTGGAATACTTAGAAAAATTCATGTCTCATTACCCAAACGGGGACCTCCACGGGCTGTGTCAAGCTCCACGGTCCATGGAACCACACTCGGTGAAAAACAAAATGTTGCCAAACCCCAATACCAAGGGCCATGACTCGTGATACATGCCATGGCCTGTGTCGATGGCTGTGACACAACACTTGGCTAAAAACTCATTCATGCTCGCTAAGCTTCACTTGCACACCCCATGGCAAGCCATACGGCCCGTGCCACTGGCCGTGTCATATGCCTTAGACACAAAAATGGTATTTTCCATCTCAAGGCAGCCCAGATGGCCCATTTAAAGCCCCACTGCCCATCAAGGTTCCCATGTGGATTCTCTGCACGAGAGGGTCTTACGAAAACGGTCATAACTCCTTCATCCAAACTCGAAATGAGGTGAAACCAAGTGTGTTGGAAAGCTAATTCAAGGTCCTTTCATTTGAAATTTTGTGACTCGTCCAGTTCCAAGTGTGCTAAAAGTTATACTCATTTAAAGTTGACCCTTGCATAAACCAACGCCCAAAACTCAACTCATAGGGAAGTCTTGAACTCGTCTAAGTATTAGAAGTCTCCCATGACCTTAATACACTCCTTACCTGAAAAAATGAGGCTTGAAACATGGTTATATAATGGCATGGAGGTACAAGGTGTGACATCTGTTCATTCTTAGGGTCATTTCACATGGATGTGACCCTTCACCAAATTCCCATTACTTCCTAACACATAATAATGAATACAATGTTCTTATTCACTTAATGAAGTCCACTTGCCTCAATTTTATCAAATCCATACTTCATAACTTCAGCCTTCCCTTTTCAATGTGCCTCCAAATCAACAAAGTCTATTAATATATGAAATCACAATAAGAATACAAGAGTGATGACACTCAATCCATTAATTTTGAAGACTGAACTCAAAACAAACCAAAAATTCATTCTTAAAAAAGTAGGGGTAAATTTTGAAACTAATACATAATTATGTTTTTAAAAATATTTAAAAATCAATGATGAAAACTATTTTCAAAATGGAGCTGAAATCAATGTATAATCAACAATTTATCAAAAATTCATGTTTTTGAGAAAAATCCATAAAATTTGAAGTTCAAATCCAAAAATTAAAGGTTAAAAAAAGGGTAATCCAAGTACACTAAAGCTTCCACTATGCGTAGGGTATGAGAAAGGGACCAACTACAAAAATTATAAAGTTGAAATCATGAAAAAATTATTGAAAAATGAGTATTCTAAGTTTAAATCACTTGTCGAATGTATTCATACTGAAAAATCTCGTTCAAATCATCACCGAAAAGTTCACAATGTTCAAAATTGGAGCTGGGGAAGAAATTACAATTTTAAAAAACTAAAGGATTGCTAGAAAACTACTTTCCGCAATCACAGCTTAAGCCTCGCAAATCAAGACCAATCACAATTCGAGACTTCCTTCACAATCGTGAAGATCAATACCTCTGACCCTTTGTGATCATGTTGAAGCTTCTACGAACGCGGAGTTCTCCACACTCAAACCTCCATGATCACGACCACTAGCTCCACAAGGTATCATACATCATAAATCAGCAAGACCAGATATGGTACCCTACTAATTAGATATTTTGGACACAATGGAATCATTAAAATATGAATTTAAAGTTCCCTTGACCCAAAACACATTTAGTCAAACTACACTATATTAAGACGTAAAAGGACCAAAACACCCTTGAAACTCCCAAAAAATAAATTGAAATTCCTCCTAGGCCTAAAGTCACATCCTAAATCCAAAAAATAATAGGAAATCCCTCTTTTTTCATTATTTGAACTCCAAATGTTGACGAAGATCAAATCCTGATCCAAAATGACTCAAATTTCTAACTTAAAACCATAATGCATGACATAGCGCCGAATTCGAAACCAATATCCCTCTTAGATTAAATTCTACATTTTGGAGCTGATAAAACTAATGAAATTCCATTTCGAGACTCATAGATCTAGTTGGTATCAAAAATTACTTTTAAACAACATAAGCCTTCAAAACTCAAAAACCTCAAAAGTTTCTCAACTATTCAATAAAGCTCCAAAACCAAACCTACAAACTGATCAAACTTGACTCAGAACAGCTATTAAGATTGGTGAAATGACTATTTTTTAAGATTTTTCAAAAAATAACCTTTAGCATCATTACATCATCCCTCACTAAAAATCATGTTTGTCTTCAAACATAAAATAAATGAAAAAAACTTGATGTTATCAAGAGTCTGGGGCATGATTTACATTAGTTTTTCATTAACAAAGGAGATAACAGTTAAAATTATATTTGAACTATCATTATTTTTGTAAGTTTTGTACTAGTACTTTCAGTTGTTGGTGCTTCATATCTCAATTGCCACCATTATATATCCAGAAAATGTGGAAGCATACTAGACTCAATATTTGAATACATTTAAAAAAAGGCACATGAAAACTTAATTTTCTTATAGAACTTTGTTCACATGGTACCTAAATCATTAGATAGAAAATGCAAACATTTGATAATTTGAACTAATGACCTTGTTGGTCGTTTTTGAGCTTATCTATGAAAAATGACTGTTTTGCCCTTTTGTAAGTTCTTTTGGACCTATTTTGAATTATTTGCATTGTTAGAATTGACATCTTGTGTTTTAAAATGAAAAAATATGAGTTACGACATTTTTAGAAGTTTAAGTTGTTGGAAAAGTAAGTTTTTGTACCATTCTGAGGTTCAGGTGTTGGATCAGAAATCCATCGATTTCATTAATTTCAAAACATTAAATCTGGTCTAGGAGAAGTTACATAACTAAATTTGGAGTTAAAATAAATTTTTGGCCCCAAAGTTGCATTTTTAATTATTTTCGGAGCCAAAGTTTGACTTTTGTCAACATTCGCAGTTCGAAAGCTCAGATCAAAATTTTGATAGTTACAATAGTTCTGGATGGTGAAACTAATGTTATAAATGGTGTGGTCATAATTTTTGAAGTTGCTGAGGGCAGTTTTTGTATTTTGAGTTTTTAAACTAGTTTTATTGAGTTACACTGGTAATCATGTCCGGGAGACCTCGGAATCAAATTCTGATTATTCTATTGAGTCCGAATCAACATTTATAATACGGATATATATATCTGGTTTGCGAAATTTGGATTTTGAATGAATCCCAAGGGTCTGTAATAAGTTTTGATGATAGTTGATATATCTTATCTAGTGCAGCCTCCAACTGTTCTCCGCATATGAGCCTACTGATCCGCATACACGGAGGTATGTTTATCCCTTATCTGTGTTCACGAACAAGGCCTCTACCATCATGGAGGTCAGTTTAGCCAATCCTCTACCTTTGCGGGCTTTATTTCGCATTCGTGAAGCATTGTTGGGCCTTCCCCTCTACGTTCGTGAGTTCCACCCCATGTGTGCAGAGTGTATTTTTCACATGTACAGTATTAATTTCGAGAAACATCATTTTTACTTTGTTTTCAAATATTTCAAGCTTTTGGAGCAATTTTTGACGAAGCTTTTTGGAGATTTTGGATAAGTATTTCTATCATTATTTTGATTAATTTTAATAAGTTTTATCTTGATTTTGTCTTGAATTTAGTGATTTTGGATATTTAAAATTGGGGATTTTAAGTCTATGATCGAAAACGTTTATTGATGATTTCTCCTTCGATTTGAACTAGATTATAGTGAGATTTTCGACCTACAAACTTCTTTTCTCCTGTAGAATCATAATTTTGGGTCAATTTCTTGATTTGGAGACTTTGCCCTAGTTTTGATCATTTTTCCCCTAAGCCTAATTCGTATCAATATGGGTTTCAAAGTCTATCTCTTGATGCGTAGTATCTATTTTTGTTACTGATTGGTCATTTTTGTTATCGTTTGGAGGCTTCAGTTGATAGAAAGCTTGTTCTAGTGTGATTTCGACATCGAGGTAGGTTTGGCTAACCTTTATGGGACTGAATTTGAGTTATTGGATATATTCATGTGATAATTGTAATATCTAAATTGATTTATGAGTAATGAGCCGATATGATAGAATTTTGATGGAAATGTGATACCGGTTATGCCGAGCTTTGAGCAAATTGGGATCCTATTGATAAATTGAGATGAAATCTTGAGAATTGAGATATGTTGGATATTATTGTGGTAATATGAGACTTGTGATCCCATTTGGAGGGTTATGTTGTAAATTGATGATATTTGTATTACATTCGAGATTTATGAGCATATTTCGGACTTGCAGAGTCCAGTTCCATTAACATTTTGATTATTTGTGAGAGAGTGGTGATATAAGACTTATTGATGGAATTGCAGTACTAGTTGATGCACTTAGCATAACCTTTTTGATGTTATGGCTATTATGCATATCATTTATCATATTACATTGCTTATACATAGTTGTATTGTGGCATTCGCATACACACATCTCATATCTGTACCACCTGAGACATTGTGATACTTGAGACATTATAGTATAAGGCCTGCAAAGCCTTGAGATACTTCAGTATGACTCCTGTGACGCCTCGAGATACTTCACTTTATGGCCTGTGATGCCTGGAGATATTTGAGTACATGGCCTTCAATTCCCCCAAGTTCTATCTAGTAGCTTCAGCTTGATATATATGTACATCGGCCTTGCGATAGTATGATTCCACCTCATATATGGCCTATGATGCCATCACATTCATACATCTCAAATGCATTACATCATTGGTTGCACTTACTATCCTTATTTGTTCTTATTTATGTATATATTGTGTGCTGACCTTGTGATGCAAGTGGTAGAGACTCTTAATTATTACATGCTTATTCAATTTCTCCTACCAAGTCATTGAACCTACTTTGTACATTTTGATATGGTCACCCTTACTTTGTTTTGTCCCTGCAGTTCGAGCACAAGAATCCCCGTAAGGTAGTTGATTTTATTCCATTAGAGATCTTCTTTATTACCAGATCTAGTAGTGAGGCTCAGACTTCGAGTCACCGTTGTTTCTTTGAGACTTCCTTTATTGACTTTTGTATTATACTATGTATTTCCTATTCAGACATAGACAGTTGTATTTACTCTTTTTTACTACTTTAGATTCTTTCATTTATGACTCCAGGTTTTCGAATTTTGTATTAAATGTGGTAGTTGCTTTTGCTTTACTTTATCCTCTTTAGTTGCGATCCAATTTTATGTTGTGACATTCGAGTAGGTAAATCAGAAATGAAATAATTAATTTGGTGTATTTATTTTTACCATTAGCTCTTACTTCTTCAATTAGTCAACTCTTGATCCTTCTATTTTTTCATGACCCGATTTCTCATATCATGGTGGCACCTACAAAGACTCATCAGTAGGTAAGCCAAACCCATAGCCCAGAACTAAAAGCAAAAGGCTATCAAGTTGAAGATAAGTAAAAGAAGAATAAGATAATAATAATGAAAAGAAATTGGAATATAAGACAATGCCCCTCCCTAAGATTTGACATCAGCAGTAATCAAACATCTAACCAAAATAAGAGTACAGGGCTTTTACAAGAAATAAAAATAAGTATAGACTGTCTTTGAATACATCATAAAAACTAACCTATCCAAGAAAGGTAGAAATCAATAACTCTAAGCACCAAGAGCTCAACCCAGTCTTTGAAGTTGAAGCTACTCTATACAAAATCCCAAAGCAACGGCGATAAGCCATACTATATGCATGGTGTAGAAGTGTAGCGTGAGTATCAAATTAATGATACTAACTAGGCATATACTGATTGAGCCCCATAGATAAAGTAAGTATAAGCAACATTCAAATAAGGTAAGTGCAATGTATGTCTCAACACAAGAGATATAACATGATAGAAGAGAAAATAAGAGTGAAAAAAAGGATACAGAAAGAATGGATATGAGTCAAAGAAAATGCCATAAAGCGCTAGGCCAACAACCTACTTACAATAAAGATGTACTGTAGGAGTCAATCAAAAATGGATATCTCACCAGCAATCACCATTAAATACATTATAGCCTAAAGACTGATCCAACTCATCCTAATGGGGAGTACCAACAAGTGAAGTATAGGCCTACAATTAACCAACTACCAACTCAATATGAGGTAAACATGATTATAATCAAATAATAACCAACCTGACGTTCATACCCCATAAGATACAACTAGAAAATATTACCCTCAACCCCCGTAAATCAGAGGTGCCAAACAACAAACAATTGTGATAGTGATGTGCAATGCGTATGAATCCAAATATGTAGTAAAACCTGTAGAATTATTTGTAACTATTAGTAACTAATGCCATCATAACCAAGTGTATAGACCCAATCTGGCCCTTAACCTTCCATGTAGGATCCATACAGCTCCCTCATCTGCTACAATGGTACTCATGATTAGAGAAGCCCATAGGGGATGTAGCTAGTTCATTTACATTGCATGAACTCGAACTAGGTCTTACAACAAGTCACGTGCATCATGGTTTCAGAAAAATAAGTAGATAAACCGAGTAGGAAAGGGCTACGATGTGCCAGGTAGTCAAATAAAGACTGAGAACAACCCAGATGCTTCAAAACTCTCAAGTACAAAAGAAACGTGACCTCAACGCCTTAAATATTTTGAAAATTAGTTTATCAATGATCCATGTGATACAACCCCCATTAAAATCACTTTTACAATGGGTAAAAGAGTAAAAATATTTTTCTTTACCAAAAGACAGTGAAAATCAAATGTCTGAATTGGGATCATACAACAAAATACGTGAAAAACACAACAAATGCAATGCATACCATCAGAAAGGCACACACAATTTGAAATATAATACCGATTCTACAACACTACTGAGGAAGAGAGAACTAACCTAGAATCTAATTTCTCCTTGAACATGACCTCAGGACCAATCATATGATGACAATTCAATAAAGCATCAAAAGCCTATCGCTAAACATAAAGTGAATGAATCAAGAAGTGGCTCAGAATCAAGTAGGGAGAGAAATATATTTAGGATCAATACTTTACCCCAAATATGACAGTCCATATCACAATTGATCACACTTAAGTCAAACCTATGACTATAATGCACCACAAAAGTCTTAAGCACTACCACAATGTACATTATCTAAAAATAGCCCTACTAGAAGCCACACCTAGATATAAGGGCAATAAAGCACATACCAAGTCATGTAAGGCTCAATCCTATCCTAAGACCATCAAGTATCTATCCTCGAGAGGATAATTGTACCCACCCACACCAGAAGCAGGGCCCAAAGTCTAAAATAAGGGTCTCATGAGACTACTGTAGTCTAAGGCTCATCTAGAATCAAGAAAATGGAATAAAAGGAGAAAACTCTAACACTCGGCAATTACCAACCTAATAATATGTAATTCATACTTAAATATTATCTAATATAGGTCAATCAAATAAGAGACTATATCCTACTTAGAAATAAATCACAGGCACTTCGAATCCACCACACAAAAGCTTCTGCTTACGAAAACCCTCAAAATGCTGCCACACTACCAAAATATTGATCACCTTATCAATACAATTGTTTTGACAGCAAATGGCAATAATTGGAGTCGGGCCCCAATCTAGTCTAACATGAAATTATGGGACCTAAGCTGAAAATTTCAAATTGACTCTTCAAAAAGGTCCTTGATAGCTCAAGGAACTTGTGTCCAGAAATGGGCACAATCTGAGCTAAAAAATGAGTTAAAACAAACCATGCCATAAAATCACCAATTAAGATAAAGAAAAGAGAGTTTGTTGGCCCTTTGGGGTTGAATATACCGGACACAGTAAACCCTGAAACCCTTAAACACTCCAACACGACATCAAAAACTTTTTAAACACGCTGGACTTTGAATCACCTAAAATTGAGCTCTATAGCTCAAGAATGAAGCTGAAAAGATATCAATAATATGGTCACTAAAAGTAATCTTTTTTCACCAAAAAGTAATTTTCTGGTTGCTAAAGGTGTCCACTATCAAAATCAAACTTTGGTATATTTCAAAATCTCCAAACGGATCCTCTAGATTCGTTCAGGACCCAATAACAATAAATCGAATATGCTACCCCACTATATTTGACACTTTGAACTCAATAGCGATGTTGAAATTTTTACTTAAGGTCATCTCAACCAAAATGTGGGTCCTAGATCCGGGCATATTTTAAGCAAAATTCTACAAAAGGGTTTGAACTGAGATAAAAAACCTCTGAAATTGCACGAAAGGTCATTCTAGATAAAATTTTGGAACTAATCATGTGAATGAAATTTTCATCCAAGCATATTTACCAAAAATGTTTACCAAGGTCCAAGTAAGGCCAAAGCTTTAAAGCTAAAATGCCTAATGATGTAAACTCACATCAAAAGCCAGTCATTCCACTAACCTATAATGTCCCTTCCTGATATGATGAAACAGTTAGAATTGAACTTTGAGGCCATATTTTGTTCTAGCTGAGGTCATCAATTTAAACTCCAAGAGCTCCAAAACGCATAAACTTGCACAGAATCCAAAAGAACGACCCGGAAAAGAATCTGTAGAGGAAAGTTCTAAATGCTAAAAAGCTCGAGAATAGTGAAAATAACCTAAAGGATCATCACATATTTTCATCTAGTTGTATTTTTAGAATATGCAAAAGAATATTAATCAGTATTTGGCCCTCGAAATTAATATTTTTATTTAGTAATTTGGTTAATCAACACTACTAATCAATCTTATTTATTAATTCAAATGGGTCACAACATGGGAAAAAATAGATAAAGATTAGGAAAAATTTCCTAAATTCACAATGTATTTTATCATATTGTTTAAAATTCTCTACTATTTGAAAAAATTATAAAAATCAATACTTTCTCCTATTCTTAGATACATCATTCCTACTGATGTATTGGGGCACAATGTATTAGGATGCAATGTATTGGGCATATGTGGCTTTGATGAGTTTGTAGGTTGGACTCGAATTCGGGCCTAAATAGAACTTAATATTATCCTCAATTCACAATTTATCTTGGAAACTAACTTAATTTGGTGCCAACTGATAAATTTAGTGATCAAGAAGGAGACAAGGACAATTGATAGAAAAACAATGCAAAATGGGTAAAAAGGCACAAAATGCGAACTAAACGTGTGTCATGTGTTGCCGAAGCACTTTGGAAAATAGCCAAAGGAGCGCACCATCGCCTAAATCTCCAGTATTTAGACCCCAATAGATCATTGTATGATTGGAAGGAGAAATGGCCATCTCCCCAATTACAATACCCGGTAAAGAAAAAAAAGCAAAAAACACCATGTCAATTCGATGATAGAGGGAAACATATGGTGGATCATTGATTGACGTCGCCGATCCAAACGAGCATTGTCGAAAGTTATAGTGAAGGCTTGGTCAAAAGTTAAGTTTGATGTACTACACGGAGAATGTTTTCACATTGATGCATCACTAAATGTGTCGATGAAGCACAACTTAAATGACCGAGTTGCACCTCAAGTTGAAATTCAAGATGGTATTTAAGCATTTTCAAAGGGAATTTTAAGTACACTTTTTGATTCACGTTTATGCATATACGTTTCTTCTACGAGGGAGGTTGTACTTAGTGCTTTATGCTTATGTGAAGGAGATATTTGCAGCTTTCCATTCTACTTTTTCTTCTCAATTCAAATTATGAGATATGAAAGACAAATTAAGTATAATTACTTATTTTCATGTTATGAGTACCTAAAAAATCCGATGCTTGGGATTGTGTAATGAAGTTTAATATGAAATCTATGATTGGGTATTTGATTTATTGATTATTTATGTGTTAATTTGCATCGGTTTATGGTTTTTTCTGGTATAAATGGAAACTTTAGGTTGCAAACTCAGGGTTTGTGATTAGATCATAGCATATCGCATCATATTGGGTATTTAGAGTGGGTTTATTATAATCATAGGTAATTGTTATATAGGATAAAGTCCTATTTGGGTTCAGCTGAATAAGGGTTTAGATTGATTAACTACCCAGTTGCATAAAGTCCCTTTGGCTTTTTATGTAATTGATGTGTGAGATCATAGGATATTCACATTGATACACTACTTTTGATGTATTAATTATTATAGTTACCATCTATCTATCCTTACCATGTGCACTTGATACTAATCTTCAATGCTTAAGACCTTGTTGCATGATTCATGTTCAATTATACATACCCTTAGCATGTCCCCTTTTCTTGAATTAAGGTTAAGCATGAATTCTACAATTCTAGATAATTAGTCCTAAACCTTACATAACTAATTTTCTATTCAATTTTATAGACTTACAGTTGATTATATCAAATCTTACTTTGAACCATGAATCTTTACAACATGCCTCATAGGATCAACCTTGACTCTCTTGTTAGGTAAAAAAAATATTGCTAGCGACCACTGTACTCTTTAATTGTTTTAGAGTACATTTGAGCATTATCAAAATGGCACTCTTGACGGTAAATGGTGTATTTATTCTAGTTTAGAAGTATTTTTTTGAGCTAATTTGTTGTAGTTGAATTTACTTAATTGTTCTTTCCTTTTTCTTTTGTATGCTACACACAGGTGAAGGTATGAGCACACATGAAGTGTGGTTGGTAGTATCTGAGCGGTGCGGTATGATGACATTGGTAATATGAACAATGTCAATATGAATCAACTAGGTAGTGCTGGTGTAATTTGATTTCCCCAATCTTAGGCAACACTGCTTCATGTCATAAGCACAATCTTTCAATTGTTAGAGTTGAGAGGATTCTTTAGAGGCCTTGCTCATGAGGACCCTAATAGGCATATTCAGAACTTCTTGGATGTCAGGGGGGAATTTACATTAAAAAGATCTCACAAGAGTCTATCAGGATGAAGTTGTTCCTATTCTTTTTAGTAGGAGAATCAATGAGGTGGTTAGTAGAATTACTAAGGAACTACATAATTTCATAGGATAAGTTGACTGTAGCTTTCTATAAAAAGTGTTTGCCTCCTTCAAAGATACCGAAATTGTATGATAACATGACTTACTTCAAACGTATTGATGGGGGACCGATTCATGAAATGTGGTTGAGATTCTAAAAGTTGTTGCTTCAATGTCCTTACCATGGGTTAAGAGACCACTTGTTGCAATAATATTTCTACCAAAGTCTTGATGTGGTTAACAAGGATAATGCAAATCAGCTTATTTGTGGTAGTGTTATGAGGCAAACCTTTATAGCCACCTCGACATTGTTTGATTAGATAATGAGAATCAATTGGGTTTGTTACAAAAGGGATGACTTTGCTACTATACTCACCTTGGGCATGACCGAGGAGAAAATTGAGAAAGTCCATGAGCAGGATGAAAATATGTTCAAGATAATGACCCAACTTGATCTATTGATGAAGCATGTTATGGGTGGTGGCTGGAAAAATATCAATGCTATTAGTGCTAGTGGGGTAGTCAATTCGGATGATGATAACTTCAAGGAATTGTATAATGAAGAGGTGCAATTTGTTGTGAACCAAATGGGGAGTTCTTGGCCTTCCTTTCTAAGGCAATCCATAAATCAAGGTTGGACTAATGATCATGATGGAAATTGGAGTGATTAATATTAGAGAGATAAAAATGGGGGATGGCATGATCGGGAAAGTGATCGTGCTAGATATGTTCCACCGCATGAATATCTCAAACCTAAGGAACCTATTACTAACCTAGAAAGTTTTTAGACCTAAGATATGCTTGCCCGTATTCACAATAAAGTTCAGGGAACAAATAAGGGTATTAAAGAAATGAAATCAGATTTCTCTTCATTGTATAGAACAATGACCTCGCATTTGGCCTCAATCAAGCAATTGGAAACTCAACTTGAGAAAATTTCAACCCAATTAAACAAAGGCAAAAAATGGGTTTGCTGAGTGATATTTTATTAAACTCAATGAATGACACTTTATAATGTTGGGCTTTTACTATTAGAAATGGTAGAATTATTGGCAATGATGTGTCAAAGAATGTAGTGGTGACTAATGCAAAAGGTAAAACCTTTTTATTTGAGGACGATAACACACCCGAAGAAGAAGATGATGCTGTGCAAGATGTGGAAGCTCATACCCTGACAGTCCCTAGAGTGATTGCAATCCTAAAGTGGGGAAGGGATCCTCAAACAATTCTTTCCATTCCACAAAATCCCACCCCAACTTAACTACTCCAAAAGTCACATCAACCTGCCTTTTCCTCAATGGTTGAGGAAGAAGAATGATGATGCTAAGTTTTAAAAGTTCCTATCTATGTTTAACACTCTTTTGATCAATATCCCATTTGTTAAAGACATCCTCAAAATGTTGGGCTATGCTAAGTTTGTGAAAAAGTTAGTCACAAAGAAGAGGAATGTAGATTTTAAGACAATTCAAGTCTCTCATGATTATAGTGCTGTAATGTCAAACAATATGGTTATAAAAAAAGAAGACATGGGAGCATTCAATATCCCGTGTACAATCGGTATGTTTTTTGCCAAAGCATTATATGATCTTGGGTGTAGCAAAAATTTGATGCCCTTGGCCATTTTCAAAAAACTAGGCTTAGCTATTCCATCGCCAACTACCATGAGGCTTCTCATAGTGGATCGCACCATTAAGATGTGGGAATTCTCCATGATGTATTGATAACAGTTGACAAGTTTGTCTTTTAAGCCAATCTTATCATACATGATTGTGAGTTGGATATTGAGATGCCAGTAATTTTAGGTAGGCCATTTCTAGACATCGGTAGGGCATCAGTAAATGTCAAATGCGAGGAGCCCAAGTTTAGGGTGAACAATGAGGAAGTGACTTTCAATATGTTTCAGTCAATGAAACAACCCAAGAAATACCAAGTTGTCTCTTTCATTGATGTAGTGGAATAAGCCATGGCTAGTGTTGAAGAGGTGTTTAGCATTGGTGAGTTCCTTGTCGTAGTATTTCATAACATAATAATAGGGAAGTTATAGAAAATTATTGTGAGGTTGTCGCAGCCCTTGAGAGTGCAGGTTTTTATTATAGAAACCCTAAGAAGCTGGACATCAACTGGCGAATTTGGGAGAATCCTCAGGCCAAACCCTGAATTTAGGAACCTCTAAATCTAGAGGTTAAAACTCTTCCTTCTTATTTGAAAAATGCATTTTTGGGTAGTGGTGAAACACTACTGGTGATTATGGCAGCTAACTTATTGGAGCACCACGTTATGGCAATGACTAGTGTTTTGTCAAGATTCATCAAGGTAATTGGTTGGACCATAGTGGACATAATTTGTATTCCTCTAGGTATTTACTCTCACAAAATAAATCTGTTCAAGGATTTCAAGACTAGTATTGAGAATCAACAAACACTAAATCCTGCAATGCAAAAAAGTTGTGAAAAAGGAGATCAAAAAGTGGATAGATGCTAGGGTTGTTTATCCAATATCGAATAGTAGTTGGGTAAGTCCAGTACAATATGTGCCAAAGAAGGGTGGTCTCATGATGGTGCAAATATGCCTCTATAAGGCTGGTGACCAATTAGTATGTGTGTATGGATTACCGACGTTTGAATTAATGGACAAAAGGGGACCACTTTCTAATGTCATTCATAGACTAAATGGTTGATCGACTTGGGGTATAACCAAATTTCTATAGACTTTGAGGACCAAGAGAAGGCAACATGTATGTGTCCCTATGGCACATTTGCCTTTAAGAGAATGCCCTTCGATTTATGCAATGCTCTGGATACCTTCCAAAGGTGTATTCCATCTATTTTTTCTGACAAGGTAGAGGAGTCAATGGAAGTGTTCATGGATGATTTATCCATGGTTGGTGATTCATTTGATCAATGACTTGCTTATTTAGAGAGAGTACTTCAAGGGTGTGTTAAGATAACTTGGTGCTAAATTGAGAGAAATGTCATTTTATTTTGAAGGAAGGTATTGTGTTTGGTCATAAATTCTCAGGTGAATAGATGCAAGTGTCACGACCCAAGCCAAGGGCCTAGACGTGACATGGCGCATGGGAATATAATAGGGACCCCAAGAAGCCTCTTAACATATCATTACACATCCTTGGTCATAGAAGCAATATAATACAACATGAAGTAGTAAATTTGGACAATCGAGGCTAAGGAAAACACTTCCATATCACAGATATCAAGAACAAGAGAGTCAAGGCTCAAAGCATAGATGCATAACATGTCCAACAACACCTCTACTACATATATAAGAGTGGGGGCCACGGCAATCAACCGAGCTTACCCTCATAATCAATACATAACATAAAAGAAAGATAGTCTTAGTACATAGAAAGAGATCATAAGCATCGTCCCCAGAATGGAGGACTCACCACAAGCTTGAGATAAAATTGTACTAGCCACATGGACGAGGAGGATGATCAAGCGGTGCTCCGGTTCCTATACGGTGACATCATGTAGGCATAGAGTATGTGTTAGTACATTTGAATGTACAAAGTATGTAGGATGCAATGCAACAAGAGATAGGCAATGTAATCAAAATGCATAAACTTAGGCAATGGATAACATAATAACAATATGGCATGTACAAATGATGCTTGAAGTAGGATATTGCTTATATAGTTCATAATATGAGTGTAAGGAGTGACCATTCTTAGTGCATTCCAATGCGTACTACCTCCTTGGAAAGGCGCATGAGGTACAAACACCTTCATGAGGTTGATGGAGTACAAACCCTCAACAAGGTTGATAGAGTACAAACTCCGTAACAAGCTTGATGAAGTACAAACTCCCAATCAAGGTTGATGGGTACCAACCCCTAACAAGGTTACTCGGGCCTACCACCCGTCGATCTAGGTGATCGAGGTACCAATCCCTCAATAGGTTACCCGGGCCTATAACCTCCCGAGCTAGGCTTGGTCATCCCCAACACTATAGAGATAACATCATATATACACACACACACACACACAAACCCCTTTCATCATTATATGCATACATTCCTTTTCATCATAATTTAATCATCATTTCATCATCATATAGTGTTCAACACATAAGACATGTATTAGGCCTTCAATTCCTCAAGAAATCATAATCTGACTATTTTATCAAACACTTGGTAGGTATGTAGTACTAGTATAAAATCATGAAAATCAGGAGTGAAATCATTCTAGAAAATTCAATGTAAAACTATCAAAAGATACTTGGTAACACCCTCAAGCAATTACATCAAAACCATTCATCAAATCTCTCACTAGATCTTAATTTCATAGCTCAAAACATGCTAAAATAGTCACAATTTCATAAACCCCAACATAGTGTGTAGTAAAATTCATAATAGATAAGACCCATGAATAAATCAACTTTAAATCATGTAATTTTGAGTAAAAGAGAGCTTAGGTATCATGAATTAAGGGAACCCATGAAAGAAACCCACATATCATAACTTTAGAGATGAACTTGATGAAGATTGGAGATAGAGACTTCAAGTTTGATTGAGAGGCTTAGAATCGGATTAGTTTGAGACTTGAATTTAGGAGGTGAAATATTTTCTAAGTGTTTGGGAGTGTACTTGGGAATGTCTTGAAAAATATGAGGGTAAAATAAAGCTAAGAACAGACATCATGTATGGGGACACTTAGGTCAAGGTCCAAAAGCCTTTGACCGAGATGAAAATCACCGGCAACAAAACACATAGGTCTGCATTTGTTCCGCGATGCCGACCTATCACGGAAGCAAAATTAACACTTGTCCCCGATAGTTGTGCGTCGCGGCACTATTGCAGATCGATTCTGGATAAAAAAATTATGAAAATTGAAATTGCTAATTGTTTGCTCTTAAATCGGGGTTAGATCCATTTTCCACTAAATTTGACCCCCTAAATAAGAATCTGAAGTCAGGTTTTTGATATCGCGCATGAATTTTGAGATATGAGGAATTTACGATTCGAGGCACTTTCGAGGCACATTTTTTGGCACTTTTTGGGGTCGATCTCCTGCTTGGGGACATTCATCCCTGAATGTCAAAGAAATGTATATAAGAGATATAAACATCACAAATTTCAG
Source organism: Solanum clarkiae (assembly GCA_011800125.2). Classification (NCBI taxonomy): domain Eukaryota; kingdom Viridiplantae; phylum Streptophyta; class Magnoliopsida; order Solanales; family Solanaceae; genus Solanum; species Solanum clarkiae. The sequence goes on from JAABOM020000002.1 coordinate 11,043,271, forward strand.
CCTATATAAGGATGCAACAACGCACTTAAACATCATTTCAATAATTTTAGCATGAGTATAAAATCATCATGAACTTGTTAATTTAATAATGAATATATGCAATGACATGTGGGCTGAACTTAAGACTTGAGATAATACAGAGGACTTAGATCAATACCTTAGGCTTGAGCGGAGTGTAATAGGTAAGGATATTGCTTTTGCATGTCCGCTTCGGCCTCCCAAGTAGCACTATCAACATGTTGGTTTCTCCAAAGGACCTTAACGGAAGCTACATCCTTGTTCCTCAACCTCTTCACTTGTCTATCCAAAATCTGAACCGGAACCTGTTCATAGGTCAAATTGTCTTCAATATCACCCACTACATCAAGGAGCATAATAGCATTAGAGTCACCCACACACTTTCTTAACATAGACACATGAAAGACCAGATGAACAAACTCCATTTCACTAGGCAAATCCAACTCGTAGGCCACCTACCAATCCTTCTCATCACCCTATAAGGATCCATATATCTGGGGCTCAACTTGCCCTTCTTACCAAAATGGACCACACCTTTCATGGGGGACACCTTTAAGTAGACCCAATCACCATCCTTGAACTCAAGATCTCTTCTCCTCACGTCCACATAGGGCTTTTGGTGACTTTGGGCCGTCTTCAACCTTTCTCTAATCATCTTAACCTTCTCAAGAGCCTCCATAACCAGTTCTAGTCCCAACAAAGCTACCTCTCCAACCTCAAACCACCCAATCGATAATCTACAACTCCTACCATAGAGAGCCTCAAAAAGAGGCATACCGATGCTAGAATGATAGCTATTGTTATATGCAAACTCAATCAATAGAAGATGATCATCCCAACTACCCTTGAGCTTTAATACACAAGCACTAAGCATGTCCTCAAGTGTTTGGATAGTCCTTTTGGCTTGGCCATCCGTTTGAGGGTGAAAGGATGTACTAAGCTTAACTCTTGAACCAAGATCCCTTTGAAAGGACCTCCAAAAATGTGAAGTAAATTAAGACCCATGATCCGATATGATGGACAAAGGAACCCCATGAAACCTTACCAAATCATGAATGTATAATCTAGCATAATCTTCAGCCCCATATGTGGTCTTAACCGGTAGAAAGTGAGTTGAATTTTGTCATCCTATCAACCACAATCCAAATGGAATCAAAACCCTTTCTAGTGTTGGGCAACCCAACTACAAAATCCATATTAATCACCTCCCACTTCCAAGTAGGAATCTCTATATCTTGGGTTAGGCCACACAACCTTTAATGTTCGGCTTTATCTTGTTGGCAACTATGGCAATCAGATACAAATTTGGCAATGTCCCTCGTCATGCCTCCCCACCAAGACACATCACTCAAATCTCTATGCGTTTTGGTTGAACCGGGGTAGATAGAATAAGAAGAGTTATGGGCCTCATCAAGGCTTTTCTCACTCAAACCATCAGCACAAGGCACAGACAACCTACCTTGGTACCTAAGGGAACCATCTCCCCCTTGGGAGAAAACCTCCACCTTGCACTCTTGCACCAAAGCCTTCAACTCTAATAAGAGGCATCAAGATCTTATTTTGCTATCACCTCCTCCACCTATGAAGATTTAGAACCATCAATAACCACACCACCATTGTCCTCCTCTTCCAACCTAACTCCCAATCTAGCCAAATGATGGACCTCCCTAGCCACCTCCCTATCACCACCATCAACATAAGCTAGGCTACCCATAGACATCCTAGTCAAAGTATCTGCCACCACATTAGCCTTACTATGATGATAAATCACACTTATATCACAATCCTTGAGAAGTTCTAGCCACCTTTTTTGCCTCAAGTTGAGATCCTTTTGAGTGAAGATATGTTGGAGGCTCTGGTGATCAGAGAACACATCAACATGCACCCCATACAAGTAGTGACACCAAATATTCAATGCAAACACAAAAACGGCTAACTCAAGATCATGAGTAGGGTAGTTCCTTTCATGCACTTTGAGTTGCCTAGAAGCATAGGCTATGGCACTATTTTACATCAACACACAAACCAAACCAACCTGAGAAGCATCATAATACACAACAAATCCCTTTAACCCTTCTGATAATGATAATATAGGAGCGCACACAAGCTTATCTTTCAATGTCTAGAAACTCCTTTCACACTCATCGGACCACACAAATTTGGCTTTCTTTTGAGTCAACTTTGTCATAGGGGAAGCAATAGAAGAGAACCCGTTCACAAACCTCTGATAGTAACCTACTAAGCCCAAGAAGCTCGTAATATTCGACGGGGTCAATAGTTTAGGCCAATTTCTAATCACATCCATTTTCTTAGGGTCAACCTTAATACTATCCCCCGACACCACATGCCGTAGGAAGGCGACCTCTCAACTAAAACTCACACTTTTCATAAACATATTGCTTTTCTTCCCTTAATCTTTGCAACACAACCCTCAAATGAGCCCTATGCTTCTCTTCACCATGAAAATAGATCAAATATTATCAATGAATACCATAATAAATGAATCAAGGTAGGGTTTAAAGAACCTATACATTAGTTCCATGAAGATGGCCGGTGTATTGGTTAACCCAAATGAGATAAAAATTCAAAATAACCATATCTAGTACGAAAGACCGTCTTAGGAATATCACACTCCCTCATCTTCACTTGATGGTATCCGGACCGAAGATCAATCTTGGAAAAATGACTAGCCCCTTGCAATTGGTAAAATAAATCATCAATCCTTGGACAAGGATACCTATTCTTGATAGTGACCCTATTAAGTTGTCGGTAGTCAATGCATATCCTAAGAGTCTCATCTTTCTTTTCACAAACAACACCGGTGCACCCCAAGGTGATTGGCTAGGTCTAATGAAACCCTTATCCAATAAGTACCTTAATTGTTTCTTTAATTCCTTCAACTCCGCCGGGGCCATATGATAAAGGGGAATAGAAATGGGTTGAGTATCAGAGAGGAGGTCAATACCAAAATCTATTTCCCTTTGGGGATGATCACCGGGAAGGTCATTTGGAAAGACATCAAGAAACTCATTTACAACTGGAACCAACTCCATGGGAAGGAATTTAGACTCCACATCCCTAACATTCACAAGGTGGTAAATACACCCCTTAGAGATCAACTTACGGGCCTTAATGCAAGAGATGAATATACCCTTGACCATCACATCATGACTCTCTCACTCAAGGACAGGTTCATTTCGGAATTGGAATTTGACTCTATAGGTTCTACAATCAATAGAAGCATAGTATGCATGTAAACAATCCATCCCAAGATCGAAATCAACCATGTACAATTCAACAAGATCACAAGGCACAATTTTATGTAATATGCAAATGGGGCAATTTCTAGAGACCTTTCAAGCAACAATAGATGCACCTATAAGAGTAGACAACTCATATGATTCATCTAACAATTCGGGCACAACATGGAACTTTTTGGAAACAAAGGGGGTAACGAAAGAAAGAGTGGCACCCAGGTCAACAAAAGCATACACATAAAATCAAAGACTTTAATCATATCGATAACGATGTCAGATACCTTATCAACTCCTTGCCTCCTTTCAAAGCATAGAACTGGTTATGCCTAGGTGCACCATCTTGTCGGCCTCCTCTCCCAAATTGCACTGTATTAGCACTCTGTGGATGAACCTCCTTGCTCTTGTTGTTGTTTCGAGGGAAATCTGTTGCCTTATGCCCCATTACCCCACAACTATAACAAAAATCGATATTTCTCAAGCATGGGCCACCATGACCCTTACCACACTTCGACCGCACATCAATAGGAGCCACACCCCTAACACCTTGGGCCCTCAGAAAATCATTTGCAACCCTCTTATTTAATGTATGAGTATACCTTTGGCCTTGATGGAACCGGCCACTCCTTTGGAACTTACCCTCAAAACGAGACTTCTTGGACTCATGACCCCTTCTCTTCCTCAAATTTCTCCTCTTCTATTTGTTCGGTATAGGTCATCAAACATGATAAGTCCATGTCACTAATCAACATGGTTGAACGACACTCCTCACTAACCAAGTTGGAAACACCCATCACAAATTTGTTTATTCTAGATCATGAGTCGGCCATAAAATGCGGGGGCATACTTAGAGTTGGATAAACTTGAGGGTATACTCCCTCATACTCGTAGGACCATGGCTCAAATTCATAAATTTCACCAATTTAGCTTCCCTAAGTTCAAGAGGGAAGAACCAATTCAGGAAAGCCACCTTAAACTTTTCCCAAAGCACCACGTAATTGACTCCATTCTCTTCCTTCCATTGTGTGAACCATATTTGTGCTACCCTTTGAGCTGGTAGGCTGCCAACTCCTCCTTATCCTCCGACCTCACACCCATGATAGACAAAATCTTATAGACCTCATCAATGAATTCTTGGAGGTCCTCAATCACCTTTGACCCATGGAATTCCGGGGGAGTCATTCTAATGCAGTCTCTCACCCGAGTGGACGGTGTAAGAGCATGAGGGGCTTGGGCCCCTTGATTGGCTTGATTAGCCACAACTTGTGTAAGCAAGGGGAAAGCATTTGTAAGCTCCCCATTAGTCGGTTGCTCCTCAGGTGTGCGAGCTTATCTTCCCCTTGTGTTAGGTATGATCTAGCATAACAAAGAACAATCGTTAGGAGAAAAAATCTACTTCAACTCTATAGCACGACTTAGAACGTGAAGAAGGAAAATATTTCCTAAAACACCTCATAGCCTCCTACTCATAGTTGTGGTGCACAACACAACCATGAATAAGGCTTTAATCAATGCGGTGTGTTGGACTCCGAGGATCTAACAACCTAGTGCTCTAATACCATTTTTTTCATGACCCAAGTCTACGACTTGACGTGACCGGCGAATGGGTAACCCGGAGGAACCTCAAACAAGCCTTATAGCATATCATTATACATCCTTGGTCATGGAAGCAATAAAATATGACATTAAGAGATAGACATAACAAGAAAAAAAGGGGACTAAGGGTACACTTCCATATCATAACATCAAGGAACAAGAGATTTAAGGCTCATGGCATAGATGTCCAACAATGCCTCGACTATACAGATAAGAGCGGGGCCACAACAAGCAACCGAGCTCACCCTCATGGTTAATATATAACATAAAAGAAGATAGTCTTAGTACATATCAAAAGACCACGAATAATGTCCCCAGAATGGTGGACTCACCACAAGCTTGAGTTACAATGATCAAGCAGTGCTCTGGTTCCTACATGGTGATATCATATAGCATAGAGTATGCGTTAGTACGTTTGAATGTACTAAGTATGTAGGACGCAATGCAACAAGGGATAGACATCATAGACAAAATGCATAATCATAAGCAATAGATAATATACGATCAATATGACATGTATGAATGATACGTGAAGTAAAATCATGCTTATATAGGGCATAATACAAGTGTAACGAGTGTCTATCATAGTGCAATCCAAGGCCTACCACCTCCTTAGTGAGGCGCATGAGGTATGAACCCTTTCATGAGGTTGATGGTGTACAAACCCCCCACCAAGTTTGACAGAGTACAAACCCCTCATCAAGGTTGATGTGTACCAACCTCTAATACGATTACCGGTCCTACCACCCCCGAGCTAGGCAATTGAGGTACCAACCTCTCAATAGGTTACCCGAGCCTACAACCCCCCGAGCTAGGCTTGGTCATCCCCAACACTATAGACATAATATCATATATATACATTCCTTTCATCATTATATAAATACATTCCTTTACATCTTTATCTCATCATTATTCCATCATCAATTCATCATTATATAGTCAACTCATAAGATATGCATTGGACCTTCAATTCCTCAAGAACCCATAACCAGACATTTTATCAAACACTTCTAGGGTGTGTAATGCTAGTATAAAATAATGCAATTCAAGAGTGTTATTATGCTATAAAATTCAATGTAAAACCATTAATAGATACTTGGAAATACCCTCAAGAAATATACATCAAAACCCTCCATCAAATCTTGTTATAGATCTTAGATTCATAGATTAAAACATAGTAAAACAGTTACAATTTCATAGACCTCAACATAGTATGCAGTGGTTTTTGTAATAGATAATACCCATGAGTATATCAACTTTAAATCATGCAATTTTTAAGAAAAGGGAGCTTGGCCATCATGGCTAAAAGGAACCCATGAAAGAAACACATATACCTTAGCTTTGGAGATAAACTTGATGAAGATTGGAGGTGGAGACTTGAAGCTTGAGAGGAAATCCTTAGATCCGAATGAGGTTTGTGACTTGAATTTAAGAGTAAAATATTTGGCTAAGTGTTTGAATGAGTACCAAGGAGTGTTTAGAATGATATGAGGGTGTGAAATGGCTAAGTATAGATATTTTCACGTTTGGGAACACTTAGGCCCAAGACTCAAAAGTCTTGGACTACACAAAATTTAATTAGGCAAAAAATACATAGGTTTGTGTAGCGGACCTGTCGTGAAATCAGGTTTTCTTCATCTGCGTGCCCTAGCCGCATCGCGCTAGGGGCGTGCAAACATCACTAGAATTTGCATTCTTTGAAAATCAAAATTTCTAATCATTTGCTCTTAAATCGGAGTTAGACCCATTTTCCACTCAGTTTGACCCCCTAAACAAGAATATGAAGTCAGATTTTTGATATCGCGCATGAATTTTAAGATAGAGAAAATTATGATTTGGGGCACTTTCGAGGCACATTTTTGGGCACTTTTTTTGGGTCGTTACAGAATTTTCGAGGTGATATATTTTCTAAGTGTTTGGGAGTTTATATGGGAATTTATTGAATGATATGAAGGTGAGATAAGGCTAAGTATAGACATTTTCATGCATGGGGACACTTAGGCCCAAGACCTAAAAGCCTTTATCCAAGATGAAAATCACTGGCAACAAAATACACAGGTCCGCATCTGGTCCATGATACAGACCTATCGTGAAAGCAAAATTAGCATATGTTTTTAGATGCGGCACTGTCGCGGATCAAATATGGATAAGAAAAATTATGAAAATTGAAATTGCTAATCATTTGCTCTTAAAATGGGGTTAGATCCAATCCCCACTCAATTTGACCCCCTGAACAAGAATATGAAGTTGAATTTTCTATATCTCACACTGGTTTTGAGATATGAAGAAATTACAATTCTGAGAACTTCCGAGGCACATTTTTGGGTGCTTTTTGGGGTTGTTTCAGAAAGCTGATCAAGACAAAATTAAGGTAATTTCTAAGCTCTCTCCTCTTATTTCAATCAAGGGTGTAAGATGTTTTCTTGGGCATGCAGGTTTCTATAGACGATTTATTAAATATTTTTCTAAAATTGCTCACCCTATGTGTAAGTTGCTTGAGAGGGAATCTACTTTTGTGTTTGATGAGTCTTGTATCTAGCTCGAGTTTTTTTAAAAAGAAGCTTGAATCATCTCCTTTTGTTGTAGGCCCCGATTGGAGCTTACCTTTTGAAGTGATGTGTGATGCAAGCAGAGTTGCATTAGGTATTGTTTTGGGTAAAAGAAAGGCTTTGTTTCATTCAGTGTATTATGCATTGAAGTCTTTGAATGTGGCCTAGAAAAATTACACTATAGACGTAATAAGAACTCCTTTTGGTTTATCCTACCTATTGGGTTCCAATATCATTTGTACAGACCATACTTCTATAAGATACTTGATGGATTAAAAAGAGGAAAATCTAAGGCTGATTAGGTAGATATTGTTGCTGCAAGAATTTGATTTTGAGATGAAATATCAGAAAGGGTGTGAAAATCAAGTTGCCCATCACCTTTTTCGACTTGAATAAAATGTTGTGCATGTTAGTGAAAGTCATGTTGATGAATGCCTTTCCGATGAATCCTTGATGGTGGTGTCACCTAACCGAACTCCGTGGTATGCTGATTTTGCAAATACCTTCTATGTGGGGTTATACCAAAATCATTTAACCATCATCAAGGGAGAAAATTCTTGTTCAATATGAAGCGTTATTATTGGGTATGAGTCTTACTTAGTTCATAAATGTGCAGATAATATCATAAGGAGGTGTGTCCTAGAGTCATTGATGAAGGAAATTCTAGAAGAGTGTCATGCATCGCCCATGGGTAGTCATCATGGAGTTGTTCGTATAGCATCAAAGATACTTCAAAGTGGCTATTTTTTGCCTCCTTTACTTCATGATGCACATGTCTTTGTCAAGATATGCCCTCGATACTAATTTCAAGGTAACTTTTCTGGGAAGAATGAGTTTCTCCTCACTCCTATTCTTGATATTGAATTATTTGATGTATAGGATATTGACTTCATAGGGCCATTTGTGCATTTTTCTCAAGCCAATATATAGTGGTAATGGTGGATTATGTGTCTAACTGGGTATAGGCGGTGGGTCACATTTTTGAATAAAAATATTTTGACCCATTTTGGCATACGACGAGCCATAATCACTGATGGTGGGTCACATTTTTGCAATAAAATGTTTGGCTCTTTTCTTAGCAAGTATGGAGTGAAACACTTAGTGGTCACTCTATTTCACCCTCGAACAAATGATCAAGTGGAAGTGTCGAATAAGAAAATCAAAAGAATAGTTGCCAAGACTATGAACAGAAATAGAATTGATTGGTTAGAAACTTGATAGCGGATTATGGGATTACCATACGACTTTGAAGATATCAATTAGAATGTCACCATACCAACTTATGTTTGGGAAAGCTTGTCATTTACTTGTTGAGCTTGAGCATAGAGCCATGTGGGCATTGAAGAAACTGAATTTTCATAAAGATGATTCTATTAATGCATGCTTGGGGCAACTTTACTTGATGGATGAATTCTAGTTGAGGGCATATGAAACTTTAGCTTCGTACAAAGAAAATATGAAAAAATTGGCATGATTTGAAAAGATTCCAAAGAGAGTTCAAGGTTGGTGATCCGGTGCTATTATACAATTCAAAACTAAGGTTGTTTTCAGGAAAGTTGAAATCTAGATGGTGTGGACCATTCTAGATGTGCCAAATCTTGAGTTTTTGAGCTATAAAAGTTGAAAATTCAAAGGATGAAAGAATTATAGTAAATGGTCAGTGGTTAAAGATATATCTTGGAAAACCATTGAGTTTATGATTTGTAGAGGTCTTAGAGGTTGATGAACCTAGATCATAATGGACTATTGTGCCATGACATTAACTAAGGCACTTCTTGGGAGGCAACCACAAAGTTAGTAGTTTTCTAATAATATATGTTGATTGTGTAGGAACATAGAAAGGAGCTGAAGCCTTTTGAAAGTTGGCGAGTGGGTGGACACTCAATGCATTACCGAGTGAATTTGGAAAAGATCTCTTTTGATCTTCTTTTGAGGTAGAATTTTCATTCATGGTTGCTAGAAGATTTGGTGGACAAAATGCACATTTGGTGCATCACCAAATGTTATAGGTAATGTCACTTAGTCTGTTTTTGGGTGCTTAAAATTCCCTGGATTATTATAAGTTTTGCCAGTCTCGTGCAGATTTGATGCATCGCCAAATGTTTTCAGCAAGGTTAGTCAGACATCCCCGACTCCTCTCTCGTGACCACCTCAACTTGAACAAAATGGTTCATTGTTCCTCATTCTTATTTTGCCTCTTCACCATCGCACACATATATTTTTTGCTTCTTAAGACTTTTTACCACTTTTGTTTACATCATCTATCTTGCATCTTAGTGATTACTTTACCTTTGCCTCTTACACATCTTTACAGGTATGAACTAGGCCCTTGATTTTTATGTTTGAATTTCTAAACCTTTGTTATTGAGAAATTAATGGTTGATTTCTTTTGGGCATGACATTGTTAGGTTAATTTCATTGTTAAAAATTGTGGGTAGCCATTGATTTTTGTGAATTTGATGGGTCCTTTGTTATGGATGTTTTGATTTGAATTTGGGATATCATTGAATTTAAATTGATAATCTTCCTTCTTTGATTCATGTTCCTTGAATTATAATTTATTTATTGGTTTGTGGGAACTTGATAGTTTATTAGGGTAGGTGATTGTGAATTCTTAAAAATCATATTCGCTTTGATTAGGTGAACCCTAATATGTGAGTGAAAGTGAGTTGTATACTGGATTTTCTTGGACTCGATGTTTTAACAATGTGTTTCTCCACTCGTATGTTCTTCACATAAACTCCTCATGTGGATAGTTGTAGTGAAAATCATTTGTGAGTCAATTTAATATATGAGAAACATCATTCTTGATTGCCAGTGCAACCCATCTCTTGTCGAATGACTTGAACTTGCTTAATGATAGTGTGGGTGATGTCTTTTTTATAGGTGAAGTCATCATTTTGTTAGATTCTTAAGGTGTGAGGGAAGTCTGATGTAATGAACCTTTGGATTATTTTACCTTACTACATTATTTTCTATCATTAGAGGATTCCCATAGTGACCTGGTCACTTATGACCTGCTGGCACTGGTTGCACGGTTGTCTGGTCATTCGTTAGGGTGTTGTGCACTTTTCATGTTTAGGAAGGCCTTATAACTTAAAAATTTGATTTTGGGGAAAAACATTAGTGAACAGCCTCAGAATAGAATAAAGACAGTTCCATTAGCTCTAGAATAGAAAAATTGGGCTAAAAGCATAGTTTGCTCAAAAACCAAGATTTTCAGTATGAGTCTTTATTGAGTTTTGCATTTTAACCTTATGAATTGACCAATAGTTGACTTTGGTCAATATTCTTAGAAAACATGCTCGAATGAAAATTTTGACAACACAGTTAGTTCTGAAATGTCAAATTTGGTCATGAATCACCTTCGTGGGGAACGCATTGGCGGCATCGGGGGATTGACTTAAGGCTTCATTCTAGGTAAATTTCAATTTATAGTTGCTGCACAGAGTGTTTTCAGTTTGATTTTTAGGGACATCTTTGGAGGGTGATTTCTTAAGTTGTGATTATTTATTTTCAACAATTCATGGTCAATTTCTAGTAATTTTTCAAGAGGATCATAGTGGGGTGATTTGTTTAGGAAATTACGACTTGTTTATGGTAATTTTACCACTCATAGCTATTGCCATTTCTTGACATTTTATTTTGATTTTTGTTTTTCTAATTATTTGTTAAGTGCAATGATTTTCAACCAGAATTTAGTTCCTGCATTGTTAATTGAGCTTGAAATGTTTTTTGTGGCTTATTTTTGGGGTTAATTTCAAAATTCTGGATACTGGTCCCATATTTCCAATTTTAGGCTTCAAAATTAGTCTGTCCCCATTTCGTGCGAATTTAGCATCTAATTGACCTTAATGATGTTATGAGTCTATTTTTGGTAGTGTGGCAGCGATCAAAGGCTACACGAAATGGAAAAGCCCGGGTAAAGTTATTCAGAGCACACATGGTCAGCCTACAAATAGGCTACATCTCCCTTTTCTTTAGTTTGAGTTGGTTAGAGTGAATCTATGTTGAACTAATTAGAATTTTTAGAAAGGTAGCTAGAATAGACTTGGATTCATGTTGTAGGCCTAATCCATGTATTCTGGTAGACGAGAATGTGTTGTATATCTTGTTAGCCTTTCCTATTGATTAGTGCTGCTATTTCTCGTGGATTCTTATTGTGCTTGCATGTAGGGGTGTTGAATTACTTATGGATGAGTAGCCGAATTACGGGGTTTAATAATGAAGTTGGTTTTAGGAACATTTAAGTATTTGGTATAATTGTGAGCATATGATATCTATTCTTCTTGGCAACCTTGCTCTTATATGGTTGGTTTTATATTATTAGTATAGTGAAGCATGATGGCCTTAGTATAGGATATCAAAACTTCCTTTAGATGCCCCGATGTCATTTGGCATACCTAGATCCCTGTAGCATGGCATAGTAGACTATTGTCTAATAGGTGAACCTTAGTTAGGCAGCAACTTTCTTAAGTATCATTATAGTTTCCACATCCCCTGGATCCGGCGGCTTGGGGCACATTGGTAGAATTAGCTCCCAAACTATGTAATTTCTAGCGTTTGGTTGATGGTTGGATGGTTACACCTGCCCTAAGTGTTGTGGAAGGAAAACCCTTGGTAACGCTTAAAAACTCAAATGGAAGAGAAGAGAAGTGGGTACTTACGGTTTAGTTTTGGCGAGCATCTAGGTAAAAGTAGTCCTCGCCTCAGCCCCCTCCTATGTATTTGGCAAGCATTCGAGTAGTAACAATCCCAGCCTTATCCCCGGTGATACCTTTTGCAGCATTCAGTTATCAATAGTCTTGGCCTTGGCCTCTGTCACTTATTAGAAGAGCATCTGGGTAGTATTATCCCAAGAGTCGGTCCCCCTCTTTTATCAGGTAAGTATACGAGTAGTAGTAGTCCCAATCTCAGAGATTGAAGTCTAAATCTTCTTCCCTAAGATAATCTTGGTCAGGGCTGGGTTGGTGTTGTGGAATCTAGTGTGATAGTTTCATTCTTTCTAGGATCCTCGAATTCTGATTCTCCAATGTCCCGGTCGGGTTTATGGGGGCTTAATTGGGTGTAGTTAGCATAGATATCCGCTTAACCTTCTCCTAATTGTATAGTTGTTAGTTGTTTTTATTCTTGTCAGCTTATCTAGTCTCTATTTATGTGTATTCTTTCTTTTCGTATTACTTTTACCCTTCCGTCTCAGTCAGCCTATGATACCTACTAAGTACCTATTATCTTTGTACTATACTACACTATACATTTATTTTCATGATGCAGGTCTGAGCACTATCCAGTAGGGATGATTCTCAAGCTAGCAGCAATCCTTGGTAGAGACTAGGGTGAGCATTGGCATTTATGGATCATTTTATCTCTTGTAGCTCAATAGCGTGTCTTTTATGTATATTCCAGAGACTAGGTAGATCTTTTGTATATTTTGGTTCACTTTTAGGACTTGTACTCTTTATTTTTTATATATAGAAGCTTGTACTAGTGACTTCCAGGTTCTGGGAAGGTTTCTTATATATTTGTGTTTTATATTTTCAGTTAGTCTCGATTTCTATCGTTTTATATCTTTGATATATGGATAGACTTTGTTAGCTTTTCCCCGAAAACTATTTTTTATAGGTTTGGGCTACAAGTTGTCTTTCCAATCGGTGGGTTATGGTAGGTGCCATCATAGCCTGATAAATAGGGTCGTGACAAGTTGGTATCGGAGCTCCAGTTTCGTTGGTCTTACCCGTATATAGCTAACGTCTATTAAAATCCTACGGATTAGCGCGGAGACGTCAGTGGCCTATCATTAGGAAGCTATAGGATATTATTTAGAAATTGTTCTCTACATTGTATCCTTTCATGTAATGTGTGCCTTATTGGTTCCTTGAAATCTCACTCGTTTCACTATATCACACGTTATTGCTTGTAGAGGTAGACCCCGAGGTAGGGATAGAAATGTCGCACCAGACCTTATGAAGGAGCATCTGGAGGCCCCTATTTCTCTATAGTTAGAGGGGCACCATCAGCACAACCACCAACAGCTCTAGGCATGTCCCCAACCATATAACCGACTATTCTGCAACTTTTGATAACCTTAGAGGGGAAGGGGGGGGGGTAAAGTAGGTCCCCACTTTAGTTCAGGATATTCTAGTATAGTAGAACCAGCCTTCCCCGTTGGTTCCTGGGGATCAGCCACCTGAACTATGTGTTACACCTTGAGCTAGCCATCCCAAAGGGTGCTATGTCACTTCAGGAGCAGAAGATGTTGGCATATTCTAGAGATTGTCACCCTCGACATTTTCTGGAGTCACTGAGGAGGATGCCAGGGAGTTTCTTACTACTTGTCATGAGCCGCGACAGTCCCTAGGCCTTGTGGAGTCTAGAGGATCTGACTTCATCGCCTACCAGTTATGTAGGCCAGCTAAGCAATAGTGGTACTTCTATATGCAGGCTCGGCTAGCCAAATTACCCCCCTCTTGTAACACCCCACACCTTACACTACTAGTAAAATTCAAATTAAACATTACATGGTTTGGTCAAATTAGCGCTAAATTTTAAAAGTGCTTGAATCTCGTGTTAATGGGCTATAGGTGTGTCTACCGCTTAAGAGGGTCGAGTGTATACATGTTTTGAGGTTGAATTGAGGAGATCACGGCCTTAAAATGAAGTGAAAGAATCGAGGTGCTTGTAGGACTTAATAAGCTAGCAGGTGAGTCACCTACTCGCTTAGCTTAAATTTGCTAGCTAAACGGAGACGAGGCTTGACGTCGAATTTGTCCAAGTTGGATTATGAATAAAGTCCGTGTTAAGGGTGTAACTTTAGCCCATGCTTTAGTATCATAAATGGGCTATATGATCATCCCAAGAAGTATAACCAAAAAGGCCCAAAGACATCACAAGTTCTTGGAGACTTTAGGCCCAACCCAAGTGAACAAGAAAGCTGAAAATAGGCAGCCCAAGTCCAACCTATTTGGAGCCCCAAAAGGTCCAAATGAAAGGAGAAAGGAGTTGAATCACCTACTTGGTGAATTAAGTCTGAGAATTCCTCATTAGGTCAGCCAAATCACACTATAAAAAGGGGCCAAAGCATCTCCCAAAAGTCATTTCTCAACTTTACCTCGCAAAAATCAGATTTGCTCTCTAAGTTTCCTGTCAACTTTTCTCAACTTTGTGAAGTAGCCAAACGACTCTTTTAGGGTTATTAAGGAGCCTCTAAACCTTATGGACAAAGGTAAGTAATTATAGTTGTGTATTTAGTATAGTTTCATCATGAAAAACAAGAGATAGATACTAGTTATGCTTGCTGAAATTGTTGGACAACATGTGGGTAGAAAGTTATTGCACACTTGCCTTTTGTTTTAGTGATTTATCTATGGTTTGTGAGTTGTATTATGAAGATAAATTGGTGTTATTGACATGGTTTGAGTTATAAAAATCACCTAAGGATGCTGCCCTTGTTTTGGTTTCAATTAACAAGCGCGTTTCATCGAGTTATCTTAAGTGTCATGTTGATGGGAACTTGTGAGCTGTTGTATGTAAGGCTATTAGCTCACATCCTTCATGACTTCTTGAGTGCTCTTATAACATTGTTTTTGGTCTATTTATATTTGTAAATGTTGCTGGAATAGTTTGGTTAAAGTTGGAATAGATTTGGAGTTGTCGACATCGAAAGGTAGCGAAGGAAGGTAACGTTATGCTGTCCATTTTTAGATTCTGTGGAATTCTTATGTGTTGTGCTTTGTGGTCTGTTGTAAGACTTTTATGGAATTGAAATAGGCTGTACATGATGTGTACATGCTAATGTGTATTAGAAAATACAATTAGGGATGGAAAAGTTAAAGGAATACGCTCGGGTTTATAGACACCCGCTTGCTGCCCGTGTGTTGTTTTGTTATGTAATTGGGCTGCCAAGATGTGTCTATTGGCTTCTAATGCTAGTTGTATCCCTTACTATGTTGTAGATAAGTATTTGGAGGAAGGGAAGGTTATTATGAGATGGTAACAAGGTCCGACGACGAGGTATGTACGGTTACTTGATTTCGTATCACTCGGCATGAAACATAGATCTCTCCTTGGTACATAAAGGCATTTACCAACTCCTACACACTATTAACTATGTATCCACTCTTGTACATATTTGTATGATTCCCTACATAGTCACCTTCACAACTGCATACATGTTTGGGTACCAAGTTATATGAGTTCTTATTACTAGATAAAGTTTACGAGTTGTCCATTTCATACGCATTTCATCATTTGTGTAATGTACTTTTTTCATTATCATGTTGTCTTGTCTGATTATCCACATGTCACATGCTAAACATATAGTCCTACAGCTCCAATATAATGGCCACCAAAAGAATCATCTCGAAGGTAATTGAAAGATAAAGTATATAATTTTTGATAGGTGGTAGCCCGAGAGGTGGAGATAGCACCTAGGCAAGGACAATCTAATCAACGGGGGGTAGCCCGAGGGGTTGAGTATAACCTATCGAGGGACGAACCCGATATAGTTTCACCACTTATTAGTTGGTTAATTATTTTACAGCTGTGCACAGATTATACAGTAAAGGTAAAGTATTATAACGAACATAAAGTACATGATTCCACAGTGTAACTAAGGGTGGTCCATGATCTTCCACAGATGTGTGGTTTCATTTGAGTTGTTACTTTATATATAGTATATCCTGCATTACATACACAGTATATTATCTCATACTGACGTCCCTTCTAGGGAACCTGCATTTCATGCTGTAGGTACAGGTGCTAGTAGATCTCCCCAGTAGGAATACATGATATTCGGCTGCTGTCACCAAGCTCCAGGTTGCTTTGGGGCTTTGTATATGTCTAGAGCTTACATTTTTTTATTGCATAGTTCGTTGAGGCGGGGCCTGTCCCTACCCTTATCAGATGTTTTTTCTTTATTTAGTGGCTTTGTAGACTATGTAAATTAAAGTGCGGTTATGCCTAGTACTTTAAATATCATGGCCCCAACGGCCTAGTCATATCCATTTCCTTTTGGATAGTTATCACTTTTTATCTGCTTAAAGGCATGTAAAAGGTTGAAATCTCTTATAATACGTATAGAAAGCATATAGATACAGGTTGGTTCTCCCGAGCCTTATCGACAATGGGTGCCAGTCCGCCCTAACGAGATTTGGGGCGTGACAAGTGTTTATAGATCTGATGAATAGGGTATACAAGCCATTCTTGGATATGTTTGTGATAGTGTTTATAGATGACATTTTAGTATATTCAAGATCAGAAGAGGACTACGCAAATCACTTACGACAAGTTTTACATGTTTTTCGTGATCAACAATTGTATGCCAAATTTTCTAAATGTGAATTTTGGCTAAAATGAGTGGCATTCTTGGGTCATATTCTGTTTGATGAGGGAATAAGGGTTGATTCACAAAAGATAGAGGCTGTGAAAGATTGGCCAAGGCCTACGACACCCATGGAAGTTTGGAGCTTTCTATGGTTGGCAGGTTATTACAGGAGGTTTGTTGAAGGTGTTTATTCTATTTTTCCACCTCTAACAAAGTTGACACATAAGGTAACCAAGTTCCAATGAAATGATGCGTGTGAAAGGAGCTTCTGGGAGATAAAAAATAAGCTAACTTCTGCACTTTTGCTAGTACTTCCAAAAGGCACCGAGGGGTATGTTGTTTATTCCGATGCTTCAGGAGTTAGCTTAGGGTGAGCGCTGACACAACATGGTAGGGTAATTGCTTATGCATCTAGATAGCTACGACCACATGAGAAAAACTACCCAACTCATGATCTTGAGCTAGCAGTGGTTGTATTTTCTCTAAAAATATGGTGCCACTATTGGTATAGGGTTCATGTTGACATATATATTGATCATAAGAGCCTGCAATACATCTTTAAAAAAGAAGACCTAAACTTAAGTCAACGGAGATGGCTAGAGCTAATAAAGGATTATGAAGTTGATATACTATACCATCTGAGGAAGGCAAATATGGTAGCCCTGAGCCATAAGGCAATCATGAATATTGGTGATGAAGCTATGGTAAGTCAAAGAGCGGATGAGGATCTAAGTCAACAAGCCAATTTGGGAGTTTGCCTTCTTGAAACTCCAAAGGAAGGTGTTATTGTACATAATGCAACAACGTCTTTATTAGTAATGGCGGTGAAAGAAAAACAGTTCGAAGATCCTGTTCTACGACATCTTAGGGAAAAGGTGAGTCAGGGTACAATAAAGGGCTTTGACCTTACACAAAATGCAGTAGTTTACTGCCAAAATAGATTATGTGTGTCTGGTATTAATGGATTAAGAAAGAGGATAATGGAAGAACCCATCATTCCCGGTATTCCATCTATCCAGGATCAACTAAGGTGTACCATGACTAAAGGGAATGTTTTGGTGGGGAGACATGAAAAAGGACCTTGCAGAATTTGTGGCTCAATGTCCAAATTTCCAACCAGTGAAAGTAGAACACCAAAGGCCAGGAGGTTATATGCAGTGTATAGAGCTTCCAACATGGAAGTGGGATATAATCAATATGGATTTTGTTACCAGTTTGCCTCGCTCATTTTAGAAGTTTGACTCCATATGGGTAATAGTTGACAGACTCACAAAGTCAGCACACTTCTTTCCAGTTAGGAGTGATTATACAGCTGAAGAGCATGCCAAGATGTACCTTAAAGAGATAGTCAGGCTACATGAAGTTCCAGTCTCCATTATATCTGACCGAGGAACTCAATTCACTGCAAAGTTCTGGAAGTCTTTCCAAAGAGTTCAGGGACACAAGTGAATTTGAGTACAACATTCCACCCTCAAACAGACGGTTAAGCAGAACGCACCATTCAGACACTTGAAGATATGTTACGAGTTTGTGCATTGGACTTTAGAGGTAGTTGGGTGGACCATTTGCCACTTATTGAATTTTCCTATAATAATCACTACCATGCGAGTATCAAGATGGCACTTTATGAAGCTTTGTATGGAAGGAAATGTAGGTCGCCGATTGGATGGTTTGAAGTGGGTGAAACCACCTTACTTGGGCCAGATCTAGCACAACGAGCCATGGAAAAAGTTAAGGTAATACAGCAGCGGCTAGAAACAGCCCAAAGTCCTCACAAATCATATGCAGTTGCTAGAAGGAGAGCACTGGAATTCTCAGTAAAGGATTGGGTATTTTTAAAGGTGTCTCCAATGAAAAGGGTTATGAGATTTGGTAACAAAGGAAAACTGAGCCTACGTTACATAGGGCCATATGAAATTATTAAGAAGTTTGGGCAGGTTGCATATGAACTAGAGCTACCCTAAGAGCTTTCAATGGTTCATCCAGTTTTTCATGTCTCAATACTTCAAAAATGCATAGGTGACCTGTCACGCCTCGAGTCCCGTTAGGGCGAACCGGCACCCATTGCCGATAAGCCTCGGGAGAACCAACCTATATCTATGCACTTTTGATTTCTATCTTCATTGTGCCCTTAATAAAGTAAACGGTAATAACAAGCCAAAAGAAAATGCGTATTGCTAGGTCGTTAGGGCCACGGTGTCTAAGGTACGAGACATGATCATACTTTAGTTTACATAGTCTAGAAAGCCTCTAGATAAGAGAAAGTATCTGATAAGGGTCTGGACAGGCCTCTCCTCGACTAAATGTACAATACAAACATATAAGCTATAGACATACGAAGCTCCGAAATAACCTGGAGCCTGGTAACAATGGCTGAATATCATGTGCTCCTACTGGGGAGATCTACTAGCACCTGTACCTGCAGTATGAAATGCAGGTCCCCCGAAAGGGACATCAGTACGAGATAGTATACTAAATATGTAAGACAGGAAATATTGTATATGACATAACAACTCAAATGAAACTATGCACTGGTGTAGGATAAGAGACCATCTTTGGTTATACTTTGGAATCATGTACTTTAAGTTCTTTATATTACTTTACCTTTATTGTATAATTTGTGCACAACTGTAATACAAATGACCAACTGATCAGTGGTAAATCTATATCGGGATCATCCCTAGATAGGTTCTTCCTTAACCGCTCGGGCTACCACCTGTGATAGGATCATCCCTAGCTAGGTGATGCTTCCACCCCTCGAGCTACCACCCATCAATTAACAATACACTTTATCCTTCAATTACCTTTGAGATTATTCTTTTGGTGGTCATAATATTGGAGCTATAGGATAGTACGTATAACATATGACATGTAAATAATAATTCAAGTCAATATGACAATGAAATGAATACGTTACACAAATAATGAAATGCGTACAGGATGAAACAACTCGGGAACTTTATTTAGCAACAAAAACCCATGTAACCTTGTATTCATATATGTATGCATATTTGAAAGTGATTATATATATGGCAACATGTGAACATATGAAAGGAAGGAGACATGGTTAATAGTTGTGTCGGAGTTTAGTAAATGCCTTTATGTACCAAGGAGGGATCTATGTTTCATGCCAAACGATATGAAATCAAGTAGCCTTACATACCTC
>JAABOM020000002.1:11063275-11081630 GCA_011800125.2 Solanum clarkiae
AAATGTCTGGTTATGGTTTCGTGAGGAAATGAAGGTCCAAAGCATGAGATATGATATAAATGATATTATGATGAAGAAATGAACTTATGTATATGATTATTCCTGTATGTAATGTTGCACTAGAGCCTATGATAAATCCTATATAAAGTGTTGCATTAGACCATACTCGATCCGGAGGGACAAGTGCTCGGGTAACCATATTGGGGATTATGCTCATCAACCATTCGAGGGGTTTATACTTTATCACTACGTTAGTAAGGTATGATATCCATCAACCATGTATGGGGTTTATACCACACAACCACCAAGGGGTTTAGACCTTAAATAGCTAGCTTAGTGTCTTATACACATATGATATTCTATATGAGTAAGGCTTACTTAAGGATATATTACTTATGCATTGATCATACATGTCATATTGCAATATCATACCTATGGTCTATTGTTATGTATGTTGACTGTGAAGCTTATCTCTTATTGCATTGCTTCCCACATACTTAGTACATTCAAACGTACTATTCAAAGCTTGTTGGTGAGTCCTCCATTCGGGGACTTTGGTTTATGTTTTCCTCTTATCTATGTATTGAGACACTATCTTATGTTTTACATGATAATGAGGGTGAGTTCGATTACTTTGTCTTGTCCCCCGCTCTATCTATGTATTTAGAGGTGTTTGTTGGACAAGTTAAGTGTTTATGAGATAAGCTATGATTCCTTGTCTCTTGATTTTGATGTATTGCGAAGCTTTCCCTTAGTCCATTGCACCAATCTATTCTACATGCCTTTTATATGTTTCCGCGACCAAGGATGTGTAATAACAAGGAGTCTTGTTTGGGGTTCCTTCGGGTTCCCCATTCACCGTGTCATATCTAGGCCCTAGGCTTGGGTTATGACAGATTGTTTGCATGAATATTGTGTCTCCGTTGATGGTAGGGCCCATAGAGTTAATTCCTTAATTACCCATCTTTGAGGAGGTAGTGGAGGGGTAAGTCCATCTCTTATTTTAGGGTACAATTGATCTCCAAGGGATTGCATTTATCATCTTGTAATAGTTAGCGGTGCTGAGCCTAAATTATCTCTATTGGGTTGTTTCAGATGACCAATGAGCTATTGAATGTCCTTTCCGGTATGGTGTATTTGGTATGGTGTCTTTTGGTTGACTTACGCACCGGTCATGTCCATAGGTCTCATGAATAGGGTCTTTTATCCTTACCTTTTTATGATCATGATGGTTCTTGGCGATGATATGTTGATCGCTTCTGGAAGTGAGGAGAGCTTGTGAGTCATGTAAGGGTCACATTGTGAATTTCGAGGAGGTTGCTTGATAATTATGGAAAGTGGAGACCTTTAGGATAGAAGAAGGTGGTTGGAGGAGTTTACTGGTTGACTAGGTTGGGTGAGGTTGAGAGTGATGGTGTAAGCACTTTGATGGTTTCGAATCTTCAGTGGCCGAAGGTGGTCTAGTAAAATAAGGCTTTGATTTCTGTCTTGATAGAGTTGGAAGTCTTGATGAGGGATGGTTGAGTAGAGGTTGTCTCCCAAGGGGTAGATGGTGACATTTCGTACTAAGTGGCGTATGTGTGTTAAAGTTGATTGATAATCCTTTCATTATTCCTTGTTGCTAGTGAGATTTCGCTATGTGGGTCTATTGGTGCTAGAAAAGCTTATAAGGGTAGTTGCATGTTCTTATTACATAAAAGTATTATCTTATGATATTAGTGGAATTTGGTTTGATTGATTGGAGGTCTTGAGGTGGTTTATGGTACCAAGTGGGTTATGTGTGATTAAGGTTTACAAATGAATTTAGGGTTGTTAGTCCTTATAGAATGTAGAGGGAGGTTGGTAAGGTTGCATAAGATCAGAATTAACTAGGGATATGGTTATGCTTTATCTAATTTTTTTTCATGCTTCTAGGTTCAAGGGATGTGGTGGTGACTCTAGCCCTATAGAACTTGTAAGATTCTGGGTGTTGTGGAGGATAAGTTGACTTAGGAAGAGGTCCTGATGGAAATGTTGGATGAAAGGGTTGAAAAAGTTGATTGATAAGGGTGTAGTATTCGTCAAGGCCATTTGGAAGAATCGTCAAGTTGTAAGTGTCTCTCAGGGAGTCGGAGCGGGCATGGAGAAGCAGTATCCATACCTCCTTCATTCTATTCAAGATTATGATAACACGTCAAGTCCTTTTTACACTTCCAAGTCTTATGTTTCAACCCCTATATCATTTGCATGTATTCATGTTTATGTGGATAAGTTCATGATGATTTTGACATTTTTGTTGAGATTTTGAAAATGGTGTTTAAGTGCATTGTTGCATTCTTGTGGGGCTAATTTCTTCATAATTACTCTTCTTATGTGCGTTTCTTCGACGTTCAGGGACGAATGTTCCCAAGGGGAAAATATTGAAACACCTCACACTTGTCTAGGAATGCCCATAATCGTAATTCCCTTATATCTCAAATCGGGAATATTTAAACACCCCTCCACGTAGCTCAGAAAGATCCTATGATGCATCTTTTTTAGTATCTCAATCTCCGTGCATAAATTTACAAATCTGACTTCATATTCTAGTTCAGATGGCAAATTGCATTGGGAAATGAATACCTAAAGCTATACTTTATCCATGCCAAGAAATATAATTTTTGGTGAAACTTTGCAAAAACAGTAGTTGTGCGCGATGGGTCCACGGCATAGAACTGACGCAAAATAGTTCAATAATTACCGAAAAATCGTTCATTTACTCCAGGGGAATTGGGTAATAACCCTATACCTATATACACGAAAATCCCTCATTGTTTAGCCGTTTTGAACCCTAAAAACCAACTAAAAACCTCTCAAAATCCTCTCTAATCTTCATTAAATTCTCCATTCATTCTCAAGGTTTTTAAGAAGTTTTGTGGGAATTCAAAAACCAAGTCAAGCCCCAAATCCTCCCAAGATTCGAGTGTCCCAATCTCTTTCTAGATCTAAGGATTTTATTCAAGCTTCAAGTCTCCATTTCAAATCATCTTCAAGAAAATCTCCAAAGTCAAGGTATGTGGGTTTCTTTCAAGGGTTCCTTTCACCCTTGATGCCCAATCTTTCTTTTCTTAAATATTGCATGATTTGAAGTTGACATACTCATGTGTCTTTTTCATTATGAAAATCACTGCACATTATGTTGGGATTTATGAAATTGTGAATATTTTAGTATGTTTTGGACTATGA
Organism: Solanum clarkiae; assembly: GCA_011800125.2. Lineage (NCBI taxonomy): Eukaryota > Viridiplantae > Streptophyta > Magnoliopsida > Solanales > Solanaceae > Solanum > Solanum clarkiae. The sequence goes on from JAABOM020000002.1 coordinate 11,066,480, forward strand.
ATCTAAGGTCTGTTGTGGGATTTGATGAAGGGTTTTGATGTATATTACTTGAGGGTGCTATCAAGTATCTATTGATGGTTTACATTCAGTTTTCTATCATGATTTTCCTCTTGAATTGCATGTTATACACTAGCATTACACATCCTCTAAATGTTTGATAAAATATCTGGTTATGGATTCTTGAGGAATCAAAGGTCCAATGCATGTTTGATGAGTTGAATGGCCAGATGATGATTATATAATGATTAAATCATGATGAAATGACTATGGAAGTAATGCATGTATATGATGACTATATGAAGATGATAGGAATGTTTATAGGAGTTACTTTTATGAAAGAATACCAATGGTGTTGCATGTAGTTTGTTGGGTTTCTATGTTTGTTGTGCTCTTGAGAAAATTTAAACGGTCTTCCCTTGTTGTTTGATCTATGAGCTCTATTGAAAAGGCCATGCCGTAAGTTAGAAAGACTAATGATTCCTACCGAAAAGATCATATCTTAAGGTATAGACCCCCTACCGAAAAAGGCATGCCATAAGGTAGAATAACTAATAGTTTCTACCGAAAAGATCATATCGTAAGGTATGGACACCCTAATGAAAAGGCCCTGTCGTAAGGTATAAAGTCTAATGGTTCCCACCAAAAAGATCATATCATAAGGTGTGGACATTCCATTGAAAAGGCCATGCCATAAGGTAGAATGATTCACCTCTCCGACTCAAAAGATTTTATCGTAAAGTAGGGGACGTCATATACTATCTACCAAAAAAACTATGTCATACTGTAGGGGTATTGGTAACACTCTACAAAAAAGGTTATATCTTAAGGTGAGTGAGGGACATTTGGTCCAATTCATGAAGATTGGTAAGAAAGGGTTGAGTATGTATTCCATAATGAGTTACATTCCTTGATCATGATTTACAAGCATGTTTTACCTTAAGCATTGTTCATGCATGCCATGTCGCTAATGTACTGTTTCTTACTATGATTATGCATTTTGATTATTGCCTATCTCTTGTTGCATTCCATCTGACATACTTAGTACATTCTAACATACTAATGCATAGTACATGCCTGCATATCACCATGTAAGAACCGGAGCCCCGCTTGAGCATCTCCATCCACATGGCTAGTACTGTTTTACTCAAGCTTTTTGGTGAGTCCTCCATTTTGAGGAAGGTACTTATGATCTCTTGTTATGTATTATGACTTTCTCTTTGACTTATGTATTGACTATGAGGGTGAACCCGGTTGCTTTTTCTTGGCTCCCATTCTTATCTATGTAGTAGAGGTGCTGTTGGACATGTGATGTATCTATGCTATGAGCTTGACTCTATTGACTCTTGGTGTTTATGATATGAAAGTTTGTCCTTAGTCCCAATTTTCCCTTTATTTACATTTATTTCTTATTGTCATTGTAATTGCTTCCGCGACCAAGGATGTGTAATGATATACTATGAGACTTGTTTGGGGTTCCTTCGGGTTCCCCATTCGCCAGTCACGTCTGGGACCCAGGCTTGGGTAGTGACATGTCCCTTAGCTTAGTTTATACTGATGCTTCCCTATGAGTTGTTTTATGCAGAGAAAGGGCCTAGTATGGACAAGTCCCCCTAGGAAAGTCATGTGTTTTGAATTGACTCATACTTTTATGAGTGTGTATAGCCTTTTGCTACTAGGAAACGATGTCTAGGAGATTGTATGATTATATGTCGTATTTTGGCCTGATTCTAGTATAAATATGACTTTACTAGGTTAGGTTGTCCTAGATACTTACGATATAACATGATTGTCTATCTTTACTCTGGCAACTTGTGATTGACAAGGTTATGGTATACTTGCCCTTTGTTAGGCACGACTCCACAGTGATTTTTGATATATATAAACTTTGATGTACTGCTGATAGTGGTTGTCCGCTAGTTCTTTCCATATGATGTTGGGTTATATGTCTTTATTAGAGTAAAGTAGTGGATGATGTGCTTTTATAGGGATGATTCTGTCAAGAGAGATGGTATATATAGAGGATCCAGATGCAAATAGGCTAGAGAGAGATTGACTGGTTCTATGCTCTGAGACCTAGATGATGCACCCTATAGTTCAAGTCTCTTGTGGCCATGTCCAACTATTTCAAATCCTAAGTGATGCGCCTCGTAGTCCAATTCTCTAGTGGTCACATTTGAGTGTACGTGATCGATGTGCCGATTCTAAAGAAGTTCGAGTATTTTATGTTACTTTTGGCCAAAGGCCCTATGGACTACACTCTATGGCCTAGGCCTCATCAATTTTGATACTTTTGATCGAGGACCCCACTGATTCCATTCTTGGAGTGAGGCCCAATAATTGATACGTTGAAATGAAATATTATTAATGGAAGGCAAATTCTTTCTCACATAGGGGATGCATCCCAGCATTATGTATTTATATTTTGTATCGAGTCCTACATGCTGGCACAGGGTCAACAAACAAGTTGACATATGATTGTTGGGGTGAGGCCTATGATTGATTACTATGGATCAACTCACTTATTCACACCTATGTTGTACATGGCCATTGGAACACGAGAGACCCTAAACAAGCCTCATAGTATCTATATTCACATAATTGGTTTAGAAGCACTCAAGTTATACTAAACACATAGTTTTAAGGGACAAGAAAGTAGGATACGTGCTATGGGGATTCCATAGGTATAGTGATTAACATATGTTCGCATAACTCATAGTACATAAGAACTAAGGGGCGGGTATGTATGATTCACTCTCTGGGGAAAAATGGGACTTAGGATCTTCCATATTTCAAAATAAATCCATATCATAATACTCATAATCAATTCATAATAACCATATTCAATAGGTAGCCATAATCATAATCTCCAAATAACAACACATAGCATATATTCGTACAAGAGTCGACAAGATGTCCAACAATGCCTCTAGTCGTAGAATAGAACGGGGCAAAGACATATCTCGGGCTCACCCTCAAAGTAAATAGCATGTTTAGAAGTAACATAAGGTAGATATATGGTGGCTTTTGACTACATCCTTCATAATCATACACCATTGGGCTCAAAACCCTAACCATAATTCAATCCAAACTTTGATGCGTAGTAATGGGCCCTTCATATATAAACAATATGGTGTAAACATATGTTATCATGAATATTTATGTGATCACATTTTTGTCACAATCATATGTGAGCTTAAGTCGCCAATTAATAAACATAATGTAATTTTGACTCACAAAATCACTTTCATCAAAAACCAATTCTCAAAAATGCATATGCTAGGAATGCTACGTGAATGGGCATAGAGATTCGATCTTAAATAAATAATTTAATATGAAATTCAAGCTAAATCCATAAGTAAAATCCACATTCAAATCACAATTTAGATTACCCATGCTTAGATCAAACTTTCAAGGGACAATGCATATTTAAATCTTCATAATATCTATGCAATTCAACATATTAGGGCTATAATCACTTTAAAATTAACAATAAAGCGTAGCCCATAGATTAATCGAATTAAATAAAGAATAATCTTAAAAACCCATATAATTAAAGTAAACTTAATTTCATGAAAATAAAAGTAAAAGAGTTTGGGTTCTTCATGGTCTAAAGAGACCATGAATCAATCCCACATACCTTCGTTCACAGAGAAGAAGTTCTGACTGTATGCACTGTATACCCACACACACTGTATGCCTTTTTGTAAAGCCATACTTAGAAAAATTCACATTGACGAAGTTCTGAGACGGTGATTTCATACCTAGAAAATTGTCACACCAATGCCTATACGGAGGGCCATACGGATTGTGAATAGTTATATAGACCGTATGACAACCGGATACAAATTTGGCAATATCTTTCTTCATACCACCCCACCAAAAGACATCCCTGAAATCTCTATATATCTTTGTAGGAACAGGGTGAATAGAGCAAGAAGAATTATGAGCCCTATCAAGAATCTTCTCTCTCAAGTCATCAACACAAGGCACACACAACCTACCTTGGTACCTAAGGGTACCATGTCCCTATTGGGAGAAAACCTCCACCTTGCCCTCTCTTAACAAGGCCTTCAACTCTAACTAGGAGGGGTCAAGATCTTACTTTGCTTTTACCTCATCAACCAAAAACAGATTTTGAACCATCAATAACTAAAATACCACCATTATAAATCTCTTCGAACCTAACCCCCAATCTAGCCAACCAATGAACCTCTCTAGCCACCTCTTTTCCCATATCATCAACATCGTCTAGGCTACCCGTAGACACCTTACTCAAAGCATCAGTCACAACATTAGCCTTACCAAGATAATAATGCACGCTCATATCACAATCATTGAGAAGCTCTAACGACCTTCGTTGCCTCAAGTTGAGATCTTTTTGAGTGAATACATATTGGAGATTGTTATGATCAATAAACATATCAACATACACCACACACAAATAATGATGCAAAATTTTCAAAGCAAATACCATGGTTGCAAATTCAAGATCATGAATAGGATAATTACTTTCATGCACTTTGAGTTGCCTAGAAGCATCGGCTATCACCTTACCATTTTGTATAAAAACACAACCCAAACCAATTTGGGAGGCATCGCAATACACAACAAACCCAGTACAGACAAAATAGGAGTGAACACAGGCTTATCTTTCAAAGTTATGAAACTCTTTTCACACTGCTCAGTTCGCACAAATTTATCCTTCTTTTGACTCAACTTAGTTGTGGGAGAAGCAATTGAACATAACCCATTCACGAATCTCCGATAGTAACCCGCTAAGCCCAAAAAGTTTCTTATGCTTGAGGGAGTCAATTGTTTAGGCCAATTTGCAATCACTTCTTCCTTTTTAGGATATACCTTCATGCCATACCCCAACACCACATGACCTAGAAAGGCAACATCTTTCAACAAAAATTCACACTTCTCATATTTGGCATAGAACTTCTCTTCTCTCAATTTTTGCAACACCACCCTCAAATGACTTACATGCTCCTCCTCACTATGAGATTAAATCAAAGTATCATCAATGAAAACCACCACAAACAAATAAATATAGGGTTTAAAGACATTATTCATAAGATCCATGAAGATAGCCGGTGCATTGGTCAACCCAAAAGACATAACCACAAATTCATAATGCCCACACCTAGTCCAGAAAGTTATCTTGGGAATATCACACTCTCTTACCTTCACTTGATGATACCTAGAGCTAAGATCAATCGTAGAGAAGTGACTAGCCACTTGAAGTTGGTCAAACAAATTTTCAATCCTTGGGAGAGGGTATTTATTCTTGATGGTAACCCTATTAAGTTGTTGGTAGTCAATGTACATTCTAAGGGACCCATTTTTCTTCTTCACAAACATTACTAGTGCACCCCAAGGTGGTTGGTTAGGCCTAATAAAAACCCTTTTCCAACAAATACTTCAATTGCTCCTTCAGCTCCTTTAACTCTGTCGGGGCTGTATAGTAAATGGGAAAAGAAATGGGTTGAGTATCGGGAAGGAGGTCTATACAAAAATCTATCTCTCTTTAAAGAGGAACACCGGTAAGATCACTAGGAAAGACATTAGGTTACTCATTTACCATCTGAACCGACTCTATAGGAAGAACTTTGGACTCAACATCCCTTACCCTCACAGGATGATAGAGACACCCCGTAGAGATCAACTTTTGGGCTTTAATGCAAGAGATAAAACCTGCCCTTGACCATCACATTATGACTTTCCCACTCAATGATGGTTTTATTTGGGAATTGAAACTTGACCCTACAGGTTCTACAATCAATAGAAGCATAATAGGCATACAACCAATCCATCCCAAGAATGAAATTAAAATCCACCATATCCAACTCAAAAAGATCACAACACAATATTTTTATGCAAGATGCAAATGGGATAATTTTTATAGACCTTTCTAGCAATAATTGATGCACCAATGCCAGTAGACACCTCATAAGACTCACATAACAATTCAGGCTCAACATGAAACTTTTTGGCAACAAAAGGAGTAACAAAAGAAAGAGTGGCACCTAGGTCTATCAATGCATACACATCAAAATTAAAGATTTTTAACATACCGGTGATAACATCAGGAACCTCATCGACCCATTGTCTCCCTTGGAGTGCATAGAATAGATTGTTCCTTGGGGCACCACCTTATTAACTTCCTCTCGCCAAAGGAACCGCATTAGCACCCCGACCTTGTGGCTAAACATCCTTACCATTGTTGCGATTAGGTGGACAATCAATCATCTTGTGGCCTAGTTCTCTACAACCAAAACAAGCATTGGTATCCCTCAAGCATGGGCCACCATGACCCCTACCACATTTTAGATACATAACAATAGGCACCACACCTCCTTGGGCCCTTGGGTAGTCATTGGCAAAACTCCTATTAGGAGCATGTGAGGACCCTTGGCCTTGATGAAAAATCAGCAACCTAAGCGACTTTGGAACTTACCATCAAAATGGGCCCTCTTGGCCTCATTACTCCTCCTCTTTCTCAAGTTCTCTCCTCTAATTGTTCGGCATAAGTCATCAAGAAGGACAAATCCATGTCACTAATCAACATGGCAGTACGACATTCTTCACTCACCAAATCAGATACACCCATCACAAACTTATTCATTCTAGACCTTGAGTCGTCAGCCAAGTGTGGAACATATCTGGCGAATTGATTAAACATGAGAGTATACTCCCTCACACTCATAGATACTTGCTTCAAATTCATGAACTCCATCATTTTGGCTTCCGTAAGTTCAAGAGGAAAAAATTCTTTGAGGAAAGCCACCTTAAACTCCTCTTATAGGATCACATTGTTGTTCCATTTCTCCTCCTTCCATTGAGTGTACCATATTTGGGCCACCCTTTGAGTAGGTAAGCCACCAACTCCGCCTTCTCTTCCAACCTCACACCCATGATAGCCAACACTTTGTGTACCTCATCAATAAACTCTTAAGGGTCCTCATCTACCTTAGACCCATTGAACTTTGGTGGGTTTATCATCAGAATATCTCATACCTAAGATGACAAAGTAGGGCATTAGAGGCTTGGGCCTCTTCATTGACTTAACTAACCACAACTTGAACTAGCAAGGTGAGAGCATCCTGGAGTTCTCTATGAGTCGGTTGTTCCTTAATTATGCAGGCTCTTCTTCCTCTTGTGTTAGGCATGATCTAGCATAGCAAAGAATAATTATTAGCTCAAAAACCTTACCTTAGCTTCTATAGCATGACATAAAGTAAGAAGAAAGGGACATTTCCTAAAATGCCTCATAGCCTCTTATTCATAGTTGTGCTGCACAACACAATGATGAATGAGACTCTAATAAGTGTGGTGTGTTGGATGTCGAGGACCATTAACAAATTAGTGCTCTGATACCAAGTTTGTCACGGCCCAAGCCTAGGGCCTAGACATGACACGGCGAATAGGGAACTTGAAGGGACCCCAAACAAGCCTCTTAGCATATCATTATACATCCTTGATCATAGAAGCAATAAAATAATGATAAGGAATAGTAAATAGGGATAAACGGGGCAATGGAACATCTTTCAAATCGTAAAACATCAACGAGTCAAGGAGCGTCAAGTCTAATAGCATCTTTACATAACTTGTCCAACAACACCTCTAAACATAGAACTTAGTGAAGGCCAAGACAAACAACCAGGATCACCCTCATAGTCATAAGTAGCCAACATAAAAGGAGTTAATACATAGCATAATCAAGAGAAGCATATCCTCAGAGTTAAGGACTTACCGACTTGGTTGAGAATAATCGTACTAGCCATGTAAAGTAGGAGGATAATAAAGTGTAACTCCGGTTCTTACATGGAAACATTATGTAGGCATATACTATGCATTTGTACGTTTGAATATACTAAGTATGTAGGATGCAATGCAATAAGAGATAGCCAACACAATCGAAATGCATAATTATGCAATAAATGATCTTATAGCAATATGGCATGCATGAGTGATGCTTGATGTAAAATATGCTTACATAGAACATATTACATATGTAGTAGGAGACAACCATCATAGACCAAGAAACTTAGTACTTGGAATCCAAGGTAAACCACCCCTTAGAATAGTTGAGATACCAACTCCATAATTGGTTGATGGACATGACCTCCCTTCATTTGAAGTGATTGAGTTAGCAACCCCTTAATTAGTTGATGGCTTACCACCCTCATCTGAGGCGATGAGGTACCAACCCCTCAATTGGTTGACGGATATGGCCACCCTCCATAGGGAATGATTGATGTACCAACCCCCGAATTGGTTAATGGCTTACCACCCCATCCAAGGTGATTGAGACATCACCCCTCAATTGGCTATGGTCAAATCAGAACAAAGCAGATACTTCTCATGAAACCAACACATATATACCATTCTTTCATCATACTAAAGTCACGTAACTCTTATACCATGTATTAGGCCTTCAACAACTCAAGAAGCATAATGCGGACATTTTATTAAACACTTGGTGGGTGTGTAATGCTAGTGTAAAATCATGTCATTTAAGAGTGATATTATGCAAGAAAACTTAATGTAAAACCACCCACCAACACTTGGTAATACCCTTAGGCAATATATATCAAAACCCTTCATGAAATCTCAAGATATGTCTAAGATTCATAGCTCAAAACATGCTTAAATAGTCATACTTTTACAAAACCCCAACATTGTTCGTAGTCAAATTCATAAGATAAAACCCATAAGTAAAATCAACTTATAAACAAGTAATTTATTAAAAAGGTAGCTTGGGCACCATGGCTGAAAGGACTCAATTTTTGAAACCCACAGACCTTAGCTCTGGAGAATTTCTTGATGAAGATTTGATGGAGACTTGAAGCTTTAGTGAAATCCTTAAGATCCGGAATGAGTTTCGAACCCTTGATTTTGAGTAAAATATTTTTCTAAGTGTTTGATAGAGTATTGGGGAATGTATTGTACGATACGAAGGTGAAATATGTTTAAGTATAGGTATTTGCATACATGGAAAGGCTTAGTCCCAAGACCCAAAAGACTTGGACCGAACTCAAAAACTAAACAAAATAAACACAGAGGCCCGCCCTTAGCGCATTGCGCCAGGGGCGTGAAAACCTCTTTGGAAATCGCATTTTGCGATTTTCAAATTTTGATATGGTTTATCTAAAGTTGGGGTTAGACCTCTTTCACACTCAATTTTTACCTTTGATCAATAATATGAAGTCGGATTTTCAATATCACGGATGAATTTTGAGATATATGGAAATTTCGATTCCAAGCACTTTCGAGGTACATTTTCAGGCACTTTTTGGGGTCGTTTCACCAACACAACAAGTATCTCCTCATAGTACACCCAGAAAGTCTATAGGATATAACCTACACCTCACTAACATGGTCGCACTCCCATTTCTTTTCAATACCCAAGCCTAGGGCATAGATGTGACACGACGAACCCCAAACAAGCCGCTAAACTTGTCAATACACATAATTGGTCGCGGAAGCTTATAAGAGAAATAAAAGAGTAAGCATAAGGACAAAGGGATAAGGGGAGAGTTTGTATAACACCATAAATAAGAGACAAGAGTCAAAGCTCCTGTCATAGATACATAATATGTCCAACAAACACCTCTAATACATAGATAAGAGCAGGGGCCAAGAAAAAAAGCAACTGGGCTCACCTCATAGTGAAAACACAATATAAAGAAGAATGTATCAATACATAATAATAGAACATAGACCAAGGTCCCCAAAATGGAGGACTCACCAACTAGCTTGAGTATCACCGAACTAGCCACGTGGAGGAGGATGATCAACTTGGGCTCGAGTTCCTACATGGTGATATCATGTAAGCAACAGTATGCATTAGTTTGTTTGAATGTACTAAGGATGTAAGATGAAATGCAATAAGAGATAGGTATCATAATCAAAATGCATAGAAATAGCCAATAGACAACATATAACAATATCGTATGTATCCTTAATGCTAAAGTAAAACATGCTTAAATACTCATGCTCATATAAGATATCATATGTATAGAATAGACCAAGCTAAATTTCCAACATACAAACCCCTTGGTAGGTTAGTGATGATGCCGCTCCATCACTTAGGTGGTGAAGTACTAACTCTTTACTCAGTTGGTGATGATGCCGCCCGATCACCTACATGGACAAGTACAAACCCTTCACTCAATTAATGAGTACAAACTACCATCTCGATTAGTGATGATGCCGCCCCATCACTAGGTGGAGAAGTACAAACCTTTCACTCAGTTGATGAGTAAAAAACCCTATCTCGGTTATCTAGGTTCCCCCAGATTGGGCATGGTCTAATGCAACACTTTATGTAGGATTTATCATATACATAAGCTCATTTCATCATCATAACATCAATCATATCATATGTCATGCTTTGGACCTTCAATTCATTAAGAAACCATAACCAGAGATTTTAACAAACACTTAGAGGGTGTGAAATGGTAGTATAAAATGATGCAATCTAGAGATAAATCATGTAAGAAATCCTGTGTAAGATAATCAATAAACACCTGGCAGCTTCCTCAAGCAATATACATCAAAACCCTTCATCCAATCTTACATTAGATCCAAGATTTATGTCTCAAAACATAGCAAAACAATAACAATTATACCCAACTCTAACATAGTTCATAGACATGTTCATAATAGTAAACCCATTTTTAAAATCAATTTTGAATAATTCAAATTGAGTAAAAAGGAGATTAGGGTACCATGGGTGAAAGGACTTAATGGCTAAAACCTACATACCTTAGCTTTGAAGAAGCTCTTGATGAAGATTGAAAATGGAGGCTTGAAGCTTGAAGGAAATCCTTAATTTTGGTTGAGGGTTTTGAGGTATGAATTTTGGGGTGAAAAATATGGCTGTGTGTTTTATTGAGTATTGGGAAATGTTTAGAATGATATGAGGGTGAAAAATGAATAAGTATGGGCAAAAACACGTTTGGGAACACTTAAGCCCAAGACATAAAAGTCTTGGACCACACAAAAAATTACTAGAGAAAAAATACACCTCTCCGCATTTTAGAGAGGATGCGGAGACAACTTATTTTCATCTGAGTGCCCTTGGTGTGTCGTGCTAGTGGCGCAGATGGCTACTGGAATTTGCCACTTGAAAAATTATAATTGCCATTCTTTTCTCTTAAATTAGGGTTGTACCCTCTTCCCCTAATTTTGACCCTCTAAACAAGAATATGAAGTCATATTTTTGATATCGCACACGGATTTTGAGATATATGAAATTTAAAATTCTAGTCATTTCGTGGAATAGTTTTGTACACTTTATAGGGTCGTTTCAATATCTCCCCCTTGGGAACATTCGTCCTCAAATGTAAAAGATACGTACAAGATAAGAGTGATCATAAACAAATTATCCCCAATAAGAATGAAACATTGCATTTCAAAAACCTTTTTCAAAACCTCAACATAAGTGTAAAATCATCAGAAACTTGCCAACTTAAACATGAATGCGTATGAATGACATAAATCCTGAAATACAAGACTTGAAATCACATAAGGGACTTAGAATTGATAACTTAGGATTGAGTAGAGTAGAAAAGATGAGAATACCGCTTTTGCATGTCCGCTTTGGCATCCCTAGTAGCACTTTTGGTTTATTAATTCCGCCAAAGGACATTAACGAATGCCACCTCCTAGTTCCTCAATCTCTTCACTTGCCTATCCAAAATCTAAACCAGAGTCTCCCAACAAGTCAGGTTATCCTCAACAATACCCAAAACATCAAGAGGCACAATAGCATTAGGATCATCAACACATTTTCTCAACATAGAGACATGGAACACCGGGTGAACCAAATTCATTTCACTAGGCAACTTCAACTCATAAGCTGCCTTGTCAACCCTCTTCATGACCTCATAAGGACCAACATATCTTGGACTCAACTTCCCTTTTTTACAAAGACGGACCACACCTTTCATTGGGGAAACTTTCAAACACACCCAATCACCCACTTTGAATTCAAGGTCTCTTCTTCTCACATCAGCATTGGATTTTTGACTTTGGGCTATCTTGAATCTCTCCCTAATTATCCTAACTTTCTCAAGAGCCTCCATAACCAGATCTGGTCCCAACAAAGCCACCTCTCCAACCTCAAACCAACCAACTGGTGATCTACAACGTCTCCATAAAGAGCCTCAAATGGAGCCATACTGATGCTAGAATGATAGCAATTGTTGTAGGCAAACTCAATCAAAGGAATATGGTCATCCCTACTACCCCTCAACTCCAATACACAATCCCTTAGAATATCCTCGAGTGCTTGAATGGTTCTTTTGGCTTGGCCATCCGTTTGGTGGTGAAAGGCCATACTAGGTTAACTTTTATTCCGAGACCCCTTTGAGAAGACCTCAAAAAGTATGAAGTGAATTGTGCACCATGATCTGATATGATGGATAAAGGAACCCCATGTAACCTTACTAACTCAAGGATGTACAACCTTGCATACTCATCAGCCTCATATGTGGTCTTAACAGGTAGAAAGTGAGGCAATCTCGTCATTCTATCAACTACCACCCATATGAAATCAAAACCTTTTCTAGTCTTGGGCAACCTAACAACAAAATCCTTACTAATGTCCTCCCACTTCCAAGTGGGAATCTCTATTTCTTGGGTTAGGCCACTCAGTATTTGATGTTTGGTCCTGACTTCTTGACAACTATGGCAATCGAAAACGAATTTGGCAATGTCCCTCTTCATGCCTCCCCACCTATACACATCTCGCAAGTCTCTAAAAATTTTGGTGGAACTAGGGTGGATAAAATAAAAAGAATTTTGGGCCTCTTCAAGGATCTTCTCCCTCAAACAATCAACACAAGGCACACACAACCTACCTTGGTACCTAAGGCACTATCTACCCCATGGGAGAAAACCTCTACTTTGCCCTCTTTCACAAAGGCCTTTGATTCAAGTAAGGAGGAGTCAAGATCTTGTTTTACTATCACCTAATCATCCAATAAAGACTCAGACCCATCAACAACAACCACACCATCATCACCAACCTCTTCCAAGCTAACCCCAAATCTAGCCAATCGATGCACCTCCCTAGCCATCTCCCTATCACCACCAACATGGGCTGAGTTAACCATAGACTCATTACTCAAAGCATCCACCACCATATTTCCCTTACCCGTATGATAGTGCACACTCATATCGTAGTCTTTAAGAAGTTCAAACCATCTCTTTTGCCTCATGTTAAGATCCTTTTGAGTGAAGACATATTGGAGGCTCTTATGATTGGTGAACACATCCACATGCACCCCATACAAGTAGTGACACAAAATCTTTAATGCAAACACAATGGCGGCTAACTCTATATCATAGGTAGGATAGTTCCTTTCATGTAGCTTAAGTTGTCTAAAGGCATAAGCTATGGCCTCAATATCTTGTATCAACACACAACCTGAACCAACCCGGGAAGCATCATAATACACCACAAATCTTTCAAGCCCATCAGGTAGTGACAATATAGGAGCGGACACAAGCTTGTCTTTCAATGTTTGGAAGCTCCTCTAAAATTTAATGGTCCATATAAACTTAACCTTCTTTTGAGTCAATTTTTTCATATGGGAAACAATGGAGGAGAACCCATTCATAAACATTCTATAATAACCCACTAAGCCGAAGAAGCTCCTAATATGTGATGGGTTCAATGGTCTAGGCCAATTTTTAATCACATTTGTCTTCTTAGGGTCCACCTTAATACCATCCCCTGACACTACATGAACCAAGGATAAAACCTCCTTCAACCAAAATTCACAATTTTCATATTTGGCATATAATCTATCCTCAATCAATCTTTAAAACACTACCCTTAAATGACCCATATGCTCCTCCATACTACGTGAATAGATCAAAATATCATCAATGAAGACCATACAAAAGGAATCAACGTAAGGTTTGATGACCGTATTCATTAGGTCCATGAAGATTGCTAGTGCATTGGTCAACCCAAACGACATCATAACAAACTCATAATGCACATATCTAGTACGAAAGGCCATATGACGAATATCACACTCCCTCTCCCTCACTTGATATAACCATACCGAAGATCAATCTCAGAGAAGGATCTAGCCCCTTGCAATTGGTCAAACAAGTCATCAATCTTTGGAAGAGGATATCTATTCTTGATAGAGACCCAATTGAGTTGCCGGTAGTCAACGTACATTCTAAGTGACCCTTCCTTCTTCTTTACAAACAACACTGGACCATCCCAAGGTGATTGACTAGGTCTAATAAATCCCTTCTCCAACAAATCTTTTAGTTTCTCCTTTAATTCTTTCAACTCCACCAGGGCCATACGAACGGGGGAATAGAGATAGGTTGAGTATTGGTGAAGAGGTCTATACTAAAATCTATCTCCCATTCAGGAGGGACACCGGGAAGGTCATTTGGGAAGACATTAAGGAACTCATTTATAACTGGAACCAACTCAATGGAAGGGGCTTTGTGCTCCACATCCTTAACCCTCACAAGATAATAAAAACACCCCTTAGAAATCAACTTATGGGTTCTAACGCATGAAATGAATCTACCCTTGACCACCACATCTTGACTTTCCCAGTCAAGGACGAGTTTATTAGGGAATTGAAACTTGACCCTACGGGTTCTACAATAAGTAGAAGAATAGTAGGCATGTAACGAATCCATCCAAAAATGACATCAAAATCAACCATGTATAATTCAACAAGATCACAAGGCAACAACTTATGCAAAATGCAAATAGGACAACTCCTGTAAACTTTCCTAGCAACAATAGAGGCACCAATAGTAGTAGACACTTCATATAACTCATGCAACAACTTGGGGTCAACATGGAACTTTTTCGCAACAAAAGGGTTAACTTAGAGAGGGTAACACCCGGATCAGTCAAAGCATATATATCAAATTCAAAGATTTTTAACATACCAGTAACAACATTGGGGACCTCATAAACCCCTTGCCTCATACATAGAGAATAACAAAGTTGTGCCTTGGGGAACCACCTTGAGGACCACCTCTACCAAATAGAACCACCTTTGGCACCCCGGACGTTGCCACGATTTCTTGGTAAATCTATCTTCTTGTGACCAAGCTCCCCACAACAAAAGCATGCTTTAGAAACTTTCAA
>JAABOM020000002.1:11081730-11102301 GCA_011800125.2 Solanum clarkiae
GGGGGTTGGCAAAGGGGCGCGAAGGAGGTGGGGGGGATAGCGGGAGGGGGCCACCTGGGGCAGGGTGTGAAATGAAAACTTAAAAATTTTCAAAATTTAAATTTTTTCATAGAAATAAATTTTGTTTTTTTGTATGGGGGCCGCCGGAAGGGGGATAAGGAGGTAGGTGGAGCGGGGGGTGGAGGGTGGGGTGTGAAATAACCCCCAAAGAGTGTCCAAAAATGTGCCTCGGAAGTGTCCGGAATCGTAATTTCCATATATATCAAAATCCATGGCGATATCGAAAATCCAAATTCATATTCTTGTTCAAGGGGTCAAATTAAGTGGGAGATGGGTCTAATCCCGATTTAAGAGCAACCATAGCAAAATTTGAAAATTGCCAAAATAGTGATTTCTAGAGACAATCCGCGCCGCTGGCGCGACTCGCCAAGAGTGTGCTTCTATATATTTTTGTGGAAACTTTTCTACCTCGGTCCAAGATTTTTGGGTCTTGGGGCTAAGTTTTTCCATGCATGAAAATGTCTATACTTAGCCTTATTTCATCTTTATATCACTCAAAACATTTCCAAATACACTCCCAAACACTTAGAAAATATTTCACCTCCTAAATTCAAGTCTCAAACTCATCCGAATTCTAAGGCTCTCAATCAAACCTCAAGTCTCCATCTCCAATCTTCATCAAGTTCATCTCTAAAGCTAAGGTATATGGGTTTCTTTCATGGGTTCCTTTCACCCATGATACCCAAGCTCTCTTTTACTCAAAATTACATGTTTTAAAGTTGATTTATTCATGGGTCTTATCTATTATGAATTTCACTATACACTATGGTGGGGTTTATGAAATTATGACTGTTTTAACATATTTTGAGCTATAAAACCAAGATCTATTGAGAGATTTGATGAAGGGTTTTGATGTATATTGCTTGAGGGTGTTACCAAATATCTATTGATGATTTTACATTGAATTTTCTAGCGTGATTTCACTCTTTATTTGAATGGTTTTACACTAGCACCACACACCCGCCAAGTATTTGATAAAATCTTCAGATTATGATTTCTTGAGGAATTGAAGGCCAATACACGTCGTATGAGTTGAATGACTTTATGATGATGACAGGAATGTATGTATATGATGATGATTAAAGGAATCTATGTATATGATAATGATGAAAGGAATGTTTGTATGTGATGATGATGGAAGGAATATATGTACATGATATTATCTTTATAGTGTTGGGGAGGACCAGGCCTCATCCGAGAGGTTGTAGGCTCGGGTAACCTTGTTGAAGGGTTTGTACCTCAATCGCCTCGCTTGAGAGGTAGTAGGCCCGTGTAACCTTGTTAGAGGTTTGTACCCATAAACCTTTTTAGGGGTTTGTACCTATCAATCTTGTTGGGGTTTTGTAGCCATCAACCTTATTGGGGGGTTCGTACTCCATCAACCTCATGAAAAGGTTTGTACCTCATGCACCTCTCCAAGGAAGTGGTAGGCCTTGGATTGATAATGGTTACCCCTTATACTTGTTGATTATACTTTAAGCATTATTCATACATGTCATATTGCTATAAGCTATTTATTGTGTATGTTATGCATTTCTTTATAGTGCTTATCACTTCTTGCATTGTGTCCTACATATTTAGTATATTCAAACGTCGTAATGCATACTCTATGCCTACAAGATGTCACTATGCAGGGACTGAAAGACCGTTTGATCATCCTCCTCCTCTACGTGGCTCGTACAATTGTCTCTCTAGCTTGATGATTAGTCCTTCATTCCGAGGACATTGCTTATGATTTCTTGCTATGTATTAAGACTATCTTTCTTTATGTTATTTATTGACTATGAGGGTGAGCCCGGTTGCTTGTCGAGGCCCCCGCTCTTATCTATGTAGTAGAGGTGTTGTTGGACATATTATGTATCCATGTTATGAGCCTTGACTCTCTTATTCTTGATTTCTATGATATGAAAGTGTTTTCTTAGCCCCGGATGTCCCAATTTACTATCTTTTGTTGTCTTTTATTGCTTTTGTGACCAAGGATATGTAATGATATGTTAAGAGGCTTGCTTGGGGTACCTTCGGGTTCCCACACACCATGTTACATCTAGGCCCTAGGCTTGGGTCGGGACAAACTTGGTATCAGACCAGTAGGTTGTTAGATCCTCGAAGTCCAATACACCCCGTCGATTAGAGTCTTATTCATGGTTGTGTTGTGCACCACGACTATGAGTAGGAGGTTATGATTTGTTTTAGGAAATGTTTCCCTTTTTCATATTCTAAGTAGTGTTATAGAGTTGAAGTAACGTTATTCCCCCTTAATGATTTTTCTTTGCTATGCTAGATTATGCCTAACATAAGATGAAGAAGAGCTCGCACACCCGAGGAGCAACCGATTAATGGGGATCTTTAGGATGGTCTCACTTTGCTTGCACAAGTTGTGGCTAACCAATCCAACTAAGGGACCCAAGCCCCTCATGCTCCTACATCGGCTTCTTGGGTGAGAGATTTCATGAGGATGAATCCCCCAAAATTCTATGGGTCAAAGGTAAATAACGACCCTTAAGAGTTCATTGATGAGGTCTACAAGGTATTGGATATCACGGGAGTTAGATCAGAGGAAAAGGCAGAGTTGGCAGCTTACCAACTCAAGGGGATTGCACAAATATGGTCACAATGAAAGGAAGAGAAGGGAGTCAACTATCTAGTGCTTTGGGAAGAGTGCATGGTGGCTTTCCTTAGTGAGTTCTTCCCTCTTGAACTGAGGAAAGCTAAATTGGTGGAATTTATAAATTTGAGACAATGGCCTATGAGTGGGAAGGAGTACACCCTCAAGTTTACTCAACTCTCTAAGTATGCTTCTCACTTGGTGTCCGACCCAAGGTCTAGGGTGAATAAATTTGTGATGGGTGTTTCCGACTTAGTGAGTGAGGAGTGTCAGTCCACCATGTTGATTAGTGACATGGACTTATCCCATTTGATGACCTATGCCGAGCAAATGGAAGAGGAGAAGTTGAGGAAGAGGAGGAGTCATAAGGCTAAAATGGCCCATTTTGATGGTAAATTCCAAAAGCATGGCTAGTTCCATCAAGGCCAAGGGTCTACACATGCATTTAATAAGAGGGTTGCCAATGATTTTCCAAGGGCTCAAGGTACTAGGGGTGTGGCTCCTAATGGTGGGTGTCCAAAATGTGGTAGGGGTCATAGTGGCCCGTGTTTGAGGAATATTAATGCATGTTATGATTGTGAGGAAGTTGGGCATAAGGTGATGGATTGCCCCCGGAATCGTAACAATGGCAAAGAGGTTTGTCTACAAGGTGCTAATGCGGCCCCATTGGGGAGAGGTGGACAAAAACATGGTGCTCCTAGGCACAATCGATTTTTTATTTTGCATGGGAGGCAAGGGGTTGATGAAGTGCCCAATGTCGTTACCGATATATTGAAAGTCTTTGATTTTGATGTGTATTCTTTAATTGATAAGCGTGCCACTTTTTTTTGTAACACCTTTTGTTGCCAAAAAGTTCCATGTTGAGCCCGAATTGTTGCATGAGTCATATGAGGTGTCGACTCCTATAGATGCATCTATTGTTGCTAGAAAGGTTTGTAGAAATTGTCCTATTTGCATATTACATAAAATATTGTCTTGAGATCTTGTTAAATTGGACATGGTTGATTTTGATACCATTCTTGGGATGGATTGGTTACATCCAAACTATGCTTCTATTGATTGTAAAACCCATAGGGTCAAATTTCAAATCCCAAATGAACTTGTTCTTGAGTGGATGATTCATGATGTGGTGGTCAAGGGTAGATTCATCTCTTGCATTAAAGCACATAGGCTGATCTTTAAGGGGTGTCTTTACCATCTTATGAGGGTAAGGGATGTGGAGTCTAAAATCCTTCCCATGGAGTCAATTCTAGTTGTAAATGAGTTCCTTGATGTCTTTCCAAATGACCTTCCCAGTGTTCCTCCTGAAAAGGAAATAGATTTTGGTATAGACCTTTTCCCCAATACTCAACCCATTTCTATTCCCCCTTACTATATGACCCGGGCGGAGTTAAAGGAGTTAAAGGAACAATTGAGGGACTTATTGGAGAAGGGTTTCATTAGACCTAGCCAATCGTCTTGGGGTGCACCGATGTTGTTTGTGAAAAATAAGGATGGGTCTCTTAGGATGTATATTGACTACTGGCAACTTAATAGGGTCACCATTAAAAGTAGGTATCCTCTTCCAAGGATTGATGATTTGTTTGACCAATTGCAGGCTAACCACATATCTAAGATTGATCTTCAATCTGGATGCCACCAAGTGAAGGTGAGGGAGAGTGATATTCCTAAGATGGCCTTCCAGACTAGATATGGGCATTTTGAGTTTGTGGTGATGTCATTTGGGTTGACCAACGCACCGGCCATCTTTATGGATCTAATGAATAGGGTCTTTAAACCCTACCTTGATTCGTTCGTTGGGTATTCATTGATGATATTTTGATCTATTCTCATGGTGAAGAGGAGCATAGCACTCATTTGTCGGTTGTGTTGCGAAGATTGAGGGAAGAGAAGTTATATGCTAAGTATAAAAAATGTGAGTATTTGTTGAGGGAGGTTGCCTTCCTAGAACATGTAGTGTCAGGGGATAGTGTTAATGTGGATCCTAAGAAGATGGATATGATAGGAATTGGCCTAGACTATTGACCCCGTCGGATATTAGGAGCTTATTGGGCTTAGTGTGTTACTATCGGAGGTTTGTAAATGGGTTCTCTTCTATTGCTTCTGTCACGACCCAAGCCTAGGGGCTAGATTTGACACGACGAATGGGGAACTCGAAGGGATCCCAAACAACCCTCATAGTATATCATTACA
The DNA here is from genome assembly GCA_011800125.2 of Solanum clarkiae. Lineage (NCBI taxonomy): Eukaryota > Viridiplantae > Streptophyta > Magnoliopsida > Solanales > Solanaceae > Solanum > Solanum clarkiae. The sequence goes on from JAABOM020000002.1 coordinate 11,086,589, forward strand.
CATCTTTGGTCAAGGAAGCAGTGTAAAACATCATAAAATAAGGCAAAGGGTCTAAGGGATAGCTTGCAAAACCTCATCATCAAGAGAAAAGAGTTAAAGCTCATATCATAGGTACATAACTTGTCCAACAAACACCTCTGAATACATAGATAAGACCGGGGACAAGATAAGGTAACGGGGCTCACCCTCATAGTCAAAATAGAACATGAAGTAGAGTGTCTCAATACAAAGCAAGGAAAAACATAGACCAAGTCCCTGAAATGGAGGACTCACCAACTAACTTGAGTAGCACCGAACTAGTCGTGTGGAGGAGGAGGAGGATCAACTTAGGATCTGGTTCCTACATGGTGATATCATGTAGGCAAGAGTATGCGTTAGAACGTTTAAATGTACTAAATATGTAGGATACAATACAATAAGAAATAGGCGTCACAATCTAAAATGCATAACAATAGGCAATAGACATAATATGGTAATATGGCATGCATGGCTAATGCCAAGGTGAAACATACGTCAGAAACTGTCACTCATATAAGATATAATATATGTAGGATAGACCAAATTAGATTTCCAAGGTACAAATCCCTTGGGGTTAGTGATGATACCGCCTATCACTTAGGTGGTGAAGTACTAACCCTTCACTCGGTTGGTGATAATGCCACCCCATCACCTAGATCGTGAAGTACTAACCCTTAACTCGGTTGATTAGTACAAACCCCTAACTCAGTTGGTGATAATGCCGCCCCATCACCTAGGTGGTAAAATACTAACCTTTCACTCGATTGATGAGTACAAACCCCCAACTCGGTTATCCGAGTTCCTAGACCCCCCCGGATAGGGCATGGTCTAATGCAACACTTTATATAGAATTTGTCATGTACATAAGCTCATTTTATCATCATAACATCAATTACATTATATCTCGTGCTTTGGACCTTCACTTCCACAAGAAACCCTAGCCAGACATTTTATTAAACACTTGGGGGTGTGTATTGGGGGTAAAAGATCATGCAACTTAGAGATGAAAACATGAAAGAAAATATGTTGTAAAACCATCAATAAACACCTTGCAACACCCCCAAGACATTCCCATCAAAACTCCTCATCAAATCCAAGATTAGATCCAAGATTTAGAGCTCAAAACATGCTAAAACAACTATACTTTCATGAACTAAAATCACTGTGTAGTAAATTTCTCAATAAACAAGACCCACATGTAAAATCAACTTTAAACCATATAATATTAGTAAAAACGAGGCTTAGGCACCACGAGTAGAAGGACCCAATAGTTCAACACTATATACCTTAGCTTAGAGATGAACTTGGTGAAGATTGAAGATGGAGACTTGAATCTTGAAGAAGAACCTTGAAGTAAACCTTAGCTTGGGATGCGGGTTTGGGACTTGAGTTTTGGGAGTGAAAATATGACTAAATGTTTTGGGGAGTATTGGGAAATGTTTATGATGAAATAAGAGTGAAATTTGGCTAAGTATAGCTAAAAGGATATTTGGGAAAACTTGGGCCCAACACTTAGAATATTTGGATGAACTAAAAAAAATAGTTCCCATTTTGATAGAGGCGCGTCGCGGAAGCGATGCGTATTCATCTCTAGAATCACATTCTTGAAATTTCGTAATTGCTAAATCTTTTCTCTTAAATTGGAGTTAGACCCTTTTCCCCCTAATTTGGACCCTCTGAACAAGAATTCGAAGTTGAATTTTTGAAATAACAAATGAATTTTGAGATATATGAAATTTAAAATTATGAGCATTCCGAGACACGTTTTCGAGCACTTTTTAGGGTCGTTTCAACTTCCCCTATGATAAAGTTGACTAAAAAGAAAGCCAAATTTATATGGCCCGATGAATGTGAAAGAAGTTTCCAAAGATTGAAAGATAAGATTGTGTCTGCTCCTATATTGTCACTAGAGTTAGAGGGATTTGTTGTGTATTGTGATACCTCCCAGGTTGGTTTGGGTTGTGTGTTGATGCAAAATGGTAAGGTCATAGTCTATGCTTCTAAACAAATCAAAGTGCATGAAAAGAATTATTATACCCATGATCTTAAGTTAGCCGCCTTGTGTTTGCATTAAAGATTTGGCGTCACTACTTATATGGGTGCATGTTGATGTATTTACCGATCATAAGAGCTTCCAATATGTTTTCACTCAAAAGGATCTCAACTTGAGGCAAAGAAAGTGGCTAGAACTTCTTAAGTGCTATGATATGAGTATATATTATCATCCCAGTAAGGCTAATGTTGTGGTGGATGCCTTGAGTGTGGTGTGTATAGGTAGCCTAGGTCATTTGACAGTGGTGATAAAGAGGTGGCTAGGGAGGTACATCGGTTGGCTATTTTGGGGGTTAGGTTGGAAGAGATGGATAATGGTGGTGATGTTGTTGTTGATGGTTCTAAGCCTTTCTTGGTTGAAGAGGTGATAGCAAAGCAAGACCTTGATCCCTCCTTGTTAGAGTTGAAGGCCTTAGTGCAAGAGAGCAAGGTGGAGGTTTTCTCCCAAGGGAGAGATAGTGCCCTTAGGTACCAAGGTAGGTTGTGTGTGTCTTGTGTTGATGGTTTGAGGGAGAAAATCCTTGATGAGGCCCAAAATTCTTCTTATTCTATCCATGTTGGTTCCACCAAAATGTATAGAGATTTGAGGGATGTATATTGGTGGGGAGGCATGAAGAGGGACATTGCCAAATTTGTATCCGGTTGCCATAGTTGCCAGCAAGTCAAAACTGAATATCAAAGGCCGGGTGGCCTAACCCCAGACATAAAGATTCCTACTTAGAAGTCGGAGGTGGTTAATATTGAGTTTGTAGTTGGGTTGCCCAAGACTAGAAAGGTTTTTATTCCATTTGGGTTGTGGTTGATAGGATGACAAAATCGGCTCACTTTCCACCAGTTAAGACCACATATGGGGCTGAAGATTATGCTAGGTTATACATTCATGACTTGGTAAGATTGCATGGGATTCCATTATCTATCATATCAAATCATGGGGCCCAATTTACTTCACACATTTGGAGATCCTTTCAAAGGGGTCTTGATATAAGAGTTAAGTTTAGTACAACCTTTTACCCTCAAATGGATGGCCAAGTCAAGAGGACTATCTAAACACTTGAGGACATGTTTATGGATTGTGTGTTGGAGCTCAAGGGTAGTTGGGATGATCATCTTCCATTGATTGAGTTTGCATATAACAATAGGTATTATTTTAGCATTAGAATGGCTCCTTTTGAGGCTCTCTATGGTAAGCATTGTAGATCCCCGATTGGGTGGTTTGAAGTTGGAGAGTGACTTTATTGGGACCAGATCTAGTTATGAAGGCTCTTGAGAAGGTTGAGATGATTAGAGAAAGGTTGAAGACGACACAAAGTTGCCAAAAGTCCTATGGGGACGTGAAGAGAAGGGATCTTGAATTCAATATTGGTGATTGGGTCTACTTGAAGGTGTCTCCCATGAAGGGTGTGGTTCGTTTTAGCAAGAAGGTCAAGTTAATCCCTAGATATGTGGGTCCTTATAGGAGGATGATAAGGATTGGTAAGGTAGCCTACTAGTTGGATTCGCCTAGTGAAATGGAGTTGGTTCATCCGATCTTTCATGTGTCTATGTTGAGGAATGTGTGGGTGAACCTAATGCTATTGTGCCTCTTGATGTGGCAGGTGTTGTTCAAGACAATTTGACCTATGATGAGGTTCCGGTTCAAATTTTGGATAGACAATGTCACGACCCAAAATAGGGCCTAGACGTGACTAATGAATGGGTAACCCGAAGGAATCCCAAACAAGCCTCATAGCATATCATTACACATCCTTTGTTGTGGAAACAATTAAATGACATTTGAGTAATGGAAATAAGGTCAAGAGGGACTAAGGGAGAACTTGTAGTAGCATAGAGTCATGAGATAAATAAATCATCTCATAGTATAAATACATAGCTTTGTCCAACACCTCAACTACATAGATAATGGCGGGGGCCAAGACATACAATCAGGATCACCCTCATAGTCATAAGTGTGCAATAAATTAAAGAGAATCTTAATACATAATGTGAGAGAATAGTCCTTGCCCCCGAATGGAGGACTCACCAAAAGCTAACTTGAACAATCCATCTACCCACAAGAAGTATCAATAGGAGCTCCGATCCCTACATGGTGATATCATGTAGACAAGAGTGTGTGTTAATACTTTTGAATGTACTGAGTATGTGGGATGCAATACAACAAAAGACAAGCATCATAATCCAAAATGCACAATGATAGGCAATAGGTATAATATAGCAATATGACATATATGACCAGTGCATACGTAAAACATGCTTAAGTAATCTATGCTCATATAGAATATCATATGTGTAGAAGAGACCAAGCTAGATTTCCAAAGTACGAACCCCTTGGTAGGTTACTGATGTTGCCACCCTATCACTTAGGTAGATGAGTACTAACCCTCATCTAGGTTGATGATGATGCTACACTATCACCCTGGTGGATGAGTACTAACCCTCATCTAGGTTGATGAGTACTAACCCATATCTAGGTTAGTGATGTTGCCACCCCAACACTTAGGTGGATGAATACTAACCCTCACCTAGGTTATCTAGGCGCTAGACCCCTCGGGTTAGGCATGGTTTATGCAACACTTTATATAGGATTTGTCATAGGCTCTAATGTAACATTTCGGATTGGAATAATCATATACATAAGCTCATCTCATCATCATAACATCAATCATATCATATCTCCTGCTTTAGACCTTCAACTCCTTAAGAAACCCTAGCCGGACATTTTATCAAACACCTTGGGGGTGTGTAATCCGCACCTTGCAACACCCCTAAGAAATTCACGTTAAAACCCCTCATCAAATCCAACATTAAATCCAAACATGCTAAAACAACCATACCTTATGAACTAAAATCACTGTGCAGTAAATTTCTCAATATACAAGATCCACATGTAAAATCAACTTTAAATCATGCAATATTAGTAAAAAAGGAGACTTAGGCACCATGGGTGAAAACACCCAATGGTTCAATACTACATACGCTGAGTTTGGAGAACCCTTGAAGAAGATTGGAGATGGAGACTTGAAGCTTGAGCGAGATCCTTGAAGAAATCCTTAAGATTGATCCTGAGTTTGGGACTTAAATTTAGGGTGAAATACGAGTCTAAGTGTTTGAGTGAATATTAGGGAATGTTTAGGATGATATGAGGGTGAAATAAGGCTAAGTATAAGTATTTTCAAGTGTAGGGACCCTTAGGCCCAAAATTTTATAAGTCTTGGACCGAAAAAAATTAAAATAGGCACAAAAAAACATAGGGCCGCATCGCAGAGATAAGGCAGAATTGCCACTAGAAATTGCATTTTTTGCACAAACGAGTTCCACAAAAATAGGGATAAATCCTTCATCCGAACTCGGAATGAGGTGAAATTAAGTGTGTTAGAAAGCTAATTCAAAGTGTTTTAAGTTGGTAGGTCGTGATCCATCTAGTTCTTTATGTGATAAGACATATGCCCCTTCAAAGTTGACCCTCCAAAATAGCATTCTTTGCGATTTTTGAATTTTGATACAGTTATTCTAAAATTCGTGTTATACCTATTTCCCACTCAATTTGACCCCCTAAATAAGAATATGAAGTCGAATTTTCAAAATAACAAATGAATTTTAGATATATAGAAATTACTATTTTTGGGTACATTCTCGGGCACATTCTCGGGCACTTTTTGGGGTCGTTACAGAAAAGTGAAGAGGTCGAGGAATAAGGATGTGGCTTCTATTAAGATCCTTGGGAGGAATCAACAAGTTGAAAGTGCTACTTGGGAGGCCGAAGCGGATATACAAAAGCGATATCCTTACCTTTCCACTCCACTCAAACCTAAGGTATTGATCTAAGTCCTCTATATGATTTCAAGTCTTATATTCATCCCCTATGTCATTGCATGCATTCATGTTTAAACTAACAAGTTCATGATGATTATACACTTATGATGAGATTTTTGAAATGATGTTTAAGTGTATTGTTGCATCTCTTTGATGGGCTGAAATGGTCATGTTTGTGTCTCTCATGTACTTTTGTTTGACATTCGAGGATGAATGTTCCCAAGAGAAAGATATTGAAACGACCCCAAAAAGTGCCCAAAAATGTGCCCCGAAAGTGCCTAGAATCGTAATTTCCATATATCTCATAATTCGTGCTTGATATCAAAAATTCAACTTCATATTCTTGTTCAGAGGGTCAAATTAAGTGGGGAATGGGTCTGCCCTGATTTAAGAGCAACCGTAGAAAAATTTAAAAATCGCAAAAAATGTGATTTCCAGAGTCGATCCTTACCCCTGGCGCGATGCGCCAAGAGCATGCTTCTGTGAATTTTTGTGGCAAGTTTTCTAACTCGGTCCATGCCTTTTGGGTCTTGGGACTAAGTATTTCCATGCGTGAAAATGCCTATACTAAGCCTTATTTCACCCTCATATCATTCAAGACATTCTCAAATACACTCCCAAACATTTAGAAAATATTTCACCTCCTAAATTCAAGTCTCAAACTCATTCGGATTCTAAGGCTCTCAATCAAACTTCAAGTCTCCATCTCCAATATTCATCAAGTTCATCTCCAAAGCTAAGGTATGTGTCTTTCTTTCATAGGTTTCTTTCACTCGTGACACCCAAACTCTCTCTTACTCAAAATTGCATGATTTAAAGTTGATTTATTCATGGGTCTTATCTATTACGAATCTCACTACACACAATATTAGGTTTATAAAATTGTGACTATTTTAATATACTTTGAGCTATGTAACCAAGATATATTGAGAGATTTGATGAAAGGTTTTGATGTATATTGCTTGAGGGTGTTATCAAGTATCTATTGATTGTTTTACATTGAATTTTCCAGCGTGATTTCACTCTTGATTTATATGGGTTTACACTAGCTCTACACACCCGCCAAGTATTTGATAAAATATCTGGATTATGATTTATTGAGGAATTAAAGGTCCAGTACATGTCTTATGAGTTCAATGACTCTATGATGATGAAAGGAATGTGTGTATATGATGATGATGATGAAAGGAATGTATGTATATGATGATGATGAAAGGAATATATGTATATGTTGATGATGAAAGGAATGTATGTATATGATGATGATGGAAGGAATGTATGTATATGATATTATCTTTATAGTGTTTGAGAGGACCAAGCCTCATCCGGGAGATTGTAGGCCCGGGTAACCTTGTTGAGGGGTTTGTACCTCAGTCTCCTCGCTCGGGAGGTGGCAGGCCAGTGCAACCTTGTTATGGGTTTGTACCCATCAACCTTGTTGGGGATTCGTACCTATCAACCTTATAGGGGATTCGCACCCATCAACCTTGTTGGGGGATTTGTACTCCATCAACCTCGTTAAGGGGTTTGTACTTATGCGCCTCTCCAAAGAGGTGGTAAGCCTTGGATTGCACTAAGAATGGTCACTCCTTACACTTGTATTATGATATATATATAAGCATGATTTTACTTCAAGCATCATTCATACATGTCGTATTGCTATAAGCTATTTATCGCCTATGTTATGCATTTGTTTATGGTGTTTATCACTTGTTGCATTGCATCCTATATACTTAGTACATTCAAACATACTAATGCATACTCTATGCCTATATGATGTCACCATGTAGGGACCGGAGCACCGTTTGATCATCCTCATCCTCCTCCACGTGGCTAGTACGATTGTCTCTCAAGCTTATTGATGAGCCCTCCATTCCGAAGACGTTGCTTATGATTTCTTGCTATGTACTAAGACGATCTTTCTTTTATGTTATGTATTTACTATGAGGGTGAGCCCAGTTGCTTGTCGTGGCCCTCGCTTTTATCTATGTAGTAGAGAAGTTGTTGGGCATATTATGTATACATGCTATGAGCCTTGACTCTCTTGGTCTTGATGTCTATGATATGAAAGTGTTCCCTTAGCCCCGGTTGTCCCAATTTACTATCTCTTGTTGTGTTTTATTGCTTCCGCGATCAAATATGTGTAATGATATATTAAGAGCCTTGCTTGGGGTCCCTTCGGATTCCCATGCGCCATGTCACGTCTAGGCCCTGGGCTTGGATCATGACAAAGTGCAAAGTGGAATAAGAAATTAAAATTTTTAAAATTTAAAATTCTTTTAAAAGTAAATTTTTATTTTTTGCTAGGCGAGTTGGGGAATTGAGTGGGTCGACATAGGAATGGAAGAAAAAATAAAATTCTAAAAATTTAAAATTTTTTGAAAAATAAATTTTTAATCTTATTTTATCTTTTTAAATAAAAAAGATTTTTTTTTGGAGGGGGGATCCTGGTAGGGATGTGATAAAAACAACAATTGGATAGGAGTTTAAAAAAAAATCTGAAATTTTGGAAGGATGTTATTTTCCTTAAATTTGAGAAAAATGAGCTGATTTGGCAAATATTTTTCAAAACATTTAAGTCAACCAAACATGAAAATATTGAAAATATTTTTCTTCATACCAAACACACCCATAGATTTGGGTTATTTTCATTATTTTGACTTATAATCCAGTATTTATAAATACTTATTTATTTTATCCAAACACTATAAAAAAATTTAAGAAATAATATAATTTAAAATTTAAATAAATCAATTCAAATAGGGCTAAAAGCTATCTCCTCTTGTATATTCTATTTCTCCATTATTCAGATGTCTACCCAACCAAAAATATTAATTAACAAACGAGAAGACACAAAAGTCTATCCCACAAAAATTTTTAGAAAAAAAAACATTTCCTTTTAAAGGTTATATTGCTGAAGTTAATACTCAATGGAGAAAATAAGGGACTATAAATACATGCAACACCATCTATACACTTTTCCTAATTTTTCATCAGAAAAATGATTTTTTTTAAATTTTTTAGTCCCTTATTTTCTCTAAACGAGGTGTTATTTTCTAGCAACAAAATATTTTCCTTTGGCACTGAACATACACTTAGGAAATGATTCAACCATTGACTTCCCTTAAAATTTACTGTGTTGTAGATAAAAATTCGAAAAATTTCAAGTATCTTTATTCTCTCATTGATCTGTAATATTTTCCTAATTCCATGCACCAAAACATCTATTCACTCAGAATAATTTGTCAAAGTAGTTTGTCAAAAGCTGACAGACCATACTTCTCTTGTACTAATCATATTACACATTATACTGATCTCTTCTCAATGATCTAATGTGTTTTACTTGAATAACTTGACGACATATTGGAGACGAAATAGAAGAGCTAGAATGAGCAAAGGCCTCGAGTGCCAAACATAATTAGAAACTCATAGTCCTCCTGCCTTTGCCACCGAAAATATTTTTCCATTCATATAAATAGTTCCTTCTTCTTTAATTGAATCGCCATAACTATATTGTATGGAAATCACAAATTCGATCTCCCGCTACCAAGGGGTCACGATATATGTTGGCACAGACAAGTAACCACCAAATGTAGTTCTAAATTAATAGCTCTTCTAAAGCAACCTCAACTTGCGTTATTACCAATTGAATCGTACTTTTTCATGGATCAAACAAGGCCAACTTTTATTATGATGGATTCTCTTAGCCTTCACTAAAGGGATCTTAGTCCACGTACTCAGTTGTACAATATCTCAGACTTTTTAGCAGGCCCTTGTGTCTCAATACAAGGCTTGAATATTGATATTAAGGCTGCACTTCAAACCACAAAGAAAGGAAACTCACCCATGATAGAATACCTTCAAAAGATAATAACTTTTGATGATAATCTCCTAGTTGTATCTAAATATTCTTGGAGAACATAGATAAGAATATGGTGTGGTTTTTTCGACACTGCTAGGGAAGAAATAATTTCACTATCTGATGCTTTGAAGTCATGCATATCGTTTCAAACAGATGACAAGTTTGGAGCAAGTATAAATTAAGTCAAGCCATCTTGTCCACTAGACGATCCAACAAGATTAAGAATGATAATTCATTTAAGAAGCCTATAAAAATCAAGAAGAATCAGGCTTATGGTGGAAGATAAGTATAAGGATGTAGTCGGAGTCACAACAATAACTCATTCAACAAAAGTTGGTGTCAAATTTGCAATAAGTTTTGTCAATCGGCCCTAAATTGCTACTAGTGTTTTGACCACGCATATAAGGCTTGTGCATGGCTAGTCTTATTGGACAACCATCCATTGTTGGCAACTTGACTTGGTGTCCAATTCTGAGACTACGTAAAATTCAACTAACCACACGCACAACATGCCTATAAAAAGAGAGTATTTAGAAAGTGATCAAATTTTTCTTGGTAACCGAATAGGTTTGACAATTTCTTATTTTTGTAATACAACATTGTAACACCCAAAAATTTAAGTTATGGCCTGAGCCGTTCTTCATATCTGTATAGGCTCGAGATTGATAATTTCTAAATGTATATATCGGAGTATATGTTAGGATCAATTACTAAGTATTTAAAGTGTATTAGATGTGATTTAGCGTCATAAAGGATCTTATATGTCAAACTACGTCAAAAGAATTTCTATTGGCTAAGTTTTTATATGAGTACACATAGAATGATAACCTTCAGACGCTCATATCTCTAGCATAAAAAGAATTAGATTGATCATGACCTATCAAATTAAAGGCCTTTGAATCTTCTTTCCAATGCCACCGTGTTTGCCTTATTTTTGAGTTTGGAGTAAAAAGATATATCCGTTTTAGTAAAGCCCTATCGAGCAATTACATGTTCATGACCCTAACCATAGACTCTGGAGATCTTCATGTGCCATGGTGACCACCTGTCCAAAACTCCTCTTATAAACCCTCCCACGGACCCTTGTACGAACCTTATTGATTTATCTGACATGTGGTCCCTCCCTTGTTAAGTCCCTTAGCAAATTTTTTGACCACCCCCCTGACAAGTTCCCTTCCCATGAACTTAACATTCTTGCATGCTACACTAGAAAAGGTTACTAATATTTGGTCTTACTATGTTGTGACTTCATGGGAATCACAGAACTCTAGTCGTGTCTCTCATTGATTCAAAACACATTTACTTGATTTTTTGTTATTTTCCACTTATGACAATTATAAATATTTCTTGTTACAGAAAAATTTTCCTTTACCTAAATAAAAAAACTAAGAGCTCAAATAATTGCAAATGACCTAGGTGCAAATCATATTTCTTATGGGATCAATCCTAACTTTGAGTAGATTTTGTATTTGAACAACAACCATTTTATATTTCTTTTTTTATGGTGTAATTTGGGTGTATCAACATATATTCTTCCATCAAAATTAAAGATAAATTTGTGTCAAAATAAAATGAGAAAGGTATATTTAGGAAAAAATCATAACTGACCTACGTAAAAATCATATTCCTTGTTGGATCGATCCTAACCTTGGTTAGGTTCTACATTTGAACAATAATTATTTTATACTTTTTTCGTGGTGTAATTTGCGCATATCAACATGTTCCTCTATCAAAATTAAGGATACATTGTGTCAAAGTAAAACGAGTTGTATATTTGGACAAAAAATATAACAAAAAATATATTTAAAATATTTCTAATAGTGCAAAAACATATTTGACGCTTTTCCTTTCTTCAATAAATAAACTTAAAGTGTATGTTCATTAACCTATTAAAAGAAATAAGATTTCCATAAAAAGTACACAAAGTATTTAAAAATCTATTTATAATAAATAATATATTGCATATATATATGATGATAAAATTTGTGTATATAGTTTATTGGTTTTATTTGATTTTTTATTCCATTTATTTTTAATGAACTAAACCAAAAATTTATTTTTTTAAAAATGTTCATCCAAACCAAATCAAAATTGATAAAACTTCATTAATTTAATTGGTTTAGTTGATTCCCAATTTGGATAAAAATTTTACCAAATTATGAGCATCCCTATATCAAATACCTACACAAATAAGGTGCAAACTAAATCTCATGCTTATTATAAAGGTGAAATCACTGAAAGACTCTTCTATTTGACTCTATTTATTTGTTCAATTTTATATTTCTTTCCTGCTCTTAAGCACCTGTGTCCACACACTCCCACCCCCTATCCCCTCCCTCAACTTTCTTTTTCCCAACCTAACACTCTCCTCCTTTGAAACCAACCACCCACCAACCCCAACCCTTGGTTCTTATTCTTCTTCTTAGCACCTACCCCCTTCACCCCTATCCAACCAACCAAACCTTTTATCACCTCTTCTTTTCTGCCTTTCTGGTGTAAGAGTTAACTTGCATCGCTCTCCCGCATCTAAATGTTCTCGAAATATTCCTCTCTTTTGCTGCAAATTAATATCGCCACTTCGTATTCTCATCCTCAAAATTTCAATTCCCTGAGTATCTTTCTAATCTTTTATATATGAACTAACGTGAAGAGTGATGATGAGTATTAAAAAATTGAAAAACTGAAAAACTTCATCTATGAGTTTGATGAACAAAAAATAAGTTCTGTAAATTTATGAAATTGATTTAAAATTATGATGTAAATTTATTGAACTTGTGTTTTTGTATTTATAATATAAAATAAGTCAAATAGGAAAAATTCCACCTACTTGACATGAATACGGTGTTCAATTGTGAGCAAATATGAATCTAATGTTGAAAATTTTCAAAATGTGTAAAAGTAATTTTTTATTTAAACATTTAATTTCCTATGTGTCAGTTTAAAATGACATGAAATTCCACAACTAACAATTCTATCAGACGCGTGCATCGAATGAGAAAGGAATTCAAAATATTATGTTTAAATTCAAAAGTTTAATTGGCAAAGTCATGAATATAGTAATTCAACTGATAAATAAAGCCAAATACAAAAGTCCTCAAAGGTCATTCCACCTATTATAAACGCACTTTGTTTGTTGAAGACAAAAGTCCTCAAGGTCATTCTACCTATTATAAACACACTTTGTTGGTTGATCTTCAACAGCAAATGATATTCATCCGCAAACCAGCCAACCATCTCCGATGGTCAAAGAGGTTTGAAACAAAGAACTACATGAGATTCCAGTAAAATGCATGATTTGTTCAAATTAAACTTTTGCATTTTATTCAAACTTTTGAATAATTTAGTATGCTAAAGCTTACAAACAAGACTCTTTGCAAAATGTGTAGTCTAGAACCTCTAAGAGAAAGTCCAAAGCACTAGTATTTTGGTATGCATATTGGTCACGGAGTACAAATAGCATTCATTTGTGGCTTTAAATAAATGTCAAGATGCACATCGCATCAATGCCACCGTTATAATCAGGTTTTTTTACAAGATGAAAGATTAGGGGCACCCCTAATTCTATTGACGAAAAGGAAAACGAAGTAGGCAATAATATATCCAGAACAAAGTCAACAACGATTAATTCTTTTTAGTATCCATACTAATATTTTATTCACATGCCAATTTGGTGTCAAAGCTGCTCAAGCATATAGCAAAAGCCTGAACAGCAGATAGCGGATACCGGTAATCCATAGTAAACATATCTTTCCCTATCTTGCCAAATTGCAGAATGACTTTGTCATGATCTGATTGACAGGACCAAGAGGTTGTTGGAGCCCCAGCAGGTGGGTGGTTGGCCGCTATCAACTGAAAATTCTTTACAGATGCAACCGTTACCCGTCCTCGAAAATTTAAGCACCAACACTGCAGTTGTTCATGCCAACGCGGTGACTTGTTCTTTAGAACCAAGGGTTTCACCTTGCTATCATCAGAAAACGCTTCCTCATTAGTCATAAATACTTGAGAAACATCGACTACACACTCCACTAAGTGCTTAGCACTACAAAGCTGTGTTAGATGAAATATAAATCACATGATCTGTTATTTAGAGCAGTTTAGCAGATGCCACTATATCACTCAAACCTAGAGCAGAAGGCTACATGTATAGTCAGATTATGCACTGAATTTACATTTCTTTCCTTTCTACTTGAAGGGAACTTACACATTTCCATCTTACATGCCCTCTAAGAAATTCCTTAGTTCATTCTTTTTTCTGGACAATCTAGTTTCCTGGTTGAATAGAATGGAGAGAGGATACCATACTCTAGATAGAATACATTAGCATCAGCCATCCTTAAGGAAGATTCGTCAAAAGTTGTACTAGGTGAATAGAATGGAGAGAGAAGATTGTGTACCCTAAGACCAATAATAAGTAATCCCTGACGGGAAATTGAGACCTAAGTTTTATAAGACGTCAGAGATGTTATGGTATCAGGTAGAACACAGCGCACCCCACCCCCTGGGATATAACTTTTTCTTATGTTCCAAATTTATGTAATAATGCATTAATTAAAGTAATCACTGATTTCAAGCCTTTCGAAATGCTCATTCTTAGTATTTGATGCAAGGCTATCTTGGGAGAAACCTGTTCTCTTTGATAAGTATAGGGATAAAGAATGTCTCTCGCAAGAAAGACACAGGAAAAGAAAAATGAATTGCTCCTGTGTTACCTTAATTTTCCAATGTAAGTGTTGCTTGATCTTGAGATGTTTTTTACGTCCATTGAGATAACATACTCCGTGCAAGTAGTACGCCTTGTTCTCTTAGCAGAGAGAAGGAATTTTCCATTTTCAACTAGTAAAGCTACATCCAAAGCAGTTTTTTTAAAATCAAAATGCTGGAAAACTTTGAAGGCGACAAAGCAAAAGAATCTCAAATTGCAACTGGGAATATAAGTACTTAGGAAATCACACATCGCAGTTCTCCCATAGAAAAGTCTTAGTAACATGAGTATTTTTTTGGTATTCTTTTTCAGAGGAGTGGAGGAGGAAAAGATGTTACAGCTAATGAGAGAATAATGAAGAGATTAATGCATTCATTTACAGACACATGTTTCTGAATCGACATTACTTTTTACGCCTCATATATGTTAGGAAGACTATCATAAACTAACAAGACATCAACCCCTTATCAACCCCCACAATAGCAAAATTAGAACGAATTTTTACCAGGACTGAGACACAAGAAAAGATGGTAAGTCAAATTAGACTTATCCCTCTTTATGAAGCACTGAATCATTCCATCACGAGGCCCAGGCTGCAAAAGAAATCAACAAACTCATCAATTCTCCTTCAAAAGAATACTACTGGTAAATACTCTTCTCCACTATGTAAGGTGGGCTTCCTTACTTGCTTTAACGATACTGGAAAAGTAAGCTTTCCACAAACTTTAGGACTTCTAACAATTTCCTGGCACATAATCCTCCATGACCTGCAAACTGACGCACATGCTACGACATGCTTACGGGCAGGCCATGAGTTCTCACTCTCTTCTAATCTTCTAATTACATCAAAAAGTAGTTCAGGTGGGAGATTAGCCCAACAACCGTTCTGGTTTACAGGAGAATGGTCACTTAAGACATGAAACGAACCATGTGATTTACCCCTTTGATGACCAGAGAGCCTTACATAAAAGCTTCTCCTGGATAAGCTTCCAAAACTATCTCTTACATCTCGAACTACACTGCGGAACGACATCTAATAGCAAAACTTATAGACAGATGCCCAAACTCTCTCGCACTCTTTCTGCCCTTCCTTAAATTATAAGCTTTTCGAGTTAGCAGAAGCAAACTTGTCAAAGGCACCGCTGCAAAAGAACAAAAACTAAATCATGTTTCAATAAGAATAAGTTATTGTAGAAAAACATAAAGAAAAAAGAACACGAATGATTTACGAGGTTCGGCAAGTGATGCCTACATCCTCGGGCTAAA
>JAABOM020000002.1:11103686-11136341 GCA_011800125.2 Solanum clarkiae
TACTTGATAAATTGTAGCATGATTTCATTTGTATTTTGGGGAGAAAGAGAAAGTGGAAAAAAAAAAGAGAAGAAAAAAATGGAGATGGAAAGGAAGAAGGAGAAAGAAATGGGGGCGGGGGGTTTGGGTAGGGAGAAGAGTAGGGTGGGTGGAAAAAAGAAGAAGTAAGTGGAGTATATTTAATTTTTAATTTTTTCTAATCTCTTTATTTTTTTCTTTTTTCTTTTTAATTTTTTTGATAAAAAATGTCATCTTCACGCACTTTTTGTGCGTGTAATCACGCATCTGTCAACTCAATAATTAAATTGCCACATAAGCATCAATGGTCAGAGGGGTTTAATATATTGAGTTTCATCAAGTTTAAGTGTTTAGTTGGCAAAATCGTAAGTATAAACATCCAACTGACAAACAGAGCCAAGTACAAGGGCCTCCCAGGTCATTCCGTCTTAAAAATAAGGATTTTTCTCATTGCGAAGTAGTGGAAAATTTGTAATATATAATGTAATTTTTTTCATTGAATCAACTCATTGAAAAATATAAATTCTACTTAAATAATAGGAAGCTTCCTAACATTTCTAACTGAAATAATTACTAATTTTTTTTCACGTCAATTCAATCAAAATATTCATAAAAATACTACTAAATATTTTTCAGTGAAAAAATAGTAATTTTTCTTGTATTTGATGTTAGAGAATATTGTAAATTAGGAGCTGTGCAGGCCACACATAAAAGAGACAGAAACCAGAACGAGAAGACTATGTCAACTTAATACGATGAATATGCTTCATCGACGAGGTGAGACATGACATCACTGTTTCCTCAGCTGACATGAACGAACTCCTTCACTAAGCTATTTTCTCATTAGTCTGTTTAAATATATATATATATATATATATATATATATATATATATATATATATATTGTAAGGGCTCAGACTTTGTATGACATTAATAAAGCTTGGAAATTTGTAAGGACGTTAATATTGTAAGGACTCGGACCAAAGTGATACTTCAGGGAATCCTCCACGGTTCGTATGAAGCTATACAGACCGTGTAGAGGTGCCTTGAAGTGGCCCTTGGTCTTGTATAGAGATTGTTCGCTTTACGTGGAGTTTGAGACCAAGGCATAACACATATGGACCCCACATGGTCCGTGTGAGGCTTCACGGTCCGTGTGGAGGGCCTTGGCCTTGAAAATCCATAATTTGGCCAAGACATTTCACACTTGGATCCTCTCACAGACTGTATGGCCTTTCACAGTCCATGAGGCCTTCCATATTGGTATCGAAGTGAAAATTTTCTAAGTATAGGATCATCATCTCGAAACTTTGTCATTGATGAATTTTCTAAGTGAAGCTTCAAGAAGGAGGCACATGGACCGTATACCTTGGTACGGGCCGTGAAGCCCTCCGTATGAATGATGGCGTGCAATTTTTCTAAGCATAGAATTATCGTCTCAGATCTTCATCAAGGAGAATTTTTCTAATTATCGGATCATGGAGGAGTATACGGTCCGTATACCCTATCACGGGCCGTATACCCTCCATGGAACCCCTGGCACCAATTTTTGTACTCTTTTCATTAATGGTGTTTTCATAATTGTAATTTCTCCTAAGGGTCTTTTGTGATTTTCTATGCTATTTGAAAGACATTCTAGTGACCTATACTCTATTCCCCCATTCAAATTCACTCTTACACTTAGAATTATATTGAACTCTCTTAAGAACGTCTCTTGAAGACTCTAGTGGAGAATTAGCTTGGATTCAAGGAAGGACTTCAATCTTTAGCAAATTCTTCTTAATTCTTCTTGGTAAACTTAGGTATATAGGATTGATTCTTGGTCCCTTTCAACCAAGAAGACCCAAACTCTTCTACACTTGATTTATGGAATTTTTGCTTACTTTAAATGTGGGTTTTTAAGATTATTGTTTATTAAATTCAATTGAAGTATGGGCTATGCTTTATTTTTTATTTTAACTTGAATTGAGCCCTAATATGTTGAATTACATTACTAGTATGAAGATTTTAAATTTGCATTGTTCCTTTAAAGTTTGAATTTAAAGCATGGGTAATTTAAATTGGGCTTTGAATGTGGATTTTACTTATGGATTTACTTGAATTTCATATTGTATTGTTGATTCAAGATGAACCTATATTGTTCATGCTAATCTCACATCACTCATGGCATATACATTCATGAGCATTGAATTTTTATGAAGATTATGAAGTGGGTTAAGCTCAATTATGTTTATGTATATGATTTTGATAAGATTATGGTTATGACAAGAATGTCATCACACAAATGTCTATGATATAGTTCTCTGAGCATTTTGAGTGTTTACACCATTCCGATATATGTGAATGAGTTATTCCTATGCATGAAGAGTATGATTCGAAGTATGATTTAGCTTCTGAGCACAAGCATGAATGTTTATGAAATATGCTTGACTTTTGAGCCCAAGTATTCATTGAAATGATTTGGAACAACTTATGCCTCTTTTGAAAGTATGTATATGTATAAGTATTCTTGTGGGATGTTTGACTTAGCACCGAATGAATTGGGAGCATAAGAGTCCTCTCTCTTTCCTTGAACTATGTGTCAGCATAGATGTGTAGCTTTACATTTGCACGTTCATACACTGGATTCACAACCAACTCTCTCTGCCTTGCTGCTTCGCGTTCCTGGGCGTTCATTTTGCGGATCGATGTTGTTAACTCAGGGTCGTAGGGAATAAGTGTTTCACACATACTTAGGGTGTTTGGCATACAACGTTGGTTCCCTAAAAAGAACAAAAGCACAAAATAAAAGTAAAATTAGGGACTAGTATTACAAACTGAAAGTAGCAACTAATAGACTATTACTTTACCGTATTCCTCGGCAACGAAGCCAAAATTTGATACACCCAAAGTTTACACTCCAAAAGGAATAGTAAAGCGATCGTTGATCAAATATAGAATCCAACAAGAGTTGAGGTCGATCCCATAGGGAATGCGTGAGACTATATCTATTAGCACCCTTTTTCAGATGTAATATCTATTCCCAAAACAAAAATTCCTTAAAGTAAATGGGGGGTTTGGTGTTGCAAACTAATTTATAAAAGTAAACAAGTAAAAAGGTGCAGTGACCATTGGATGTCAAACAATTAATGAGAAGGTAGGATTGTGTTCCCCATGACGTCCAATATAATAGCCAAATTTAGGTAGTAAACCCGTTTATGATTTATGTATACAAGATCAAACAAGTAATGTAACACCTAATTCACCTTCCGATATTTCTTAGATGCATTTTAATCATCACCTTCTGGTCTCAGAATGTATGCTTTTTAACCCTTGTTATGGATCCCAGAATGCTCTCGCTTTCTAGTCTCAAGTACTTAGACTAGGTTAAAACCCCGAATTTCTGTCATAGAATTCTTTTCCTAATCACTACATCCTTCTGGGCATGTAATGAATACAGGCTTACTCTAATGCGTCGACTCATTAAGGAAGAAGTTAAAAAAAAAGAACATTACGATATATACGATAATCAATTCTGAGACTCATCCCAAATTCGTCTATCTTATTGAGTTGTCATGTTTCCCATAACTCTAGTTATAGGTTTAGCCTAGCATATTCAAGATAAATAGCCCACAACAATCTAAAGAAATCATGATAAAGAATTTAATATTGGTAAAGTGATGAATCCATATATTACAATCTCAAAGAGATGATCAAAATCCAAGAGTTCAATGTAAATAAGTGCAAAATAATGTTCTTACTTCTTTCTCTATTAAGCAATCAAAGACAATTAAAAATGGTACAAAAATTATATATATATACAAAGGAAAACCTAATTTGACTTAAAATAGGAAATAGGCATCGGCATGAGTGACGGCCCGTGAGGCCCCAAACGGACCGTGAAATGGTCTGTGACTCAATACTTGGCCTTCAACTTTCATCGCTTCCTCACATGCAACTGGTACAACCTATGATAAGGTTCACGGTCTGTGAAAATGGTTTGTATCCCTTGCCTTAGAAATTTTTCGCACTGTTAACCTCTCCTTTAATGCTAGACCCTTCTCATAGTCCGTGGTGTGCCACACAGTTCGTGGTGTGCTACACAATCCATGAGAGGGTCCCATTGACTTGACTTGCGCGATTTTTCTCTTTTTCGACAATAATACTCCAATTTCACATCATTTTCACGGGACTCCTATGACCCGTGTGTGTTCCTACGGTCCGTGAAAGGCATCGTGACACTTGCCTTAGCTACCGTCGTTCAAGCCCCTTTGGCATGCTTTCAACCATCATTTGTCACGCCAAGTGTGAGGCCATGGCAGGCCTCACGGTCTGTTGAATGACACACGGGTTATGAAGGTACCCGTGGTCATTCACTTGGTTCCATTCTTTGCTTCATTCTCCTACGCCAATCCACGTGCCCTCCCATGGTCCGTGTGATGTCACATGGGCCATGGAGGCCTCCATATACCAACACTTGTGCTTTTTTTTTTTAATTTCCCTACACTTCACCCATTACTCCATGCCTTAACTATTTTCCTAAAAAATAACAAAAAGACACATCAAACCAACAAATTGGCTTGAAAACGCGCAAAAATTCTATGCTTAAAGCAATACAAAAGTCGTATTTCTATGACTCATCAAAATACACAGCTCAAACTACACAATAATATCTTGATATTCAAATAATGAAATAGGACTTGAAAAGGAAAAATGACCAGTGCAACAACATATTTGAGAAAATCTAATTCAAGCCCAAAAGACACAGTTCATAGTATTATGACTTACTGTATCTCAACCATGATATGCTCATCCATAACTGTAGGATACTAAGATGGGAGACTGACATTTTTCTCCAACTTAATCTGCTTTCCATCATATTCACTAGCTCAATTACAACCATCTAATTCTAGTAAGCTAATAGAGTTGGATTTATATTAATACATTAATATAATATAACTTCCCATTTATATTAAGGTAAAAAAACTTCTATAGAGTTGGCACCTAGCAGTTAAACCTTTAAGAATTTAAAACACAAAGACAATAAAGTTACAATATTTGGAACTTACATGGATAATTCAGGAACGCTCCGCAATAAAAATTTTTCATCATGATCATATGTATGAATGTACAATTGTAACTCACTTGGTGTTAGATCTCGACCTTTTTCAATAGCCTATACCAATATAATTTATATCACTTTTTTCAAAGTTATTTTTATAATAAGACATGATTCCAGCATATCATGAAACTGAACTAATAGAGCATATAAATGAGAAAAACTGAACTAATATAGCATATAAATGAGAAAATAAAAAATCTGAAGGTTCATCGTACCTTCTCAATTCACTAAATTAAACTAGAAGGACTTTTTGTTCTTTACTGTGTATGATGCATATTCACAAGGTTGTACATGAATTGTCAAAATTTTCTACTTTCTTGTACCTAACAGTGATTTTAGAGCATAAAGAAAATTTTATTTTGACCTTAATATTAGTGAAGTGTTGTTTTCCTCACTATGTTACTCCATTCTATGTACTAGTATTTGTAATAGTGATACCCATAATATTGTTGATTTATAAATAGTGATTCAAATATCCTCTAGTTCCATCTCAACCTTTTTTTCTTTTTCATCTTTCTTTGTAAATTGAACTTTACAATTTCTGTTACATGCTTTACAATCCAGAAAGAAACTTAATAATCACTTGTGGAAATCTCTACATCATTCTCCATACTCCACTAATTTCCTAGTAGATGAAAGTCGATATAAAGAAGGGAAAAAAAACAAAACACGCATAAAATGCAGATTGGAAATCAGAAGTATATATGTTCATCCCCAACTAATATTCAGTGCTAGCTATTGCCTTGTAACACATACCAATCTTGAGTACTCCTCGAAATTTTTCATTACTAGCAATCCACAACCAACCTAAAATAACACCAGAAAATATTTTAGCTAGTAGGAATAATACTAGCAAGTTACCCAGTGCATTTTGCTCAGGACCCTTGTATCCTTGAGGTGCATCTATCATGACACAAATGCTGAGGTAACCATGTGTGTGCCCATCTCAAATTTACTTTTTATTTATTAACAATTCGTATATATTATACCCCCTCGCAATTCAGAAAAATAACAAAAAGAAAATTAAGTCTATAAGCCACTATAATGAGATTATATATCGTGTTTCTTTCTGATATTGAGATCATAGAATGCTATGCACAACCTCTCTACAAGGTTACTTTAGATAGAGACATTTTTTCTTTATATTTCTACATTTTCCAATTCCTTAGAAAGTCCAGCTTAAGCTTTATATTAGATGAGTGAAAAGTCAAAAAGCTCACAAGAATATTGGACAACTTCCTACGGTGACCTACTGGCTAACTTCCTATAACAAATATTTATTAACTTCCTAGAATCAAGTGTATACTTAACAAATCAAATAACAAAGAGAAACAACTACTTCCAATTAGTAACCTATATGTTCAGATACAAATGTATATACTTAGCATAAGGAATAGTGCATGAAATATATACTTACAAGTCTGTTTTTATGCTTTCCAATTGTTATAGAGCCTTCGGTGTGAGTTCCAACAACGACTTCTCGTCCGCCCAATGGTTCTTTTAATTATTTTTGACCTTTCAACGCACTTGGCATCTCCCCAAAGTTGCATCCAACTTTCCCATATATTTACAGGTACAGAGGATGGCTTAAGTTTGCTCGTTTTTCTTCTAACAATGAAATCTCTGTACCTTGTTGCTGCTTTAACATCCCATTTTCTCCTTGCTGCACTTTCACCGATGGAGGGGTCCCAATAAAATGTTATTGAAATAAATTTTCAAATTAAGCAATACATTAACATCCTGCATATATAAAAGTGAATAATTTTTTAAACTTAATTATGGTGAAAAGTTATACCTTGAATTCTCCAAAATATCCATCTCTTATTTCATTTGAGACACCTTTCCAATTGATTCCATTAGGATCAACTTCATTTTTGAAAGACTCGGATATGAAATTACAGCATGTCCTAGAAGGTTCTAACCTGTATAAATTTTCAATGTAATACATTAACACCATATCATAAATAAAAAATAATAGCATAAACATGGACTAATCCTGCAGAGGTCAGAGTAATAAGGTGTAACACCCCACACCTTACATGTACTAGTCTTATGCACATGAAACATGATATGACTTTGTCAAATTAGCACCTATTTTTTTAAGAGTTCTTGAATCTCAAATTAGAGGGCGATATGTACATCTAACGCTTAAGAGGGTCGAATGTATACAAGTTTCAAGCCAAATTAAGGAGATCGCGACCTTAAATGAAGTGAGAGAAGTGAGGTTCCTGTAGGACTTAGGAAGCTAGCAGGTGAGTCACCTACTTGCTTGGCTTAAAATTGCAAGCTAGATGGAGACGAGGCCCGATGTCGAATCTGTCCAAATCGATTATGGATAAAGTTCATGTTAAGGGTGTAACTTTAGCCCGTGTTTTAGCATCATAAAATGGACTCTATCTTCAGCCCAAGAAGAATATAAAATGGGTCTAAGTACATCACAACCCACTTGACTATTTGGGACCAAACTAAGTGAAGAGAAATTAAGAAAATGGGCAGCCAAGGCCCATCAACTTTGAAACCCATTTAGGCCCAAGTGAAAGGGCCAAGCTGCTGCATCACCACCTTGATAATATGAGGCTTAAACCACACAAGAAAGTCGGCCAAAGGCTCCTTTAAAAAGGTCTTACAAATAGCACCTTTAAATCATTCCTAACTTGGAAAAAAATTAACTTTCACAAGTTTTCTCTCTACACCTTCTTAACTTTGCAAAGCAGCCACAAAGAGACTTTTAGGGTTCTTGGAGAATCCCTACATGTTGAGGGTAAAGGTAAGTAAGAATACCTATATATTTAGTATGATTTTCTTATGAAAAACAAGAGACTGGGCTGGTTATGTTTATGCTGAAATTTTTGGACATCATGTGTCCTAAGGATTCTTATGCACTTTTCTTGTTGATTAAGAGGTTTTTCTCTTCTTGGTTGGCTGGATTATGAAGTAAAATTTATGTCTTTAACAAGGTTTAGTTTTGTAGTGATATAACAAGAATGCTGCACCATTTTTACAGTCCACAAAAATGAGTTGTTGTGCGATTTCGTAATTGTGCTTTTAATAGGAACTTGTGGGCTGATAATTGGAGATTGTTGTTTCACGTTCTCCATATACTTTAGAACTATTTTTCACTGTTTTAGGACTATTTTTATATATATATATGGTGGGGACTGTTTCTGTAAAGTTGGAACAGGTTTGGAATTGTCGATGTCGAAATGTAGCGAAGGGATGTAATGTTATGCCGCCTATTTATATGTTGTGTAGCATTGTTATGTGTTGTGATTTGTGGGCTATTGTACGAATGTTATGACATTAAAATAGGCTGCACATGATATATATATGGGAATGTGTATTAGAAAATACGATTAGAGGCGGAAAGGTTGAAAGAATATGCTCGGGTTTATAATTATACACTTGCTGCCCGCGTGTTCTTTTTATGTGATTGGGCTGCCAAGATGTATCTATTGGTTGCTAATGCTAGTTTTATCACCTACTATATTGTAGATAAATATTTGTAGGAAGGGAAGGTTATCTCGAGGTCATAGCGAGGTCGTACAACGAGGTATGTAAGGCTACTTGATTTTATATTACTTGGCATGAAACATAGATCCTTCCTTGGCACATAAAGGCACTTACCAAATCTGACACAACTATTAACAGTGTATCCACTCTTTCACATAATCATATGTTCCCATACATAGTCACCTTCAAATCTGCAGACATACTTGGATACCAAGATACATGGGTTCTTCTTGCTAAATAAAATTCATGAGTTATTTCATCTCATACGCATTTCATTATTTAGGTAACGCCATCTTTTCATTGTCGTATTATCTTGTATGATTATTTGCATGTCACATTCTATATCTACAGTCCTATAACTCCAATATTATGACCACCAAAGGAAACATCTTAAAGGTAATTAAAAGATAAAGTAAAGTATATTGCTTATTGATGGGTGGTAACCTGAGGGGTGGAAGAATCACCTAGCCAGGATCGATCCCATTACAGGGGGTAGCCCTAGGGCTGAAAGAAAAAGCCTAGCAAAGGCCAATCCCAATATAGATTTATCACTGATCAGCTGGTCATTTGTATTACATGTTGTGTACAAATTATATAGTAAATGTAAAGTAATAAAAAGAGCATAAAGTACATGATTCCATAGTATGACTAAAGGTGGTCTTTATCCTTACACCAGTGCGTAGTTTCATTTGAGTTGTTATTTCATGTACAGTATTTTCTGCCTTACATATTGAGTATATTATCTCATACTGAAGCTCCTTACGGGGGACCTGCATTTCATGCTGCAAGTACAGGTGCTAGTAGCTCTCTCCAGTAGAAGTACAGGATATCCAATTCTGTTACCGAGCTCCAGGTTGCTTCGGAACTTTGCGTGTCTCGAGTTTATATTTTTGTATTGTATAGTTAGTCGAGGCGGGGCCTATTCTGACCCTTATTAGATACTTTTCCTTATCTAGAAACTTTGTAGATCATGTAAATAAAAGTGTGATCTTGTCTCATGCTTTAGACATTGTGGCTCCAACGGCCTAGTCATATGCATTTTCTTTTGACTTGTTATTATTGTTTACTTTCTTGAAAGCATGTTGATTGTAGAAATCCCTTATAATATGTATAGAAAGCACATGGATACAAGTTAGTTCTCCTGAGCCTTATCGGCGATGGGTGTCAGTCCGCCTTAATGGGACTTTGGGCGTAATAAAAGTGGTATCAGAGTGGGTCATCCTAGGGAGTCTACAAAGCCGTGTCTACGTAGAGTCTTGTTTATCGATGTGGTGTGCACCACATTTATAAATAGGAGGCTACGTGGCATTTAGGGATTGTTACTTTCTTTTCATTCTTTAGATCGTGCCATAGAGCCAAGTGTAATAGGTGGATTATGTCTAACCCCTAAATTATTTTGTACAGCAAGTATGCCAGAAATCAGGAAAAACAAAGGTAAAGGGAAGGAAGTAGAAGTCATGGTTAGTATAGGTGAGACAACGAAATAAGGCTCAAGATGAGTATCTGTCACAAAAATCTCCAACTCCTCTAGCTCCGAATGAACTAAGAAGCAGTGAAATTCCCCTAGAACCATCTATCAATGCTACCGTGCAGGATCTGAGAAATGCAATCTAACTATTGACTCGTATAGTTGCTGGCCAAGGTCAAAGACAGGAAGGTCCAGTTATAGGTGCAAGTGGTGTGAATAGGGCAGCTAGAATGAGGTGTGGATTGAATTTGAATTGAACATAGGCTCACTATGAGGAATTTGAATTCTAACTCCAATCATATAGCTCAATTCTCCTTATCACTCAACATTAACTCATACCATGAAGATCTTTAAGAATTCATGTACCTTAACTTATTATTAATCGCCTCTTTATAGACCTTACCATATCCTTTATAAAAATTTCAATGTACTAATTATCATACTCAAAATCACAAAAGAGCTTATCGCCATATGCAAGCCACACATATATAGATTTTTTTTTCAAATATTACCTAATATTTTTCTAACCTAGATCAATGATACATAACATTATCACTATAACCAAAGAAGAATAGATGGAACCATGTATCTCTAAATTCAATTCTCCACTTTGTCGGAATATACATCTTTGACCTTTACCACCAGAGTAAATATCTTTGTTCTTGCATCTTTCGAAAGGCTAACCTACATCTCACTAATTTTATTCCTTTTTAAATTTTAGCTCTTTTAATTCTATTCGAGCAGTGTCTCAACTCATTCTAATCTGCTCATACAATCATGTTACACATTAAATACTAGTAATTCATAATTTTAAAGATCTACAAGTAAATATTACCATATTGAATTTATTTAACTAAAAATCCTTATCATATGATTGCATTCCGATCATAATCCATCACAAATTCTTATTATCATTATGCTTAGTAGCCATTGCCATCATCTTGAGGCCAATCTTATCATCGACATGATACTTTAAATGCACTTATACCAATAAAATCTAATGACTAACCCAAATTTTTATACACACTCTCCTATTAAACCTCTCAATTACCTTTCCTCGAGTTACTCAATAGGACTTTATTTATCCACAAGCTTATCATTTCAATATTGATGCCCTCCCTTGAGCTTATTATGAAATCACTAATCATCGTTTAACATCCTTGGGATATATTTCACCACCTACACATTAGTTTACCAAAGATCCACCACTTTAACTCTCTTAAATCTTTATAGATATCTTCCTATACTTATTGTTCTTACTGGCATAATAGTTGCTTCATATGACTCTTATTATCTAAACTCTTTCTTTTTAGTCTACTAACACTCATCTTCTATGTTCACAAACATCTAACTAGAAAGCTTGGACTATAACGGGAGGCTCCTCAATATCTATAACTCGCCCCCTTTGACCCAACTCTTAAGGGTAATAAATAATGGTTATATCAGTCTATTCTACAATTGACAACTTATTTATATTATCTACGTTCCCGTAGTAAGTCCTATGTTTACAATCTCTCACAATTATATTCTATTTTGAATACACATCTTAGGCCATTTTCGTATCTAATGACTTAGGTTCAATTTACTGTTTTCATCTAATGATCATATTCACCGTACTCGTAACATCACACTCTTTTCAAGTCAATATCTTGATTTCTCACTTATGTTATGTCAAGCATACTAGAGTAAATCTCCAACTAATAGTATCATCGTCGTCATACTATCCCTCTTTTCATAATGCTTACCTAAAGTTCAAACTTAGGATCTAGTACTAAACATGTACATCCATACTCTTTACATATTATAATAACTCTAAACTACTAGATAGAGTCAATAAATATTGAACCACTGAATCTTAATCTCATGATAAGAAATCAACCTTTACCTCATGGTACATCTAAGTATAGTCTATCATCATACTTTATTTTATAAGTTTAGTAGTATCTATCTTATCTATCATACCTCCTTACCTAGGTAAGTTTATAACTCTATAAATCTCATGTGATTCTTCTTTCGAAATCATGAGCCTAGTTTAGGTCTACCACTTTATGCCATCTGCTTTTCTATTTACACCTATACTTGATCTTTACTAACACAATGACATGTCAACATCAACTCATTTCTTATTCGAGTGTACTATATCTCATACTAACTAATACTCTTCCTCTACCTTCCATCAGGAGAACTAAATGATACTCACTACTTTTTAACCAAAACCCAATAGGGACTTGACTTATCACCCAATTTATTACCTTATCACCACATGACTCTTAGCTACATACTTCAATCATCTACTATTCCCACTCTTCATGTTTTTTATATCTTTCTAACTCTAAGATTATTCTATTTCTTATAGTTTACAAAAGCCTTCAATCACTTTTTCTGGGGGATTCAAATACCACTAAGTACTCATAGCCATAACTCAACGATAATATCTAAAAAATGGTTCAGAGAATAAAGGCTAGAAGTACATCATATAATGCTCTATCTCAAGCACATGATTCACAAAAATAAGAGTGTGTTATTTTGAATCAATAAACTTAAGCACGCTAGTTGGCTCCTCTTAAGCCTAATATAGTCTCTAACTTTCTGAATACTTTATCTTATGGTAACTCATTTATAAAGATTTAGGCTTTCTGTTCCAACTACTTTAAGTATGAGAGATAGTCGAATAAATCTGAGCAAACACACGAATCTGGATAAATTTCTTAGAAAGTAACCCTATTGCACGCTTAAAAGTGTGAAGAAGATCAAATACCAATTGGTATCACCTAGATACCAATTAGATTCAAGTAATAGCACGAAAGAAAAAAAGAAGGGAGTTTTCCTAAGGTCCTGTAGCCTCTCGAAGAAAAGTAAAGGTGTCCCCAGACCATTCCGCAAGACTCTACTAGACTTGTCCTTGTGTGATGAGATCAATAAACCTAAAGCTCTGATACCAACTTTGTCACGAGCCCAAAATGGGCCATGAGTGGCACCCACACTTAACTTCCTAAGTGGGATAACGAATGATATAAATCCTAACCTATATTAGCAGTTCAAGTTATAAAACAAGGAATAACAAAAACACTAAGTTTATTACATATTATTTTTCAAAACTTGAAAGTCATCACATCAAGGACATCTAATCTCAAATACTACTAAGAGTAGCAATATCAAAATAGATAGATAAAATATCTCTGTCAGAAAAATAAGGACATCATACCATAATTGATAGAATCCAACATGAGCTAGAAGGTAAGCTCACCCTGAAATCTGATATGCTGACGATCATCTAGAGCTGAGGGCGAGTCGAATCGATGGAACACTCGCTGCACTCCACAAAAGCAAAACAAAGAAAAATACAAGTAGGAGTCAATACGAGCCACATGTACTGAGAAGGTATCATCGGTCGACTCCAAAAAGAAATCAATATGCATAAAATAATAGCAGGAAATCAACTATAACACTTAACATATGGCAATAGCAAGAGACAGGTACATAACTAATCAATAATATCAAGAATACACAGGAAGACTCAGGTCTCCACACCATGCTTCTTTTGGGAGATATGCTATTTGGAATTAAGTATATTAAATCATTTTAACATATTTTTCTTTATTATTTTTATTATTATGCTAGAACATGGCACCCGATCCAATACATATATATATATATATATATATATATATAAATGTGTGTGTACGTGTGTCGGAATGTGACACTCAATCCTATATTATATATGTGCCTGACGTGACACCGGATCCTATAATATATATGTGTTAGAACATGATGCCCGATCCTATAATATATGTGTGCTGGACATGACATCTGATCCTATAATATATATCTATCGGAACGTGATACCCAATCCAATAATATATATGTGTCGGAACGTGACACCCAATCCTATAATATATATGTGACGGACGTGATACCCGATCCTATAATATATATGTGTCGGAACGTGATTTTCGATTCAATATATATAATTCATTACTCTTTATCATTACTTTTCATTTCATTACCACCATTTCATCAAGCTTTCTTTATTCAAGGCATCACTTTGAGAGATCAAGCTCAAGATTATATATGGGTTTCATGGTCTTGCGATTACAAATCAATCATAACAATAAATCACTCAACCAAACCACAATAATTAAGTGCGTAGAAAGTATCACAACTTTACTCAATGACTATCAATCGCTATTAAGAGTCTCTCTATTAGATAGAACAAAACATAACCTACCTCAAACTGAAGAATCAAAGCCAAGATAGTTCACCACTATTTTTTCCTTCGTCAATGCCTCAGGACCTTTTGAATCTATCAAATATTTAACATTCATAAGAAAACAAGTCCATCGACACCCATATTTACTATATGTCTAGCCTGGACCTAAAAACTTACCCGATCATATAATCAATTTTTATAAAGTTCAAGTCTAGGGTTAAGTCTTAATTCCCCCAATTAATATAACTCTAATTACATTCATATAATATAATACACCTAACATCGAATAACCTACATTAATATATCAAAATTTAGATCATAATATGATAAGTAAAGGAATAAATTAAAACAGGACTAATTAAACAAGTGGTGAAACAACATAATAGTTGCAAGAATTAACATATACACCCTATATTTCCCAAAATCATTGGTTTATTGTTACTATAACATAATATTCATTAGAAATATATTGTCCCCACTCGCTAAAATCCTACATGTCCAGTAGCTATTAGCATTACCATCATTATAAATAATGTACTAAACTATAATTAATTAACCACAATCATTGTACACAAATTAACTTGTAGAATTTCTCACTCGTAGTTTTATGCTCTTCGTTTCTTGTCATCCCCAATTCAGCCGCATATGAATCTCGCTTAACCCTCTCTTCTTCTTACATGCATTCTTTTATTATTATTTTTTCCTGCGTTTGACGAAGGGTTCGCGTTTTCCAAGTTGCTGTGTTAAGCAACAACCCTTTTCAATTACTTTCCTCTTTTGTTTTACGGCTTGTCCCATTTTATTCCCCTTTTTCAATTAATTATATATTAAAAAGTGATAAATTTCCCCTTTTTTTAATTAATTATATATTAAAAAGTGATAAATTGTATTAACCTATTTTTAATAAATAAGAAATAATTTGTCTATAATAATAATTAGATTATTATTTTAATCCATTAATTAAATTAATTATCTAAAATTATTTCCTAGCTAAATAATGAAAATTATTGAATAGTCCAAAAAGCCCCTTTAAAATTCACGAGATAGATATTTTATAATATAGGAAACCCTATATATCCAAATGATTTAATGGGGTTGTTACACCCAGATTATTTTTAACCATTTTGAATCAAACCAATAACTTCAAAAAACTCATCAATGGAGATTCAAACGGTAATCACCAGCTTAATTTTTGTACTGACAAGTTTAATCTTAAGAAGTTCTCACCAAGTCAAATTTAGATATTATTCGTCTAGAAAATCTTAAAATGGAAAATCAAATTTTAGACCAAAATTTTAATTTTTCACACTACAAAAAATAAAAGCAAGTGACGAATATCTAGCGACAACCACATTTTTGTCGCAAAATAACGATGGATTAGCAATGAATAATATGTATGTAGCTAAATAAATGAAAATATTAAAAGTATCCACGTTAGCGATGAATTAGAGCCAAAAAAAATATTATTTCGTCGCAGAAATGACCCCCAAAATGCCCAAAAACTTGCCTCGGAATGTTCAAAATTTTTAAATTTTATATATCTCAAAATCTGTTCGTTACTTGAAAAATTGGACTTCATATTCATGATCAGGGGGTCAAAATTAAGTGAAAAAGAGTCTAACCTCGATTTAAGAGCGAAAGATTAGCAATTATAAATTTTTAAGTGACGATTTCCAGTGAGGTCGGAGTGATGGAGGCGCAACGTGCCAGCAACCAATCTCAATGTATTTTTTTAGTTCATTCAGAATTTTCTAAGTGTTGGACCCAAGTTTTCCCAAATGTGGTTTTACCTATACTTAGCCAAATTTCACCCTCATATCATCCAAGACATTTCTCAAAACTCACTAAAATACTTAGTCATATTTTCACTCCCCAAACTCAAGTCCCAAACCCTTATCCCAAGTTAAGGTTCTCCTTTAAGGTTCTTCTTCAAGCTTCAAGTCTCCATCTCCAATCTTCACCAAGTTCATCTATAAGCTAAGTTATGTGAGTTTCTTTCACGGGTTCCTTTCACCCATGATACCCAAGCCTACTTTTCACTTAAATTGCATGATTTAAAGTTTATTTACAAATGGGTCTTGATTATTATGAAATTCACTACACACTATGTTAAAGCTATGCAAAGTTGTGACTGTTTTGCTTTGTTTTGAGCTATAAATCTTGGGTTTATTGTAAGATTTGAGAAGGAGTTTGGATATGTATTGCTTGAGGGTATTGCAGGGCGTTACTTGATGGTTTTACAATGGATTTTCTTTCATGATTTCATCTCTAAATAGCATGGTTTTATACTACCATTACACTCTCTCTAAGTGTTTGATAAAATGTCTGGATGTGGTTTCTTGAGGAATTGAAGGTCCAAAGCATGAGATATGATATGAATGACTATATGATAATGAAATGAACTTATGTATATGATGTATTCTATATGAAGTGTTACATTAGACCATGTCCGATCCGGGTGACCTAGTTGAGGGGTCAACATCTCAATCACTAGGGTGATGGGTGCTATAATCACTAAACCTTGATGAGGGGTTTGTACCTCACACACTAGGGTGATGGGTGCTATCATCACTAACCTTGATGAGGGGTTTGTACCTCACACACTAGGGTGATGGGTGCTATCATCACTAACCTACCAAGGGGTACTTTGGAAATCTAGCTTGGTCTCTTCTTCACATATGATATCCTATATGAGTATGAGTTACTCAAGCATGTTTTACTTAAACATTGAACATACATGCCATATTGCTATATTATGCCTATTGTTTAATATTATGCATTTTGATTATGATGTCTATCTATTGTTGCATTGCATCCTACGTACTTAGTACATTAAAACATACTAACGCATACTCTATGCCTACATGACATCACCATGTAGGAACTGGTGCCCAAGTTGATCATTTTCCTCCTCCACATGGCTAGTCGGTGCTATTCAGGCTAGTTGGTGAGTCCTGCACTCCGGAGGCCTTAGTCTATGAATCTCCTATTATGTATTAAGACATTCTTCTTTATGTTCTATTTGACCATGGAGGTGAGCCCGGTTCCTTTTTCTTGGCCCCCGCTCTTATCTATGTATTAGAGATGTTTGTTGGACATGTTATGTATCTATGGTATGCGCTTAGCTCTTGTCTCTTGACTATGATGATATTGTGCAAGCTTTTTCCTTAGCCCTGGTTTCCCCATTCTTTTATCTTTGATGCTTGATTTATTGTTCCCGCGACCAAGGATGTGTAATGATGTTTTATGAGGCTTGCTTGGGGTCCTTTCGGGTTCTTCTTGCATCGTGTCACGTCTAGGCCCTAGGCTTGGGTCATTACAGTTGCTATATTTTGGCGCCTTGGAGAAAATATTTTATTAAGATGTAGCGACAGATTTAGTGATGACATATTTTTGCTAAAGCTTAGCGACAGATTTAAAGACGACAAATATGTTGCTAAAATATTTTATTTTAAAAAGTATATTTTCAAATTCGTAGCAACAAAAATAATTTGTCGTTAATTATTTATTTTTAATAAACAAACATACATATAACAACAAATATATAATCCGTAGATAAATTCATTGCCGTAAAAATTAAATAATAGTGCAAATTTATACATATTATTTTTTTCAAAATAGATCAAAATCATACAAGCTTCTGGAAAGAGAGTAGCAAACCATTGTCTCTCATTTTTCTCCAATGAAAGAAATAAAACACAATGTTTTTCCTTCCAAAATGGATCATCACCTCTCATTCTCTCCGTTTCCTTTTTTCCTTCTTCTTATTGAGACATAAGTCTTTGGAGTTTGGGGGTTTCAAATAACGCAACAAATTTGGGGTTTCAAACAAGCACATGTCATGGAGTTGCTGTCTTCTAGACTCGAGACAAACACAAGTCATATAGTTGCTTTCTTTCTCATATTTTTAATGTATATGAATTAAGGTTTTTTTTTCCAGGTAGTGTATGTTTCAAAAGTTGCTTTCTTCTAGGATTTTCTGATATGTTTTGAGTTTGGAGATTTTTTTTAGTTATTTGCTTTAATTCGTCTAGAGATTGTGGTACTATTTTTACTTTTTTGATGATGTTGAAAAGAAAATATTGAATATTTTGTAGATTTAGAGATGAATTTAAAATTGTTACGTAAAAAATAATTGTTTACCACTTGCCTACAAGTTGTTATGATGAAATTTCTCAAAAAGAATGTTCTAATGTGTATGATAGTCGATTTTGCTCGATTTGGGCATAATGAAGATGCATTATGATCGTTTATTAAGTTGCAGACAGAGGATTCTTAATAGTTCACTTTATCTGGTATTTCAAAGTAGATTGAGAAAGTACATCGCTATAAGAAAAAGATCATTTAACAAGGGAAAAGTTGATCGTTGAAAGTTTTATTCATGACAACAAATCTAGTAGTTGAAAGTCCACCTAGTGATAGAATTTCATCTCTAATTGTCTGTTAATTTAAACAATAGCGAAAAGTAGGAAACTATACAACACCTGCACTTCATTTGGCATTCGCACAACATGTCTAAAATCTATTTACATCTCTTCACTGCCTTATTGTTGTATGTCTGTATTCACCGAATCTATTCTTTGTGACTGGCTTGATTTTTTTCCTCTAGAAACCTTTTATATTATCAATTTATGAATCTCTGATTGTATTATTGTTCTACTAGTAATGATTGCAATAGCTCACTGTAATTTAGTCATGACAACTAGTCCCATGATGTTGAGAACTCTTAACGATAGAGGATAATATGGATGACAACTAGCCCCATGATGTTGTAGCGGGCTCACACTGAGTTTGCTGCTCACTCAAAAAGACTTTGTCTTGCACCCGGAACATCTAATCTGCATGTTTCCTTTCTCCATCTTCTTATTATATTTTTTTCTTGACCAAAATCTTATATAAAGGAGACCTGTATGAGATCTCATTTTATGAATTTTACTTACTTTGATTTTCTATCAGCAATAGTCTAACATCATTGTTATATTTTTTTAATAGATATAATGGCTCGAGGCAAAGGTCGAGGAATCATAGGTTGTGTAGCCAAGTCCTTAAATAAGAATAATCTTGTTATTCGTGCAAATATTCCTAGTATTCTAATTCCGACGATAATCAATCCTCAACGAGGTGGTACAAGTTCCATTCCTAGAAGTAGGTCAGTCACTCAAATATTTCTTCCTCTAACCACTCAAATAGTTACTCTTAACAGTACTCCAGTCGTTCAAATGTCCACTCAAAGTAGTACCCCAATAATCTCTGAGATATCTCCTATAACATGTAATCACGATAATTCAATAGGTCTAGATACGTCTACTCAGAGCAACCCAATAGGTAAGGGTACATCTACTCAAAATAACCCTATTGGTAAAGGTGATTCAAGTAGTACCCATGCACGAACCCTTATGTCACGCCCAAAGTCTCACTAAGACAGACTGGTACTCGTTGTCGATAAGGCTCGGGAGAACCAACCAGTATCCATACACTTTCTATACATATTATAAGGTATTTCTACATTCAACATGCTTTCAAGAAAGTAAGCAGTATAATAAGCCAAAAGAAAATATATATGACTAGGCCGTTGGAGCCACAATGTCTAAAGTATGAGACATGATCACACTTTAATTTACATGGTCTACAAAGCCACTAGATAAGGAAAAGTATCTGATAAGGGTCATGATAGGCCCCAGCTCGACTAACTATACTATACAAAAATATAAGCTCTAGACACACAAAGCTCCAAAGAAACCGGGAGTTTGGTAACAGCAGCTGGATATTATGTACTCCTACTAGGGAGAGCTACTAGCACCTGTACCTGCAACATGAAATGCAGATCCCCTGTAAGGGATGTCAGTACGAGATAATATACTGAATATGTGATACAGGAAATACTGTACATAAAGTAACAACTCAAATGAAACTATGCACTGGTGTAAGGATAAGAGACCACCTTTAGTCATATTGTGGAATCATGTACTATATGTTCTTTTTATTACTTTACCTTTACTGTATAATCTATGTACAACATGTAATACAAACGACCAGCTGATCAACAATAAATCTATATCGGGATCGGCCTTTGCTAGGCTTTTACTTTCACTCCTAGGGCTACCCCCCGTAATGGGATCGACCCTGGCTAAGTGATTCTTCCACCCCTCAGGTTACCACCCATCAATAAGCAATATACTTTACTTTATCTTTCAATTATTTTTGAGATGTTTCTTTTGGTGGTCATAATATTGGAGCTATTAAACTGTAGATGTAGCATGTGATATGCAAATAATCATACAAGACAATACGATAATGAAAAGAGTATGTTACACAAATAATGAAATGCGTAGAGATGAAACAACTCGTGAACTTTATTTAGCAACAAGAACCCATGTATCTTGGTATCCAAGTATGTGTGTAGATTTGAAAGTGACTATTTATGGGAACATATGAACATGTGAAAGAGTGGAGACACCGTTAATAATTGTGTCGGAGTTGGTAAGTGCCTTTATTTGCCGAGGAGGGATCTATGTTTCATGCCAAGTAATACGAAATCAAGTAGCCTTACATACCTCGCTGTACGACCTCGCTATTACCTCGAGATAATGTTCACTTCCTTCAAATATTTATCTATAATATATTAGGTGATAAAACTATCATTTTCAACCAATAGATATATCTTGGCAGCTCAATCTCCTAAATAAACAACACACAGGCAGCAAAAGTATAATTATAAATCCAAACGTATTCTTTCAATCTTTCCGCCTCTAATCTTATTTTCTAATACACATTCTCATATACATATTATGTGCAGCCTATCTTAGTGCCATAAAAGTCTTACAACAGCCCAAAAAGCACAACACATAATAATTCTACGCAACATATAAATAGGCGGCATAACATTACATCCCTTCGTTACATTTCGACTTCGACAATTCCAAACCTGTTCCAACTTTAACCAAACAGTCCCCACCATATATACACATAAAAATAGTTCTAAAATAGTGAAAAAATAGTTCTAAAGTATATGGATAACGTAAAACAATAATCTTCGATTATCAGCCCACAAGTTCCTATTAAGAGCACAATTACGATATTACACAACTCATTTTTTCGGACTATAAAAATGGTGAAGCATCCTTGTTATATCACTAAAAAACTAAATCTTGTTAAATATATAAACTTTACTTCATAATCCAACCAACCAAGAAGAGAAAAGCCTCAATCAACAAGAAAAGTGCACAACAATCCTTAGGACGCATACTGTCCAAAAATTTCAGCATAAACATAACTAGGCAGTCTCTTGTTTTTCATAAGAAAACCATACTAAACACATAGGTATTCTTACTTACCTTTACCCTCAATGTGTAGGGCTTCTCCAAGAACCCTAAAAGTCTCTTTATGGCTACTTTGCAAAGTTAAGAAAGTGTAGAGAGAAAGCTTGTGAAAGCTGATTTTTTTCCAAGTTAGGAATGATTTAAAGGTGCTACTTGTAAGACCTTTTTAAAGGAGACTTTGGCTAAATTTATTGTGTGGTTTAAGCCTCATATTATCAAAGTTGTGATGCAGCAGCTTGACCCTTTCACTTGGTCCTAAATGAGTTTCAAAGTTGATGGGCCTTGAGCTACCCATTTTCTTAATTTCTCTTCCCTTAGTTTAGGCCTAAATATTCAAGTGGATTTTGATGTACTTGGGCCCTTTTTATATTCTTTTTCGAATGAAAATATAGTCCATTTATGATGCTAAAACACAGGCTAAATTTACACCCTTAACACAGACTTTATCAATAATCGGACTTGGACAGATTCTGCGTCGAGCCTCGTGTTCGTCTAGCTAGCAAATTTAAGCTAAGCAAGTAGGTGACTCACCTGCTAGCTTCCTAAGTCCTACAAGCATCTCACTTCTCTCACTTCATTTAAGGCTATGATCTCCTCAATTTGGCTTAAAACTTGTATACACTCGACCCTCTTAAGCGTTAGACGTACATATCACCCTCTAATTTGAGATTCAAGCACTTTTAAAAAATACGCGCTAATTTGACAAAGCCGTATCATGTTTCATGTGCATTGGACTAGTGCACATAAGGTGTGCGGTGTTACATCCTCCCCCCTTAGGGATATTCTTGCTTGAATGTTAGCATAATTAGATTGCTTAACTATGTTCAACGCAATACTCGTTCAAACACACGTACCTATTAAGGCCCCAATTTTGCATGTTGTACTTCCTCTTTAGCTTCAAATAAGTGAGGGTATTTTTATTTCATCGCTTCCTCAGCCTCCCATGCACATGTTTAATACGAGTGATACGATATGGGTCACCTATGCATTTTTGAAGCATTGAGACATGAAAAACTAGATGAACCATTGAAAGCTGTTGGGGTAGTTCTAATTCATATGCAACCTGTCCGAACCTCTTAATAATTTTATATGGCCCTATGTAGTATGGACTCAGTTTCCCTTTTTTACCAAATCTCATAACCTCTTTCATTAGAGTCACCTTTAATACCCAATCCCCTACTGAGAATTCCAGTCCTCCTAGCATCCGCATATGATTTATGATGACTTTGGCCTATTTTTAGCCACTGTTATATTACCCTAAATTTTTTTTATGTCTTGTTGTACTAGATCTGGCCCAAGCAAGGTGGTTTCACCCACTTCAAATCATCTAATTGGCGACCTATATTTCCTACCATACAAAGCTTTGTAATGTGCCATCTTAATGCTTGAATGGTAGCTATTATATAGGCAAATCCAATAAGTGGCAAATGGTCCACCCAACTACCTTTAAAGTCCGATGCATAAGCTCATAACATGTATTCAAGTGTTTGAATAGTTCATTCAGCTTGACCGCCTGTCTGAGGGTGGAAAGCTGTAGTCAAATTCACTTGTCCCCCTAAACTCCTTTGGAAGGACTTCCAAAACTTTGCAATGAATTGAACTCCTCGATCAGATATAATGGAGATTGGGACCCCATGTAGCCTGACTATCTCTTTGAGGTATAACTTGACATATTCTTCTACTATGTAATCACTCCTAACTGGCAAGAAGTGTGCTGACTTTGTGAGTCTATCAACTATTACCTATATGGAGTCAAACTTTTGAAATGAGCGAGGCAACCCCGTAACGAAATCCATATTGATCACATCCCACTTCCATGTTGGAAGCTCTATACTTGCATACAATCTCCTGGCTTTGGGTGTTCTACTTTGACTTGTTGGCAATTTAGACATTGAGCCACAAATTCTGCAAGGTCCTTTTTCATGCCTCCCAACCAAAACATTCCCTTCAGGTTATGATACATCTTAGTTGATCCTGGATAGATAGAATATCTAGAATGATGGGCTTCTTCTATTATCCTCTTTCTTAGTCCATTTATATCAGGCACATATAATCTATTTTACCAATAAAGTACTCCCTTTTGTGTAAGGTCAAATCCCTTTATTGTACCCTGACTCACCTTGTGTTTAAGTCGTCGCAAAAGAGGATCCTCAAACTATTTTTCTTTAACCTCCATTACTAATGAAGACTCCGCAACATTATGCACTACAACCTCTTCCTTGGGGTTTCAAGAAGGCGAACTCCCAAGCTAGCTAGTTATCATAGATCCTTAGCCACCCCTTGACTTACCACGGCCTGATAACTAATATTTTAGATTGTCTTACGACTCAAAGCATCGGCTACCACATTTGTCTTCCCTGGGTGGTAAAGTATATCAACTTCATAATCCTTTATTAGCTCTAGCCATCTCCGCTATCTTAAATTTAGGTATTTCTTCTTAAAGATGTACTGCAGGTTCTTATGATCAGTATATATGCCAATGTGAACCCCATACAAATAGTGGAGCCATATTTTCAGAGCAAACACAATCGCTGCTAGCTCAAGATCATGTGTTGGGTAGTTTTCCTCATATGGTCATAACTATCTAGATGCATAAGCAATTACCCTACCATATTGTGTCAGTACATACCCTAAGCCAACTCCTAAAGCATCGTATTACACTGCATACCCCTCAATGCCTTCTGGAAGTACTGGCACAGATGCAGAAGTTTTCTTATTTTTCAGCTCTTGGAAGCTCCTGTCACATGCATCATTCCATTGGAACTTGGTTGTCATATTGTCAACTTTGTTAGATGTGCAGAAATAGAAGAAAAACCTTCAATGAACGTTCTGTAATAACCTGCCAACCCTAGGAAGCTCCAACTTCTGAAGGTGTTATTGGCCTTGGCCAATCTTTCATAGCCTCTATTTTTTGTGAATCAACCCTTATTCCCTCATCAAACACAATATGACCCAAGAATGCTACTGATTTTAACCAAAATTTACATTTAGAAAATTTGGCATACAACTGTCGATCACGAAGAACCCGTAACACTTGTCGTAAGTGATTTGCATGGTCCTCTTCTAACCTTGAATATACCAAAATGTCATCTATAAATACTATCAGGAACATATCCAAGAATGGCTTGAATACCCGATTCATCAGATCCATAAAATCTGTTGTTGAATTCGTTATCCCAAATGATATAACAAGAAATTCATAGTGATCATAACGTGTTTTTAAGCAGTCTTAGGTATATCTTTCTCCTTCACCCTCACTTGGTGATAACCTGATCTCAAATCAATTTTTGAAAAGCATTTGGCCCCCTGCAACTAATCAAATAAATCATCAATCTTGTGGAGGGGGTATTTGTTCTTAATTGTCACCCTATTCAATTGTCGATAGTCAATACACATTCTGAAGATGCCATACTTTTTACGTACAAATAGCATTGGTTCACCCCAAGAGGACATACTAGGTCTTATAAAACCCTTCTCCAATAAGTCTTTTAACTACTCCTTTAATTCACGTAATTTTGCCGAGGCCATTCTGTATGGAGGGATGGAAATAGGTTGAGTGCCTAAAAGTAAGTTGATACCAAAATATACTTCTCATTCTGGAGGTAATACTAGAAGATCTTTAGGAAACACATCAACAAATTTATTTATTACTGGAGCTGATTGAAGAGTTTGTAATTCTGCCTCCATGTCCCTTATTCTAACTAAATGAAATATGTATCCCTTAGAGATCATCTTTCTTGCCTTAAAATAAGAATTAAACCTCCCCCTTGGTGCCCCAACATTGCCTTCCCATTCACGAACTGCCTCATTTGGGAAGTGGAAGTACACTCTCTTAGTTCGGCAATCCACAGTGGTATAACAAGAAGCCAACCAATCCATACCGATTATAACATCGAATTCTACCATTCTAGCTCAATAAGGTCAGCCAATGTATGGTCATAAACAGTTACTACACAGTCATAATAAACCCTTCTAGCCATAATAGATTCACCGGTTGGTGTAGACACTTCAAATAGTTTGTTTAATAATTTGGGTGTTTTCTTATGCTTCCCAGCAACGAGTGGAGTAATATATGATAGTGTAGAACCCATGTCAATTAATGCATATACACTATGTAATAGATAAACAATGTACCTGTGAGCATATTAGGTGAAGCTTCCAAATTTTGCTGACTCCCTAGAGCATAAGTGCGATTCTGGACTCCACTAGAGCTAGCTGCCTCTCTTACACCTCTACCACGACCTGTAGGTGCTTGTTGACCCCTACCTAATGGAGGAACCAATGATGATGATACAACTACTGAACCAGTAGATTGTGCTATATCACCTATACGCCTCCTCGGGCAATCCCTCATTATATGCCCTGGTGCACCACACCAATAACAAACGTCTGTCCCAACATGACATATACCTGAATGAACACTATTTTCAAGGCTGCCTAGGAGTTATTTGCTGACCTACTGAATATCTTGTTGTCCATACACCTTGCCCTTCACTTCTTAGACCAAACTAATTACTTCTAGACCCCTGAAGTTGTATGGACCACTAGCTACAGAGTAGGAGGATGATGGACTACGCAGTCTATTAGAAAACCGAGGCCTAACTCACCTTGGTGTCATGTAAACTGCCTTGTAGACCTGGCCCTCTTGGGTTGCCCCCTTTCTAACTCTTGTGTCCTTCTCCTTTGCCTCTGATCGTCCAATTTCTATGCAAAAGCTTGCATCCTCTCTATATCTGTGTCTTTATTCAAGGAAACAATGGTACAATCTCTAACCAAATACAAATCCAATCAATCCACATATCGATGAACTCTATCTGCCATAGTAGCAACTACATTAGAAGCATACCTGGCCAGGGAATTAAACTGTAGGCTATACTCCCTCACACTCATATTTCCTTGGTGGAGGTTCAAGAACTAATCTTCATGGGCCTCTCGGATCTCTAATAGCAAGTAATGGTCAAAAAATGCCTCCTTGAACTCCTTCCAGGTAGTTAGAGGTGCATCTATATCCTTGGATTCATACCACAATATAACTACACCCTTTAATCTATACACTGCTAGATCAATAGCTTCTGTACCACTCACATGCATAACATCTAAAGTGCATTGAATCTGA
This sequence comes from Solanum clarkiae, assembly GCA_011800125.2. Classification (NCBI taxonomy): domain Eukaryota; kingdom Viridiplantae; phylum Streptophyta; class Magnoliopsida; order Solanales; family Solanaceae; genus Solanum; species Solanum clarkiae. The sequence goes on from JAABOM020000002.1 coordinate 11,130,429, forward strand.
TCAATAAAGTCTTGGGGACCTTCATTAGGATATGACCCAGTGAAGGATGGAGGGTCCAAATTAAGGAAGTCAGGTAGTATGTCTTCTCAAGGTATGAATTGGTAAAGTATGAAGTGGTCAAGTTGTATTGGATGTGGAACATTTGAAAGGACTAATGCATGACTTGGATTGCAAAGTTAGTTATTAGTTATTAAAGGATCTAAGTAAGGATGTTACTTAGAGTTTTATTTAGAGTATGAAAAAAAATCATGAGTTATGGATTAAAGGACATGATATGTGGAAACGTTAGTTAAAGAAAGAAAAAGCTGATATATTTAATAGTCTAAGGCTTTTAAAATTATCGTTACGAAAGGAATTTGAGAAAGGTGAAGGAATACGACATCTCATATAGGTCTTTCATTCGAAGTTGAATGTGATATGAATTTTTCACCTTTGAGTTTAGACATTATCATATAATATGAACTGAGTCGACACATACTTATGAGGGATTATTTACGATAAATAACGTAACTAGTTGAGCATATGAGGTGGCGGTGGCTTACAATAGCTAACAACTTCGTGTGAAGCAAAGCTGAGGTTTTGATCTTAATTTATTAATTGTATCGTCCAACATGCCTTGTCAATTTCTATTATTATTATTATTATTATTATTATTATTATTACTATTATTATTATTATTATTATTATTATTATTATTATTATTATTATTATTATAGTATATAATGTTGGAGTTGGATTCTTATACTGGGGTCTTCCATTCTTTCATGATTGAGGATTAGCTAATGGCTACAAAATTATATATATTGAATAGGTTTGTAGGGATGTTTAGATACTGGATATCCTTGGAGTTTAAAAGTATGAGTAGTGATGGCATAATCATTAGGTGAAAAATTGATCTAGAACTGGTTTGTTGTTTTAGTTCCACGAGTTAGTAGTTTCAATTTTTATTACTTTTTTCTATTTATTCTTTTAGCTATCACATTGTAAATTAAGTTTGATATATTAAGATAGATAACTGAATATTATAAGTAGTGTATTATCTATTTTCTAAAGATGACATATTAGAACTTAAACTTGTGAGAAGAGTTGATTATAAAAATAAAATTTTGACAAGATCTGTGATGATTTTTCCATTATTAGTGAGGGGTGGTTCATTCAAGTTTACATTTGATTACAACCAATACTATTGGTTTAGAATTTTATTGTGGTTATGTGATGAGAAAAGACTTGTTCAAATGGTTGTGTTATGATCGAGCGAGTTTTGGTACTAATTGGGTTCATGAGTTAGTATATGACTTGAAAATTATTTCTGAGCGTAAATCAGCCAAAATTTGATTCGAAAGTTCAATTCTTATTAATTGATCTTGATGGGAGATTTTAAGGGGGATCCTAAATGGAGAAACGAACATTGACTTTAGAAGATCATAATTCAGGCTTTTGGTGACATAAGATATTCCTCCTTTTGCTTCTTTGATTGTTCGAGGACAAATGATGGGTAAATTGGTGTCTAATGTAATGACCCATTAAGTCATTTTGAGATATAAAGTTTCATATATTATAAAATATCTATCTCGTGAATTTTAAAGGGGCTTTTTGGACTATTCAATAATTTCTATTATTTAGTTAGGGAATAATTTTAGATAATTAATTGAATTAGTGGATTAAAATAATAATCTAATTATTATTATAGACAAATTATTTCTTATTTATTAAAAATAGGTCAATTTATCATTTTTTAATATATAATTAATTGAAAAAAGGGAATAAAATGGGTCAAGCCCTAAAACAAAAGAGGAAAGGAATTGAAAAGGGCTGCTACATAACGCAACAACTTGGAAAACACGAATCCTTCGTTGAACACAGAAAAATGAATTAAAAACGCATTTAAGAAGAAGAGAGGGTTAAGAGAGATTCATATGCAGCTGAATTCGGGATGGCAAGAAACGAAAAGCATAAAATTATAGGTGAGAAATTCTACAAGTTAATTTGTGTACAATGATTGTGGTTAATTAATTTTATAGTTTATTACATTATTTATAATGATGGTAATGCTAATAGCTGCTGGACATATAGGATTTTGGGGAGTGGGGACAATATATTTGTAATGAATACTATATTATAATAACAATAAATCAATGATTTTAAGAAACATAGGGTGTATACGTTAATTCCTGCAACTATTATGTTGTTTTATCACTAGTTTGGTTAGTTCCGTTTTAATTTGTTCCTTTAGTTATCACATTATGATCTAAATTTTGATATATCAATGTAGGTTATAGGATGTTAGGTGTATTATATTATATGAATATAATTAGAGTTATATTAATTGAGGGAATTAAGATTTAACCCTAGACTTGAACTTTATAAAAATTGATTATATGATCGGGTAAGTTTTTAGGTCCAGGCTATACATGTAGTAATATGGGTGTCGATGGACTTGTTTTCTTATGAATGTCAAATATTTGATAGATTTGAAGGGTCTTGAGGCACTGAGGAAGGAAAAAGGAGTGGTGAACTATCTTCGCTTTAATTCTTCGGTTTAAGGTAGGTTATGGTTTGTTCTATCTAATAGAGAGACTTTTAATAGCGATTGATAGTCATTGAGTAAAGTTGTGATACTCTCTATGCACTTAAATGTTGTGGTTTGGTTGACTAATATATTGCTGTGATTGGTCTGCAATCCCAAAATCATGAAACCCATATATAATCTTGAATTTGATCTCTCAAAGTGATGCCTTGAATAAAGAAGGCTTGATGAAATGTTGGTAATGAAATGAAAAGTAATGATAAAGAGTAATGAATTATATACATTGGATCGGGTGTCACGTTCTGAGATATATATATTATAGGATTGGGTGTCACTCCGACACATATATATTATAGGATCGGGTGTCATGTTCCGACACATATATATTATTGGATGGGGTGTCACGACATGTGTATACTATAAGATCGAGTTCACGTCCGACACATATATATTATAGGATTGGGTGTCACGTTCCGACACATATACATTATAGGATCAAATGTTACGTCCGACACATATATAATATTGGATCGGATGTCATGTTTTGACACACACGTATTTATACTATTATAGAAGCCTGAAAGATGGACGACCAAGGGTAGAAGAGTAATTTTACTCAAAAAAATCTGCATTGAAAAGATGGACAATCAAGGGCAAAAGAGTAATTTTACTCCAAAAAATCTGCACTGCTCTATCAACATCTCTCTATATTATCAGATGGACAATCAAGGGCAGAAAAGTAATTTTACTCAAAAAAATTTGCACTGCTCTGTCAATATCTCTCCATATTATCAGATAATATACATCAAAAAAATTTACAAATCTTGATCTAGAACTTTTTTAACACCTCGTGAAATGACAAAAATACCCCTAGAATTGACCAGCGCGTAACGTGTCTTTCCTTGCTCCGTTTGCAAATTCAAGAATGGATTTTGGGATTAGTATTGAGCAACGATTTGGGTGAGAGTAAAACAAATTACTCAAGCTTATAAACTATGTAGCCAACATAGGATAGGATTGTACTACTGTACCTTCCTCATTAGCCACTAAGATGACCCACTTTGGGATGGATCCACTCCCATAGTTATTCATCCCCTCTACCGGCAAAGTAAGGGACAACTCTGGCAGCGTGGGCATGATGCTATATCACCTTAAAGCTCATAGTGGTGGTTGTCAGTTAGAGAAACTCCCCAAGCTAAGAAACTAAGTTTTTCTTATCAGTATTCAACATGTTATTTTTAGCATACAAGCCTTTATGATTATTGCTATTTAATTATGAATTATGTTTATCTCCTTTGAGAAGCATTATGATATACTGTTTAAATGTTTTGACCATCTTATATATCATACATTCCACGTACTGACATCCTTAGGACCTGCATCATTTTATGATGCAGACGCAAGTGATCGAGTTTCTCAGCAGCTGCTTCGTTGAGAACTTGCTAGCTTCCAGAAAGTGGTGAGGGCTCTCCTTAGTCCGAGGCTCATGGGTTATGTTGCTTTTCAGGATTTATTTTTAGTTCTAGCTACTTGGGCCTGTCTCAGTAGTCCTTTCAGTCATTTGTAGTAGGGGTTCCATAGACCATGTGTTAGCATTTCAGTTTCCAGTTTATTCAGATATTGCTTAAGAGCTTTTATATTCAGTTATGCAGAACACTTTTGCTTAGTTGTTGCTTTTATATAGCTTTTCTACTATTATTAAGTCTTCCGCTGAGTAAGTAGCCAGGCCTAGTGGTTCGTTTGGGACTGAAAATGGTTTTCGAGTGCCGGCCACGTCCAGGGTGTAGGCTCAGGGCATGACAAACTTGGTATCCGAGCACAGAGTTCAAGAGTCCTAGGGAGTCTATGGAACCGTGTCTAGTAGAGTCCATATTTTGGGTGTAAAGCGCGCCACATATATAATAGAGAGGCTACGAGGCATTACAAAGTGTCATCATTTTTTGTTATTCTTTGTCTCGTGCTTCAGAGTATATCTCTGTGAAGTCCTTTCTAACTCATGCGTTCTCGCCATTTTTTTTTAGATCATGCCTCCTCACAGAGCTAACAGACCAGTAAAGGGCAGAGGACGCCTAACCAGGAGAAACAGAAACCAGCCTAGCCGAATTTCGGAGGAACCTAGAGGCCTAGCTGTGCCTGTGGAGCAGCCACAACAGGAAGACATCACTAATGCTGAGCTTTGCCAGGCCATTCAGACTTTGGCTCGGGTAGTCACCACTCAGGGAGGTTGCCAGGGAGATGGCAGGAATGATGGGGCGGATACCACCAGAGTTAGAGAATTTCTTAGGATGAACCCACCAGACTTCACGTGGTCCAACGTGAAGGAAGATCCTGAGAACTTTATTGAGGAACTTCAGAAGGTATTTCAGGTGATGCGTAGTGGGTTGAGTTGGTTGCCTACCAACTTAAGGGGGGTAGCTAGACTCTAGTTTGACCAGTGGAAAGGGAGTAAGGCTGATGGGGCTCCAACTATCACTTGGGCAGTGTTTGAGGAGGCCTTTCTGGGACATTGCTTTCTTAGGGAGACGAGGCAGGCTAAGGTAAGAGAGTTTCTGAACTTGAAGCAGGAGAATATGAGTGTACAAGAGTACAACCTCAAGTTTACTCAGCTGTCTCGTTACGCTCCAGCTATGGTGGCAGATATGCGTATTAGGATAGATCTCTTCATGTCCGGGCTCTCTCGAATGACTAAGAGAGAGGGCAGAAATACGATGTTGATTGGGGATATGGATATAGCCCGTTTGATAACGTATGTATAGTAGGTAGAGGAGGAGAAGATACAGGATAGGGAGGATTTCTGGAGAAAGAGGGATAAGACATCAGGCCAGGAGATAGGCAAGAAAGGGACTAGAGGTGGAGGTCACTCATCTTTCCAGCCTAACATAACCGGAGCAGCACCATCATCCACTAGTGCACCTACATCGAGGGTTAGGAATGAGTAGAGACCTGTAACAACCTGGCCCAACACTGCGTGGTATTGTCCGCTTTGGGGCATTACGTATCGCCGTCTCCCTCACGGTTTTGTCCTCTTGGGTTACCCCAAAAGACGCCTCACAAGTTAGATCCAAGCCTCTACTAATATAACCCAGGAACTCCCCCTCTTTTTTCGATGTGGGATTTGCCTAAGTGAGCTATAAGCGTTATGTATCGCCGTCCCTGCACTCACCCCCGTAGGGACTCAACGTCGTCGCTGAGGTTTGCCCCACCACCGTACTAGCAGAGAGTCGGCTCTGATACCAACTGTAACGACCTGGTCCAACACTGCGCGGTATTGTCCGCTTTAGGGCGTTACATATCGCTGTCCCCCTCATGGTTTTGTCCTCTTGGGTTACCCCAAAAGGCGCCTCACAAGTTAGATCCAAGCCTCTACTAATGTAGCCCAGGAACTC
>JAABOM020000002.1:11167087-11201076 GCA_011800125.2 Solanum clarkiae
CCTTTAACTCCTCAAGAAACCACATCCGGACATTTTATCAAACACTTAGAGGGTGTGTAATGCTAGTATAAAATCATAAAATATAAAGATGAAAGCATGCAAGAAAATCCATTGTAAAACTATCAATCAACACCTTGCAACACCCTCAAGCAGATACATCAAAACCCCTCCTCAAATCTTACAATAGATCAAAGATTTATATCTCAAAACATAGCAAAATAGTCACAACTTTACATAACTTTTACATAGTGTAGTGAATATCATAATAATCAAGACCTATTTATAAATCAACTTTAAATCATGAAATTTGAGTAAAAGGAGGCTTGGGTATCATGGGTGAAAGTAACCCATGAAAGAAACTCACATAGCTTAGCTTAGAGATGAACTTGGTGAAGATAGGAGATGGAGACTTGAAGCTTAAAGAAGAACCTTGAAGGAGAACCTTAGCTTGGGATGAGGATTGGGACTTGAATTTAGGAGTGAGAATATGGCTAAGTGTTTGAGTGAGTTTTGGGAAATGTTTTGGGTAATATAAGGCTGAAATTTGGCAAAGTATAGGTAAACACACATTTGGGAACCTTGGCCCCAACACTTCGAAAATTTTAGGTGAGCTAAAAAAATACACTGAAATGGAACACATCGCGTCGCACCAGTATCACGCAGTGCTCACTAGAAATCGTCACTTAAACATTTATAATTGCTAATCTTTCACTCTTAACTCGAGGTCAGACCCTTATTCACCCAATTTTGACACCCTGATCACAAATATGAATTTTGATTTTTGAAATAACAAACGAATTTTGAATATATGGAAATTAAAATTTCAGGCATTCCGAGGCACATTTATGGGCACTTTTGGGGTCGTTTCAATATCTCCCCCTTGGGAACATTCGTCCCAGAATGTAAAAGAGACATACAAAACAAAAGTAATTAAGAAAATCATCTCCAACAAGAATACAACATTACATTTAAACACCATTTTCAAAACCTCAATATAAGTGTAAAATCATCATAAATTTGTCAACTTAAACATGAATGCATATGAATGGCATAGGGGATGAAATACAAGACTTGAAATCACATAAGGGACTTAGAATTGGTACCGCAGGCTTGAGTGGAGTGAAAAAGATAAGGATACTACTTTTTCATGTTCACTTTGGCCTCCCAAGTAGCAATTTCGATTTATTGGTTCCTCCAAAGGACCTTAACGAATGTCACCTCCTTGTTCCTCAATCTCTTCACTTGCCTATCTACAATCTGAATCGGAACCTCCTCATAGGTCTAGTTATTCTGAACAATACCCACAACATTAAGAGGCATAATAGCATTAGGATCACCAACACATTTCCTCAACATAGAGACATGGAACACCGGTTGAACCAAATTCATTTCACTAGGCAACTTCAATTCATAAGCTACCTTGCCAAACCTCTTCAGACCTCATAAGGACTAACATATCTTGGACTCAACTTTCCCCTTTAACCAAAGCGGACCGTACCTTTCATTGGAGAAACTTTCAAATAAACCCAATCACCTACTTTGCATTCAAGGTCTCTCCTTCTCATATCGGCATAAGATTTTTTATGACTTTGGGCCATCTTCAACCTTTCCCTAATCATTCTAACCTTCTCAAGAGCCTCCATAACCAGATTTGGTCCCAATAAAGACACCTGTCCATCTTCAAACCAACCAACCGGTGATCTACAGTGTCTCCCATAAAGAGCCTCAAAATGGGTCATGCCAGTACTACTGATAGTTATTGTTGTAGGCAAACTCAATCAAAGGGAGTTGGTCATCCCAACTACCCCTCAACTCAAGTACACATGCCCTAAGCATATCTTCAAGTGTTTGAATTGTCCTTTCGGCTTGGCGTTCGTTAGAGGGTAGAAGGTCATACTAGGGTGAACTTTTGTACCAAGACCCTTTTGAAAAGAGCTCCAAAATTGTGAAGTGAATTGTGTACCACGATCTGATATAATGAACTAAGGAACCCATGCAACCTCACTATCTCTTGGATATATAACTTTGCATACTCTTCAGCCCCATATGTGATCTTAATCGGTAGAAAGTGAGCCGATTTCGTAATTCTATCAACTACTACCCAAATGGAATCAAAATCTTTTATAGTCTTAGGTAATCTAACCACAAAATCCATATTAATCACCTCCCACTTCCAAGTGATAATCTCTATATCTTGGACTAGGCTACCCAACCTTTGATGTTCCTCTTTGACTTGTTGACAACTATGGCAACCGAAAATAAATTTGGCAATGCCCTCTTCATGCCTCCCCACCAATACACATCCTTCAAGTGTCTATACATTTTGGTGGAACCATGGTGAGAAGAATAAGAGGAATTATGGGCCTCATCAAGGATCTCCTCCCTCAAACCATCAATACAAGGCAACACAAGAAATAATAATATCATATCTCATGCTTAGGACCTTCAACTCCTCAAGAAACCACATCCGAATACTTTATTAAACACTTAGAGGGTGAGTAATGCTAGTATAAAACCATGAAATATAGAAATGAAATCATGAAAGAAAATCCATTGTAAAACCATCAATCAACACCTTGCAATACCCTCAAGCAACATACATTGAAACCCCTCCTCAAATCTTATAATAGATCAAAGATGTATAACTCAAACATAGCAAAACAGTCACAACTTTACATAGCTTTTACATAATGTGCAGTGAATTTCATAATAATCAAGACCTATTTGTAAATCAACTTTAAATAATGCAATTTAAGTAAAAAAGAGGCTTGGGTATAATGGGTGAAAGGAACCCATGAAAGAAACCCACTTACTTTGGCTTAGAGATGAAGTTGGTAAGGATGGGAGATGGAAATTTGAAGCTTGAAGAAGAACCTTGAAGGAGAACCCTAGCTTGGGATGAGGATTTGGGACTTGAATTTGGGAGTGAAAATATGGTTGTGTTTGAGTGAGTTTTAGGAAATGTTTTGGGTAATAAGAGGGTGAATTTTGGCTAAGTATAGGTAAAACCACGTTAGGTAATCTTGGGCCCAACACTTAGAATATTTTGGACGAACTAAGAAAATACACTGAAATGGAACACTATCGTGTCGCGCCAGCATTGCACAGTGCTCACTGAAAATAATCACTTAAAAATTTATAATTTCTAACTTTTTGCTCTTAAATCGTGGTTAGACCTTTTTTCACCTAATTTTAACTCCTGAACAAGAATATAAAGTTGAATTTTTGAAATAACAAATGGATTTTGAGATACATGAAAACTAAAATTCCAAGCATTCTGAGGCACATTTTTGGCACTTTTGGGGTCATTTCAATCTTGGTACCAAGTTCAATCTTAGCACAGCTTTCCATTTTCAAATGGATGGTCAAGTCAAAAGGATGATTCAAACTCTTGAGTATATGCTTAGTGCTTGTGTTTTGAAGTTCAAGGATGATTGGGATGAACATCTTCCACTTATTGAGTTTGCTTACAACAATAGCTACCACTGTAGTATTGGCATGGCTCCCTTTGAAGCCTTATATGATAGGCATTATAGATCTCCGATTGGGAGGTTTGATGTGGAGGGAAATGGCTTTGTTGGGCCCGAATTTGGTTATGGAAGCATTGGAGAAGCTGAGGTTGATAAGGGAGAGATTGGAGATGGTTCAAAGTAGACAAAAGTCTTATTCCAATGTGAGGAGGATAGACCTTGAATTTAATGTTGATGATTGGGTTTACTTGAAGGTCTCACCTATGAAGGGTGTCGTCCGATTCGGCAAGAAGGGGAAATTGAGCCCAAGGTTTCTGGGACCTTATAGAATTTTAAAGAGAATTGGGTAAGGTTACCTATGAATTGGAGTTGCCTATGAATATGAGTATGGTTCATCCGGTCTTCCATATGTCTATGTTGAGGAAATGTGTTGGTGACCCAAGTACTATAGTGTCCTTAGAAGTTGGGGGTGTTGTGGAAGAAAACTTGACCTATGAGGAGGTTCTGGTGGAAATATTAGATAGGCAAGTGAAAAAATTGAGGAACAAAGATGTGGCATCCGTCAAAGTCCTTTAAAGGAATCAACAAGTTCAAAGTGCCACATGGGAAGCCGAAGCGGACATGAAGAAATGATATTCATAGCTCTTCTACTTTATTCAAGCCAAAGGTAATAAATTAAGTCCTATCTATGCAATCAAGTCTTAAGTTCTATCCCTCATGTCATTTTTGCATGCATACATATTCATGATAACAAGTTTTGGTTATTTTTGATGTATCTGTTTGAAATTTTTGAAAATGATGTTCAAGTACATTCATGTCGGGCTGAAAGTCTCTTATTCACTTTTCTTACTCATGGTTTCTTTACAATCGGGGAAGAATGTTCCCAAAGGGGGAGATATTGTAATACCCCTTATGTGGTTCGAAATGCCCATAAGTGTATTTCTCTAACATTTTAAAATTCGTGCATGATTTTGAAAATTCAACTTCATATTCTCAATCAGGGAGCGAAATCGAGTAGGAAAAAGATAGCCTCGAATTTTATAAGACCCGTAGCGAAAAATAATTTTCGCTATGTGGACCATTTCTAATGTCCCTGTGTGCCCAAGCCACAACGCGCCTAGGGTGCACCTTAGTACAATTGTGCCCTATGTGTCTGGTCCGTGACACGCCTGCGGCATGGACCAGTGCATTCTGTTCCCTGTTTTCCTGCTTGATTCAAGGGCATTTGGGTAATAACCCAATGCCCATTTAAACATGAAAACCTCTTCACTTCAACATTTTTTAACTTCAAACTCTCAAGGAACCCTCTTAAAACCCTTTCAATTCATCACAGAATTCTCTATTATATCCCAATAATCTCAAGAGCACACTTTGGATTCCAAGGACCCTACTCAATCTTCAAATTTACTTCAAGAAATTCCATGTTTAGGTATGTAGGTCTTCATCCATGGTCCTTTCACCCATTGAGCCCAACCCTCTCTTTTGATGAAAATTTCATGATTTCAACTGGCATTCTTTATGGGTATCTCTTATTATGCATTATAAATGTGAATTATTTTAAATTTTATCAAGTATTGATTGATTATGCATGAATATCCATTTTAAGCTTATTCAATGAGTTGATTTATGTTTGTTGAGACTATGCATGATATGAGTTATGACAACTATGAACTATTGTGAACTTTTGAGATGGATTTCATGATACCCAAATTAAGGATTTTACTACAGTATTGGTGAGTTGATTTAAGTTATTTCAAAAATGAATTAATTTTACTCATTCTTGTTTTACACCCTTGAATTGCATGATTTCGAGCATATGTACAATGACCCACCATGTTTGACTAATTTACATGACAAGTATTCTAATACTGTTGGAAGGCTATTGCATGATTCGCAAGTAAAGTGTTTTTCATGATAATTATGGGCTCCCAAGCATGTATTAAACTCGTAAAAGGTTTCTATGATTTACAAGTGACAAGTTGAGCCTTATTCTATAACTCTACCCTCTTGTGAGCAATTATATCCATTTGAGGGCTCAAGCATGATTACTATTTTACCCTCATATTCAATTTAAGCTCACCAGTAAGGGTCAAGCATGTTACAAGTTTCTACCCTCATGTGAAATGTCATGCCTACTAGAAGGGGTCAAGTTCATGTATTATTTTCTTTCCTCTAGTATAAGGTACATGCCCATGTAGGGGTCAAGTATGTGAATGAGCTACTCATGTCATGTTATCAAGTTTTTACAAGTTATTCATGTTATGATTAAATTTATAATTATTTCAAGTATTCCGTGGGATTAGACTTAGCACCGATTGAGGCTTAAGGTGGGGGCTCAACTCAAGAGGTCCTTATATAAATTCTTAGTTTCTAAACTATGTGCCACCATAGAATTATGTTATTTCTCTAAAAGGGCTTACTAGTGGATTCATCTTGGTCAAGTTACCCATAAAGTGGGGTCAAGTATGGTTTACCTTTGCAAGTAGATCATACCTTCGCCAGTGGAGTGTCGTGCATCGCGATTCCAAGTAGTAACTCGCTTGGTCTTATATGTCGATTAAGGTCTCCTCCCATATGTGTATGTTATAATATGCAAGTTGAATGTTTACATGCATATTTTATTACAAGCATTGATCATACATCTCATATTGAGATTATATTCATTGTTTATGATTATGCATCTTGATTATTATAGCTTATGTCTTTGTTGCATTGCACCCCGCATACTTAGTATATTTCAAGTACTAACGTTTACTCTATGCCTACATGATATCATCATGTAGGGACCGGAGCTTCTATTGATCATCCTCCTCTACGTAGCTAGTTCGTTTCATTTGAAGAAAGCTTTTGGTGAGTCCTCAACTCTGAGGACAATATCTACTTTTCGTTCATGATTGTTAAGACTTGTTTATTATGTTTGGATACTTATCGCTTGAGGGTGAGCTAAAGGAGTGTCTTGGCCCCCGTTCTATTCTATGTAGAGGTGTTGTGGGATAATATGGTTGTCTATGCTTTTGAGCTTGACTCTTACTACATTTATGTTGGTATGAAATACTTCCCTTAATCCTGCTTCCCTTTTTATTATTGGCACATGATGTTGTTTATTTTGCTTCTACGACCAAGGATGTGTGAATGATATGCTAAGGGCTTGTTTGGGGTCCCCTCAGGTTCCCCATTCAGCGTATCACGTCTAGGCCCTAGGCTTGGGTCGTGATATCGGGCTCACCCTCAAAGTAAATAACATAAGCTAAACATCATAGGTGGAGGAATGATGGTTTGTCCTTGGAAGATAGGACTCACCACAACAAGTGTCTCTAGATTCAATCTAGCCATCTTACGGTGGATGAAAGTAGTCCCCCACCCCTACATAGTTAAATCATGTAGGTAAAAGTATGTGTTAGTACATTTGAATATATTAAGTATGCGAGAATACAATGAATATAACTTACCAAACCTACATGTAATGTTAGACGGAAAAGGCACATAATATATAAAAAGATATATATATCAAGAGATGTAGTATAACAATATGCCATGAAATCACTGATGCATGAAATGCACTAATGCACATATATAGTGGGGATGGGACCATAACCAACATTCTCAAAATCATACAAGCTATTACATGAATTTTCCCGATATAGACATCCCATCGAGTGAGAGAAAATTACTTGCCAAAGGTAATCTACACCACATCTTACGACTCGATCATTTCGATGATGGCCACTTTCCTTACGACCTGGTCATTGCATAAGAATTTCCATTTCATATCATATCATATCAATGTGTAAAAATTCCTTATGACCCGATCATATCGGTAATAGCTACCAATATATCTATGCTGGCACATAGTTCAAGAAAAGGGAGAGGACCCATGGGAAGAAACTTTCTATTCATCTCATCCTCTTTCTGGAATCTAATCTTCTCATCTCCATTGTTATCTTTACACTTTGTTACTTATTATTTTGGTATTCTTCGTTGTAACTCAATAGCGCAAGTGTTGTCATTGAACTTGGCTATCATTGTGCTGAGAATTTGGGTTGTTACATCGGTGCTTTCATCCAAAGGTCTTTCAATGGAGGACCAAATATTTAGAACAAATGAAGATTCATGGTCGAAAGATTTTGCTGAAATTCATTCAATATTACAGAAGTTGATTGCAACAAGTAAACCTACCCCAATTGAATTTCAAAGATTTTATGGTGAGAATCCAAAGCCATTATCTTCCAAGCTGAATGCTACTTTAACTTCTATAAAATTGTAGAAAACCAAAAGTTATCTCTTGCCTCATCCTATCTTGATGGAGAAGCGTTGATGTAGTACCAGTGGCTTTTCTGGAATATACAATTGCCTGATTGGAACACTTTACTATAGAAGTTTAATTCAATTTCATAAAAAATATCTCAAATCCTTGGAAGGTTTCTCGGCCAATCTCTAGGAAGTACCCTATGTGACTGAGTACTGAATTCATTTTGAGGTTGTTTCATCAAATTAAGCCAGATATAGTTTTGCTGCACACGTGCATCGATAGTGGCATGATATATAAAATTCTTCCTTGTGTCAAAACAATGATAAATAATAAAAATACCCAATCAAAGTTGATGCGTACATGATGCTCGATGAAATGGTAAATAGTTACTGCCCCAAGGTATTCACTGCGGCGCTATTAGATGCTCCTGCTAGAATGCCTAATTAAGATGCTATAGATCCTGATCGTAGTGAGGTCCAGTTATTCTACAAAAGTCCCCAAATAGACATGTCAAGAGAGGAATATTACAATTTCTTCTCTGGATTGTGGCTCTTATAAGAAAAAAATTGAATTTGAGTCCTTTGAAGACACATATCTTGTTGAATTATTCTCGGAGCCTGAAAGTATTGATTATCCTTTTCTTGATAATTTCTTTATAAAGAACAAAAATGATATTCCAACAAGTGAGCTATCTTTAGATGAAATAATGTCTGATATTAAGCAAGGAATATATAATAGGGGTGTAAACATGATGAAGGTATGGCCATAATGGATCCTCATGAATAAGATCCAGGAGTAACCTCCAAGGACATGGTTCTAACAAGTTATGCAATGAATGTGGAGCCATCACTTTTATTGAGATCATGGCACATTACACTTCAGTAAGTATGCTAACAATGTGTCTCAAGTGTGGGATCCAAGATGATGATGGTGTATAAATTTTTCCATTTTTCTATCTAATCTTCCATTGACAGTTGCTACTTTTTTGTAATTTAATTACAGTTATACTCTCTTGGAATTGAACTCTCAAAATATTTGGGAGAAAAACTCAATGGGACTATTTGTTTTTCTTCTCAATGCATTAATTTGATATTCAATGCAATTTTGGAACGTAGAAGAATGATATCCAGCAATAACTCTTACTAGCGTCGTGCAATCATTATGGTCATTACGTAATTTTCTTGCTTCTCTAGTTAAAGATGATTCCTTACCTCTGATGCATAATTCTTGGAATTGCTATTTTATCGGGCGGTTAATTAAATTTTTGGCTGACGCACTAGTTTGTTTTTTATATTATAATATTGTTGAAAAAATTCACAGAGAAGGATGTCCCAGTGTCATAACTAGGCTATATGGGAAAATTTTGAGAGGTCAAGATGCTTTTCAAATGGTTATAATCTTCGATCTCGGAGGATGTACTTTTGATGTACCAATCCTCGAAGACATGAATGGTGTCCTTGTGGAAATCTCTAAAGCATGGCATTTTTTCCATGGCTAACCCTCTTGATGGACAAAATAGAGAGTTGTCTAACACAATTGCATGAGCAAATAGATTGAAGTGTGATATGAAGGTGAGGGGCTTAATCGTTACACTAAAATGGTCGATTTCAAAACATAATACTTACGCCACTACTCATCGAAAATTTGTTCTGTTTGCAATTTAAGAGATATGTATGGCCATGTCCGCTTGAAATGGCTAACTTCAGGTGAATCAGCGATATTAGTTACACTTGCTACTATTGCTTTAACTAAAGGGAAGTGATTACTAAGGACAAAAGAAATTATCTTGGTGGGTGGACAGTGTGGTGTTTGTAAGACTAACACTCCTACAATACTTAATCACTATTTTGCTTATTTTGGTGGCCTTAGAAGCATTAAAGACCATCCAATGGAACATGACTTCCTGAACACTGATGTAAGTTTGGGAGGTGTGGCTTCTGTCATTCATCTTAGTAATTTAGAATCTGCTAAGGGTACTGAAGTTTATTTATTAGTACATAGGGCCAACAACTCTTGGTTGCACTCTAACACTACAACAGTAGCTTCCGACTCACTTTCAAGCTTGGACCTGAAAAGCATTGTGATGTCATTGTGTCTCCACTCGAACCTTGAGGACAAGATTCTTTTGAAGGTAGGAGTATTGTTGTGAATCAAGATAAGGTATATGGGCTAGAAGTGGTGAGTAGGACCGATTTTATTGAAATTATTGGGCTGGATAACATGTTGGAGAGTTTTATTTAGGATCCAGTCCCCATTAACAATTGGTTAGAAGGGCATGAAGGTTTTGAAAGAAAGGATTAGACATATTGTGAAGAAACTATGTATTTTTCTCATCCTCTTTCTAAAATTTAATCTTCTCATCTCCATTGTCATCTTAATCCTTTGTTACTTGTTATTTTAGTATTCTTTGTTGTAATCCAATAGCCCAAGTGTTGTCATTGTCACTTGGCTATCATTGTGTTAAGAATTTGGATGGTTACAAATAGTCATTTACCTTTACAGTTCTTAAGCCTCTATTTTTTTTCATCTTCTATGTCCATTCTAACATGATCCGATAGATTAGCCATTATATCTACAAAAACTTTCACCTTCGCACAACTTAGACAAATTTTATTAATTGCGGCCATGTCAGCATATAGGGGTGCCTAATATTGATGCCAAAGAAAACAAAGACTCATGTAGTATATGGTAGCAGATTTGGGACGTAGAACTAAACGATGGCTTTTGTAGTCTCTTTCTAATTTTGAATCCTGAATCATATAGTAGAGGTATGAACTGTATTGATGTAATTTGCAGTCTTAGAAGTAATATCAATGAAATCTTCATCTTATCAATACATATTTATTATGAAACAAACTATTTTGACAATCGAAACACCAATTTTCTTAAAAGCCCTAGAAACTCATATGAGATCTCTGAACGCAAATCATAAAACATTTTGGATCTGCTGGAATAATCAAATCATCAATTTGAAGTTGGCTTGACCAAATATTGATTGTGGTCAACCTAAAGCTCTCTGGAATAATAGAAACTCAATCAAAAGTCCAAACCACTCCCAAGCATCTCAAAATCCATGTAAACCACCTAATTAAGTTATAAATTTACCCTTTGAATCTAATTAATCTATCAAAACACAAAATTGACCTTGTAATCCTAAAATGTTTGACTTGGATCACATTTCACAAATAACTTTTCTTCTTTAAAATGCATTGGACTACCTTGAGAACTGCACCACCCGTTGCCGCAAGTCATATTTACCATAATGACGTTTTTAAAAGAATCAAACTAAAACAATGAATTCAAAACAATAAAACGATCATGCACATCATACCACTTATTGGCTTGGCTTATAGTTTTTTTTTTTTTTTTTTCCTTAAGTTGCTTCATGATAAATTTGTTAATACTCACTAGCATATAATATTAACATTGATTTATAATGGTTTAAGGAATTTAATAAAGTAATAATATATGTTAATTATAGAGTTAATATAACAGATGGTCACTCAACTATGAACTACTTTCACAGAAAGTTACTCAAATTTCATTTTTAACTTTAAAGTCACTCAACTATGGATTCTTTTATCAGAAAGTCACTCAACTTTGAATTTTAACCGTAAAGTCACTTAAGTATTATTGTTTTAGTTCAAAGTCACTAAACTTAAATAATTAATTTTTATTTCTAGTTAAAATTTTAAGAACTAAAAAAATACCCATTTAAATCATTTAATGGCCCACCTCACCTTCACCCGACCCGCTAACCCACTCCACCTGTTAAATAGTGAGATGACCCAATTGTTACCTTCTATTAATTATTCCTCTAATCTTTCTCTTCTCCTTCTTTTGCGTATTTTCTAATTTCTCTCCATCCCCTAATTTTTGGGAAATGACAAGTTTGCCAAGAATGCTCTTCTGATACCAAATAGTTAAAACATAATGTTGGACTCGAAAAATAAATATTGATTGCTATTTGCAACAATAAGCAGATGCCTTATTATTGTCAAAAAAACACAAATTTGAGCACATAGATCTTTAAACTTATTATTTTGAGATTTCCAGCTTGTCAAGCACGGATTTAGCTTCACAAAATACAGAGGACACAAATTGAAAGTTGAACGCATTTGATATCATTTCCCTTTATGCTATGTTTGATTTATCCAGATTATTCGAGGAACCTTATTTAAAGAAAGAAACTAAATTCACTTCCCCGGAACCTGCATCAGTGATCATATCCAAGCTCGAAAATATTGCTAAGCTTCTCAAGCTGAAAGTGTGCAAAACAGATGCAGGATTACTGAGGTTGAAGGAACAAAAGAAGGAAGAAAGGGAACTTTGAGCATTGATGTGGAGATCTTTTAGGTCGTTGAAGCTTTACATTTGGTCGAAGTGAAAAAATCAACTAGTGATACATTGGAATATCAACAGATATTGAACGAAGGCCTAACACCAGGTCTTCAAGATATCGTTTGGACTTGGCAAGAAGATCAGCGGCAGCCTAAGAAGGAGATTTTGAAAAATTAGGGGATGAAGAGAAATTAGAAAATATGCAGCAGAAGGGAGAAGTGAAAGATTAGGGGAATAATTAATAAAGGGTAACAACTGGGTCATCTCACAATTTAACGGGTGGGGTGGGCTAGCAGTTCGAGTTAAGGTGAGATGGGTCATTAAATGATTTAAATGGGTATTTTTTTAGTTTCTAAAATATTAATTAGAAATAAAAATTAGTTATTTAAGTTTAGTGACTTTGAGTGTAAAATAGTGATAGTTAAGTGACTTTATAGTTAAAATTCAAAGCCGAGTGACTTTCTGAGAAAAGAATCCATAGTTGAGCGACTTAGAAGTTAAAAATAAAAGTTGAGTGACTTTCTGTGAAAGTAGTTCATAGTTGAGTGACCAGTTGTGATATGAACTCGTTAATTATATGTAATTAACATATATTCTACTAGGTACGTTGTTGTTGTACGTGTAATTAAGTCATAGTCATAGAAGTCTTAAGTTCAAAATATGACATGCATGCATATATAATATAATGTAAGCAAATAAATTTTTATTTTTCAAAATTTGTCCAAGTTAAACATTTAAGGAAATAATGCAAGTATTTTGTATATTGCCCACGTATAACTTAAATAGATGGAGGACATTAATCATGAGAAGTAGAATGTTTGTTTAAAGTTTACTCTCTCCATTTACGCAACTCACTCTGTGTAAAGCAACGACCATTTTCTCCTCCACTGCAAAGCCGAAAAAAGAGCCTCTCCTATCTTTCATGACACTGACATATCAAATAAATAGTAGAATAGAGTGTTGTATAATTCACATCAACTTCCTAATAAATCCATGCAAATTGTTTAGCTAATTTCTTATTGTTTAATAGCTAATTCCTAATCTGTCACTTTCTAGAGACTCTGCATGGAACTTGCAAACAAAAAGTTGTTATAAGACTCGAAAAAAGAGCAGGCCACTAAAAGTAGAAATCTTTCACGGACCCCATTTTTACCCTTTTCCTCCCTCATCTTGCAGAAAATAATTAGAGAAGAGAAAGTGTTAAAGTTGGCAGATTGTATGGTATAGAAAATCATCACGGGTTGCTACAAAACAAGATTTTTTATTTAATTACAAAACAAGTCTTTTCTACTTGTTCCACTCTATAAATAACCATCCTTTCCTAACATTAAAATTTGCCTCTCCATTTCATATAGAACAAATTAAAGGAATGGCCTTTGCTTCTAATAACCGGTGCTCTATTTTCTGCTGTTTCATTGGTTTCATATTTTTGAAGCCAATCTTGGCACAGACGAACACCCCTGTTTTTGCTTGTGATATCACGAGCAATCCTGGTTTAGGGAATTTAACATTTTGTGATGCATCTTTGAGTGTGGAAAAGAGAGTGAATGATCTGGTGCAAAGATTGACATTGTCAGAAAAGATTGGATTTTTGGTGAATGGTGCAGGTGGTGTGAGTAGGCTTGGGATACCAAAGTATGAATGGTGGTCTGAGGCCTTACATGGAGTTGCATATACTGGTCCTGGAGTACATTTCTCTAGTCTTGTTCCTGCTGCCACTAGCTTCCCTCAAGTCATTCTCACTGCTGCTTCTTTCAACGTCACCTTGTTTCAAGCCATTGGAAAGGTAACCTTGACCTTTTAATACTTAGTAACACTTTCTTGCATATTCATGTCATAAAAGAGTAACTCACTCTGATATGTGCCCCTTCCTTAACTGAAAATAAGAAAACTTACAATAGGTTATCATGCACTTGACACCTAAAAATTCTTTACATTATTCGTGTATCTTGATGAAACTTGAGCTCCAACCATCGTCTCCATCAGTTTTAATTTGTTGTCTAGTTTCAGGTTGACATAGAATAAAAAAAACTTTTAAAACTATAGACCTGAATTAAAGTATATATCATATACCAAAATATCCTCTAGTTTTGTTTATTAAACATATCATATGAAAAATTAAAACTAAAAATTTGTCAAAAAAAAAAATGAGGTACTCTATTTTTCATTAGTAAGACAAAGAAACCCAAAAGGAAATAGTATATTTCTTTGGCTAGTAATGTTTTCCGAAGACATTATCTTTCATCTGTACTTATGAAAGAAAATTTGTCAAAGACGTGAAATTATTTTGCCATTTCCTTAAATTTCTGTACAAACTTTTTGAAAGTGACCTGATTTTGTGGGACTAACTGGGTATATTGAAATTTCTGTTTTGAATATTCTTTGAAAAATGATGGAATTTCTTTTATAAAATAAATGCTGACAGAAAGTGAAGTCCAATTGTTGACGTACGTTGCCGTCGGTACCATTATTTCAATATCATCCTTTTATTCCAGCTTTTCTATTTAAAGCAGTCGTTGTATTTTTGGAAAATGACAGAAGTTTGTCCAGTTTTAGGATAAATATATGATTAGATGTCGTCTTCTGAACGTTAAGTTGATTTTTTCTTTTCTTAAAAAAAACATTATTCTCCGTCTTATTAATTTACAAGGAGGACCAAAAGCTATATCTTTTATTATTCGTCTTTGTGAAGTAGCTAAGCAGCAATTTTCAGTATTCAGAGCTAGTTTCTTTAATAATTAAACAAAATTGATAAAATGAGACGTATGCATTATGCAAATGTGAAGAATGATTCCAGTTTGCAAGTAGATTTTGTGTAGACCACATATATAAACATGAAGTACCCTTAAAAGTGGAATTAAGAAGGTACTGAACCCATATTGTATAAGAACTAGAAATTTTGCAGCTATCAAGTTTAAATATTGAATTGGCCTCTGCATATAGGCGGTGTCCACCGAGGCTAGGGCAATGTACAATGTTGGTTTAGCAGGTTTGACATATTGGTCTCCCAATGTCAACATTTTTCGCGACCCGAGATGGGGAAGAGGCCAAGAAACACCAGGAGAAGATCCAACACTCACCAGTAAGTATGGTGTAGCCTATGTCAGAGGCTTGCAACAAACAGATGACGGCAACAAACAGAAGCTCAAGGTTGCTGCTTGCTGTAAGCATTATACGGCTTATGATGTTGATAATTGGAAAGGAATTCAAAGATACAATTTCAATGCTGTGGTTAGTTTCTCTCTTTTTGCTAATACACTTGAATATTTTAGCCATTACTTTTGGTCAATTTTCATGACTACTATACACTAACATATAACCTGTTAGAGTAAGATGGTTGCTTTTTGTGAGCAGGTAACACAGCAAGATTTAGATGATACATTTCAACCCCCATTCAAGAGTTGTGTACTTGAAGGAGATGTATCGAGTGTGATGTGTTCATATAATCAAGTAAATGGCAAGCCAACCTGTGGTGATCCAGACCTTCTTGCTGGGATTATAAGGGGAGAATGGAAATTAAATGGGTATAATTTAAAGCTTTTTGATTTTTCAAAGAATTAGATATATTGATGCACTTATATAAGTTTGCTTAAAACAGATACATTGTCACCGATTGTGATTCATTACAAGAGATTTTTAAATCCCAAAACTACACCAAAACACCAGAGGAGGCTGCAGCTTTGGGGCTAAATTCAGGTGAGCCATTTTAAACTCTTTATGTATGGCCATTTGGGGGATAAATGCATTTCAAATTTTACGACCCCAACATTTTTTTCTACCATCACATTGATGTTAATTTGACATCAAGTGTCATCAACACTATAAAGAAAGCTGGACAGTGGCACCTAAAGAATCTGCTAATCGAACATTTTTCTATGTGACAGGGGTGGACCTGAATTGTGGATCTTGGCTGAGTACATATACTCAAGGTGCTGTTGACCAGAAACTTGTGAATGAATCGGTTATTAATAGAGCTATCTCAAACAATTTCGCCACACTGATGAGACTTGGATTCTTTGATGGTAATCCAAAAAACCACATTTATGGAAACCTTGGACCTAAAGATGTCTGCACCCCAGAAAACCAAGAGCTTGCTCGTGAAGCTGCAAGACAAGGGATAGTCTTGCTGAAAAATACTGCAGGTTCACTACCTTTAATTCCCACTACCATCAAATCCTTAGCAGTCATTGGTCCTAATGCTAATGTGACCAAAACCATGTTAGGCAATTATGAAGGTACATTTTGGAATCATCATTCAGAACCGTGACTGATTTTATTTACTATGATTTCATATCATACTTGTTTTTTCCAATCCTTTCTCAGGCACTCCATGCAAGTACACTACTCCCTTGCAAGGTCTAACAGGCTCAGTCGCCACAATCTACTCGCCAGGATGTGCTGATGTGTCTTGCAACACTACCCAAATTGATGATGCTAAGCAAATAGCATCCACAGCTGATGCTGTGGTTTTAGTAATGGGATCTGATCAATCTATTGAGAAAGAAAGCCTGGACAGAATTAATATAACTCTTCCAGGACAGCAATCACTTCTAGTAGCAGAGGTTGCAAAAGTTGCCAAGGGACCTGTAATCCTTGTTATCATGTCTGGAGGTGGAATGGACATACAATTTGCTGTCGACAATCCTAAAATAACAAGCATTCTATGGGTTGGTTTCCCTGGAGAAGCGGGCGGTGCTGCCTTAGCCGATGTCATCTTTGGATATTTCAACCCAAGTCCGTCTCTCATTTCAATTATAAAAAAGAACAAATTAAGATGTTGGTCTATATTGAACTCGTTTCTATTAAATGTTTTCATGGTAACTTGCAGGTGGAAGGCTCCCAATGACATGGTATCCACAATCATATGTAGATGTGGTTCCAATGACAATTATGAACATGAGGCCAGACCCTGCCACAAACTACCCTGGCAGGACTTATAGGTTTTATACTGGTCCAACTGTTTTCCCATTTGGTCATGGATTAAGCTACTCTCAGTTCAAACACCATCTGGATAAAGTGCCGAACATTGTCTCCATCCCTCTTGTGGAAAAACATACCTGTCGTTTGACAAAGTGCAAGTCTATTGATGCTGTTGAACAGAGCTGCAGCAATTTAGGATTTGACATTCATCTTAGAGTTAAAAATGTAGGGAAGATAAGTGGAAGCCATACAGTTTTCTTGTTCACTTCACCACCGTCAGTCCATAATGCATATAAGAAACATTTGTTGGGATTTGAGAAAGTCCATTTGACACCCCAAGGGGAAGGAGTTGTTAAGTTCAATGTAGATGTTTGCAAGCATTTGAGTGTAACTGATGGGTTTGGAAACAGGAAAGTTGCCTTAGGACCACATGTTCTTCATATAGGAGATTTGCAGCATTCCTTGACTGTGAGAACATGAGCAACTCCTCAACATATTTCTTCTCAAAAGATGAAAAAAATTCCAAATTCGGAATATGTTTACATAGCTGTAACAAGTTTCTTAGTTTTTGCTTGATTTCCATCTTAAGTAGGGAAACAGACTCTCTACCTTCCAAGATTGGGGTAAACACACTAGTCTCCCCACACTCCACTTGTGGGATTACACTAGGTATGTTGTTGTTTTCAATCTTATGCAGAAGAATCAAACTCTTGAACTGAAATGAAGTTGCTTCTCATTTTATAGTGTACTCCATCTACAAACTCTTTATGTATATTTGAAATGTCATCTATATCATGGTAACCTCCTGCTACAAGAAACTACATAAATATTCTGACGATAATAAAATTTAAACAAACTGTAGGAGGCAAATATAAATTTCAACAACATTCATTCCCTATGCCCGTCTGGTCAAAAGTAGTAGTATTTCATTATTGTAAACACTTGCAGAAGACTGGCCAGTGAAATACTGATTATTCACTCACAAATCTGAAATCGAAAACTTTTTTGTCAAGAGACAAAATTTCTTCCACAAACTTCTTTTTTTAAAATTTTCCAATTTCCACATACCTACTACTTCATCATTAAAAAGCTTCCGCAAACCATATGTCAACGATTTTACCTTGCATAAAACTCGACGTACCAAGTCATGCCATGACAACATTTAGCACTTCTACTTGGTGTGAGATATTCATCGAGTCCAACTCAATTCCGACATGGTTCACAGATGAAGCTCGGAAATAGTCTCTCTACCTCTTTGAGATAGTGGTAAAGTCTGCGTACAATTTTATCCTCCTCAAATCCTACTTTTGAGATTTCATTGGGTATGATTGTTGTTCATAGATGAAGTCCTCTGGCCTTCTAGACCAGCAGGCCATTTCTTTTTCATTTTTTGACCAAGCTGGAGTAATTTTTTAACAAAAGGGTTCTTACTCTATGTCACATTATATATACAATTTTGATGTGAACTAGTTTCTCCATGCATTGCACGTGCATCTTAAGTTATGTATTACATGATTTTGTATATACGAAATTATTATTTGGATAAAATAAACAAAATTTTTGTAAATAATTAATATATATTATCGGTGAAAGCAAAATCACATAATAATATTATCATTATATTAGATGAAATACATTTTTTGAAATGTTTTTATAATATAATAGTAGAAAGTAGTACAAAATATATTTCTTTCTGCCTAGGACACAATGAAATCATTTAACAATCTACTATCAATATAATTTTTTAAATCATTTTTGATAAATTTTATTATCGAGAAATAGGGAAAGATTTTTTGGTTGTTAATGTTGGAGCTGACAATTAGTGGAAAAAAACAAACACTAATTAGAATTTGGTTGCATTTTTGAAAATGTTTTTATAATAGAATTATTAAAAATGTACAAAATACTTTTCTTTTTATGTAAAGACACAATGAAATTATAGAATAATTATTACATTTGATTGCACAAGTTATTCTGATAAAATTTATTGTTGAGAAAAAAGGATCGTTCTCTTTTCCTTTTCTTTTTTTTTTTATGCCGGAGTTGACTAATATTGAGAAAAAATTAAATATTAATTTAAATTTATTTAATTCAAATAATAAAATCTTTGTCGACTTTAACTTTTTAATTAGTTGTTGGATGTTGATCTTCATTACTCTTTTTGGTCCTTTTGAATCGTATCTTAATAAAGTTTAGATTTTTCCTCAATATGTTGCATTGACATCTTTAATTAATATCGTAGTTTGTGAAATAAATAATATTTTGACCTTTTTGATCTTCTCAAATTAAAGATTGATTGGAGGCACATTTTAACAATACAACCTATAAATATTTTTTAAACTTTAGAAGTATATTGCCAATTGATTATTTTCTATCACAGCCTGTAAATCTCTTAAGAAATATCTAAAAAAAAAAATGCAAATCAATAAGTTAATAATTATTATCTTTTCATAAAATTGAAAAAGTTTCAAGCATTTCACATGTAACAGTTTTATCTTATAATACCACCTTGAGAATCACATTGTCTAATATTACTATACTGCCTGTACATAATAATATGGTAGATATTTAAGAATACAAATGGATGTAGTGGTGATATTGAGTTCACCCGATAAATTATTTTAAATGTAGAGATTAAATCTATATAAAAATTTCTTAAAATTAAAATGAATAGTACATATAAACTCATAAATTTAAAACTATAATGCGTTTTAGTGATAAAAATCTTAAAGTTTGAACTGATGAATATAAATTATAAATATTCTTTTCTTGAAGAAATTAGACTTTCTGTACTTTAAAATTCTATATTAGTGTCTCTATAATATACTTATCAGTTATTTTTCTTTTACAAACAATAAAAGTCTTCAAATTCAAGAACATAAATTCGTATAAGTCTCAATATGCAAATATCAGAAAAGACAAATATTCTTTAAATAATATGACAATTGTTATTTAAATCATTTATATTGAGGTCTTTTGTGGTTAGAAATATCGAACAAGTAGACAAATTACTCTAAATGATAGCTTTCAAAGTTTGATAGTTGAAGCACCGATTCAAAAATTGATTTAATTGTGTAAAAGTAGGTGAACCTTATAATACCATAAATTAATTGATACCAATTAAGTACTATAAAAGTACCACATTTAAACTAATTATTTTGAAGGATTTAGGTCTTTTAAATTTTTATTTACATTTTTAAGAATAGTATTTTTTAATGGATTGGTTTAATTATTATAATTAACTTTTGGCTGAAGGGCTTTCCTTAGGTAATTTAGTAAATAATTTTTTAAAAATCATATCGTTATTATTAAATAAAAATTTAATAAATAGTTATACATGAAATAATAAAGTACAAGTTTCAATAACTAACACATGGATCATCATATGATGATTTGTTTGTTGAGGTCAAATGTTGAATGATGAAATCCACAAAAATAAGTAATTAATGAAGTTTCACTAGACGAATATGTTGTGAGAGTTGTTCTGATGTGGTGGAGCCTTCTAGTCCATTTGGCCATGTTTAAAAGAAAACTATTTTCAGAGGGTTATAGATTATGCTTGGATTTTAAAAAATATTTAGCAACATTAGAACAATATTTTGTGTTTGGTCAAGATTCTAGATGTATTTATGAAAAAAATTATAATTCAACAAAATTTATTTTTATTCTAAAAACTTGACCAAACATCTTAACTCATTAAAATAAGCTTTTTAAATTGAATTCATAAATTACTTCTCTACATTTCAAAATGTTATGGCTTTTATTAAGTATAACTATAATGCTTATAAATGTAGTTTATATATTCGCGACTTGAATGTAAAGTTATACTTATCCGTGTAAATCATAATATGCAAAGTAATAAATTTCAGTTTAACAACTGAAGAACAAAGTTAATTTGATGAAGTAATTTATTCCGAAGCAATAAACATACATTTTAAGATCATCATGAAATAAGTAATCATTATGCTACTGTTAACATCAAGTGTGTCAAAAACACAAAAAATTAAAATAATTATATAAATAATAAGTGAAAAACGTCAACATCAAGTGTGTCAAAAACACAAAAATTAAAATAATTATATAAATAATAAGTGAAATTAAGGAAGTGCTTGATTTTGTTATCAATTTTTTTTCTTGGACTCATCATTGTAATTATTTTGAATTGATTTACTTACAAAATTTCTGATTTTGTAAGTAATCAAAAGTTCCATGTATTCCATTCCCTTTTGAATTTTAAATTAATATTCAATACTGACAAAAAAAATCACCTTAGAATAGTCTTGTATACTTTATCATTTTACAAACATCCACCTTGACTTGTTTTAATCATTATATAGGAGTACTACATATTGATAATAAACTCTTTGCATTACTGATTCAATAATACTTTTTCCTTGATAGTAAACTCTTTGCATTACTGATTCAATAATACTTTTTCCTTTGGCACAATGGCATAAAGAATGTCACGTTTCAAATTAGGGTTTAGATGTGACACGGCGAATGGGGAACCCTAAGGAACCTCAAACAAGTCTCTTAGCATATCACACAAACATTCTTGGTCGCAGAAGCAATTAAACAATAATAAGAAAGTAAAAATGGGAATAACGGAACTAAGGGAATTCTTTATTTACATAAAAATATAGAGAG
This sequence comes from Solanum clarkiae, assembly GCA_011800125.2. Classification (NCBI taxonomy): domain Eukaryota; kingdom Viridiplantae; phylum Streptophyta; class Magnoliopsida; order Solanales; family Solanaceae; genus Solanum; species Solanum clarkiae. The sequence continues at coordinate 11,188,715 of JAABOM020000002.1, forward strand.
TCAAGCTTAAAACATAGATACATCATAATATTCCAACAACACCTCTAACTTAGAATGGAGCGGGCGCCAAGACACTTTCCGGGCTCACCCTCATAATAATGACAATAGGTAATCCAAATGTACAAGATGTAGTCTAAACATAAGCATGAAAGAAGATAGATATTGTCCTCGGATATGAGGACTCACCCAAAGCTAACTTGAACAATTCGTCTAGCGACGTGAAGGAGAATCAATAGGAGTTCCAATTTCTACATGGTGATATCATGTAGGCATAGAGTATGCGTTAGTACGTTTGTATGTACTTAGTATATACGATGCAATGCAACAAGAGATAGGCAACATAGTCAAAATGTATAATGATAAGCAATAGATAGCATAAAAACGGATGGCATGTATGATCAATGCTAAGTAAATCATGCTTTACAAATCATTAATCTTACATAGAACATAATATATAAGTGTGGGAAGAAACCTCAACCGATATAAAATAAGACCAAGCGAGCTACAACTTGGAATTACAATGTCTACTCTACACCGAAAGAAAGGGGGAAGTTACTTGCCAAGGTGAACCTCCTATCCACTAAGCCTTGTGTGAACCAGGTACTCGCCTCTAGTTCTTAGACTCGGGTACTTGCCTCAAGCCCAAACTATTCACCTCAAGCCTTCATATTTAGAGTACTCGACTTTAACCCCTTCACTAACGGTGACACGTAGTTTTGGGACTTCGAGACTTGCCTCTAGTCCACTCGGTGCTAAGTGTAATCCCATGGAATATATAAGATAATTATACCTTAATAACTTGCAATAAACATAGAGACATGATATGAGTAGCTCTCAACATCATTGACCTCAAATAGTGAGCCTAACTTCAATCATAAGAATGGGTCATCTTCAACATTACCCTTGCATTAACATCAACATCAACATCAAAGGTTCGCAAGAGGTAAAATCTTCGAGAAAAGGACTTAATCCAATTTTACAATGCCATCAACATTTTCATGAATTAAACACATCTTTAGAAAGCCCAAAATCATCATAAAGTCACTTGACTCATAAATCAACCAATAGAGCATCAAAACTTTAAGAATTCTTGAAAAGGCATTTTATCAAACATTGGCGGATGTGCAGTGCTAGTACAAAATCATGCAATTTAAGAGTGAAATCATGCAAGAAAAATCAATTTAAAACCACCCATTAACACTTGGTAATACCCTCATGCAATATACATCAAAACCCTTCATCAAATCTCAAGGTATATCATAGATTAATAGCTCAAAACATGCTCAAACAGTCACACTTTCATGAAACTCTGACATAGTTCATAGTTAAATTCATAATAAGTAAGACCCATAAGTAAATCAACTTGGAAACATGCAATTTAAGTGAAAAGGAAGATTGGGCACCATGAGTGAAAGGACCCAATGGTTGAAACCCACATACCTAGAATTTGGACATTTCCTTGAAGATGATTTGAATGGACTTGAAGCTTGAATGAAATCCTTAGATTCGGAATGATATTGAGACACTTGAATTTTGAGTGAAATATTTGTCTAAGTGTTAGAGAGGGTTCTGGGGAAAGTCTTGAATGAAATGAGGTTGAAAAATGACTAAGTATAGGTGCTTTTACGTATAGGAAAACTTAGGCCCAAGATCCAAAAACCTTGGACCGAAACAAGAAAAACTGGACAAAATAAACATAGAGGCGTGCCCCTGGCACATCGCGCCTATGGCGCGAAAACTTCTCTGGAAATTACATTTTGAGATTTTCAAATTTTGATATGGTTGCTCCAGAATCGAGGTTAGACCCATTTTCCACTTAATTTTGCCCCCTGAATAAAAATATGAAGTTGGATTTTTGATATCACGCACGAATTTTGAGATATATAGAAATTACGATTTCGGACACTTCCGAGGTACATTTTCGAGCATTTTTTGGGGTCGTTTCAGTGAACTCTTTGCATTATAGATTAAATTATACATTTTCCTTTGGTACAATGGCACTGCTTCAGTACTATTCAAATCGGATAAATATCTAATGAATATGTTCGTTCATTTGGGATGCACTTATACATTGCATGTGAAGTAGGGACTTAGGAAGATCATCACATGCTATCATTAAGCAACAACATATAAGGGATAGGGACTAAGGGATACTATCATAGATACATAAGCGTCACTTGAGCCATACATATCACATCATCCAACAATATCTCTAACACATGAAGCGGTAGATGCCAATACATGTCCCGAGCTCACCCTCAAAAGCAAAGTAATAGGGGTATCAATGTCATAATATAAACAAGCTAGATAGAAGATGGATATTGCCCTCGAACTAAAGGACTCACCACAAGAAAAATCTTTTATGATCCATATGCTTGCCATATGGAGGATATCGAGGAGCGTCAGTCTCTACATGGTTAGATCATGTAGGTAAAATGTATGTGTTAGTACTTTGAATGTACTAGTATATGGGAATGTATGCATAAAGTATAAGTCATAAGCGAATGAACAATATGATCATTTAAGACATTACTTAAATCATGGCACTTAACATAATGCATGTGATAATAAAGAGGGTACACTTATTGATTTCATGATAAATCACTTAGACTTGTAATAATAAGGGACATAGGTCATTATGCATAACCAAAATAGCAATACATTTTTGGAATAATAATGCATTTACTTTAAGGGAAGGACCATCTTACCATAAATGGGGCATTAGGGATCATAATAACAAACACCATGCATACTAGAAGAGAATGTCATATACCTTTTTGAGAAATACCATTTTCAATAACAAGGGACCATAATATATGTAAAGAACACCATCTGAACTTGTAAAGCAATGAGTTATATGAACTTTAAAGCACCTTTGGACATAACACGACAGAACCATCATAAATCATAATAAAAAGGCACCTTGGGTTCATAAGGAGGACGTGAATGATGTCGTCCAAGTTACACCTCCTTTTTGAGGATAAAGAAGTCATTATCAAGAAATAGAATCTAACCAAGGTTAGGCTCGAACCCAAGGAACAGAGAATTCAATGACTGCAATTTGAGTGATTAACCAACTTACTTCCCAAAACGGGGAGGTCATAATAATCAATGAAAAATTAAACTAAGTAACACAAGAGTTAAATAAATATGGAGAGAAACTAGGGTATTGTGTTTCCCATGATTCCCTAACTTAGTATCACCGGATAATTTAATCACTTCTAGAGTGTAGCATGCATGACGGTAAGTTAAATTCACCAAGCCCTTTGGTCAAAGGTGAGAGGTGAATTTCACTATGTGACTTGGCCCATCTCCATAGTATGCATTACTATCTCTTACCTATTAGTCCCAATACAACCTCACCTTGGCCCACTTTGGTTAATTAGACGATAACACATCAATTGAATTTTGTTAGTTAATTTCTTTTCCTATTCATTACTATCTTGGTCCAATCGTTAACACTAGGCGGGTTCTAATATTGGCCACCACTAGAAAACATGCAAAACGAAGAGAGTTAATTAATACATGCATGCACACTTTTCAAGAATTATGAAGTATCTGATTTTACCTTGTTAGTTCTTCATGGTTTTCACAACCCTAGTTGTGGATTTAGCTACTCATGCTTTGTGTAGATGCAAGACTTATGAATTGGAATAACATAATAGAGAACTTACACGATTGAATTAAGAACAAGCAAATCCAACTTCAAAGAGAATCAAAAGATTAAAGATGCAATCAATAAGTGTTCTCAATATTCTCCAATGTAATCTCACTGTTTTTTCTCTCTATTTACCGAGTCTTCTGAGTACTATGTGAAAATTTTTGAAAAATAACCTAAAAATCTATTTATAATATTTAAAATACATATCCTAAACAAGATAGGATAGCTGGGTTGGCACGCTCCACGAACAAGTTTACAAGTCGTATTGCATTCCACGACCTGCAATCAGGGTCTTATACAATGCTGCTGGAATTCTGAACTTCAAGTCTACTACACCCCCTCTATGACTCGTAAAGAGGTATACGATCTATAGGGGGTTTCTTCTGATGAATCTTTAGAAAGTCCCAATCTCTGATCCTCAGGGCAAAAACATGTTCTACGACTTGTAAATCTTTCCACGAGCCGCCTGCATGTTCGTAGAATCAACTTCCGAAAATCATCCCCTCACTGGATTTGTCCATGAAACCACTTCACAAATCCGTAGAATGATCTACCACCCGTAAAGTGTATCTTACTGCATAAAAAATTAGCAACTTCTATATTTCTTCCCAAAACCAAGGTCAACCTCGAAATCCTGCAAAATATAGCACAAAAACACATAAAACCAACTAACATCGCATTGAGAACATACAAAAATCCGAGTTTTCATCATCAAAAGTGTTGTATTTTGACAGTACATGAACACCCTCAACTTAAAATTGTTGTTTGTCCTCAAGCGACAAACTCAATCTATATTAATAATACATTAACATAAATATCTCAATCCAATGAAATATATCACATCGATCTCAAACTCAGATACCCACACCACCTTTTCAAAATTAGATCAGATAGCCATCTAGCAAATCAATACAGACTAGTGCATATGACAACACGACTATGACAAGTAAGGTGCTATCAACAATCCAAAATCACTAAATAAGTCTAATGCTGACAATGTAATGCAGGTGTCCTCACATAAAGAAGTCTCATATCTGATACCCAATGATGTTTTTATGTATACCCTTGGGACTATGCAAAATTGCTCTCACAAAAGATGTTCATGCATCATGCCTAGTATCATAGACTTGCCCCTATACTCATGACTAAGACCTATAACTACTTGGACTAGAATCACTTTACGACTTTTTAGGATTGTAACGTAGGTTCAAGGGGCTTTGGTATGGTATTTTATCAATATAGTGACTAAAAGCCCTTCTTGACACTGCATTTTCCTACACTTTTTCCCTACTAACTCTGTTATTTTCATCTCATTCTCCCTTTCTCCCTTTTCAAGCTTTTTTGGGTGCTTTCTTTTCACTTTTCAGCTTTTTGCCTTACGTTTACACTCCATTTTTCTTTTTAGCTCATAAACTAAGGCATTACGTATTTTTCTTGCACCTAGTATATGATTTCTCTCCTTTTCTCTGTATCACTAACTTTTCCCCTCATTTTTGTGTTTCACCCTTACACAAGCTACCCTCAACTTAAGATTTTTGGCTTGAGTTGAAAGTGCACATTATCTGTTCTCAGAACCAGGGCCACTTTTGGTAGCCACCCTCAACTTGGGGTTTTCCCAGAGTCAAGGTGCACAATGTTCAAGGAAGGACCAGGGCCAATTTTAGGGTTTTACAACTAACAAGGCTAGGTTAATCAGATGTTAAGAATAGGTACATGTTAGAGTAACATGGCAAGTTCTGAAATAGCACACAACACATAAATTTTGCAATTTAAAGCTCACACTCACATGAAACTGACTATATTATTAACAAAAGACTCTCAGATCATGTTTTTATCTCAATTTATCCTCATTTATCAAAACAAACATTGACAACATACCTAAACATGAATGGTTGCTATCTAGACTACTAATCAAAATTATGGTAAGTATCATTCTTTCAAATAAACACAAAAACATGTTATATACCACAGGTATTAGTACTATATGCTACAAATACAACCTAAAACATCCTAAACGTGTCAATTCAATAGAGCATAAATATCCATGGGGAAAAAACACAGGCAAGAAAACTCCAGGATCAAAAATTGGGTAGTTATGGACCCAAGCTATTCAAACTTCACTAAGGCCCAAAGCTACCCACACCGCATCGAAAAAGATGTGCATTGTCCACAATGCATGAAAGTAAAGCAAAACAGAACATAAGGGGTCAAAAATCATATCTAGGAGCCTAAGTGTCAGTATGTGGCTGAGCCTGACCATACTCATCCTATGGGGTAGTCTTCTCAGCAGTAACACTCTGTTCGGAGGGGCCAACACCCTGCAAACTCTCAAGCTCTCGAGCCTGTTATCTCTCCTCCTCCTCCTGTCTTGAATCCCTCAAGACAAGCTCGAGCTTCTCCTGCTCTATAAGCCCGCACATGAGCGTACAATATCAGGATCTCATTCTTTGTGTGGGGTCTCTTCCCATGGGAAGATTGAATAGGCGCCTCAGGAGAAAAATGATCTACCACTGACACCTTGGCCGTGGTCTCTTGAAATATCACTAGTGTTGCCAGTGTTGCTGTCATATCGGCCCAGAGCTGCTGGATCTCCATCTGAAGGACAGTCAACTCTGATGGTCGGGCTGTGTTCAAACTCTGTTGTAACCTCACCTCGAAGGAGTCAATACAGTTATTCAGGTGGAGCGATCCTGAATAGTAACGACTGTGAAATCGCCTGGTAGACCCATGGCCTAATCTGCTGAACAAGCTGAGTCAACTGCGACTCACCATTAGATAACCTCTGCGCCATGACCTGTATAGATATGGCGGACACATAAACCATACCCACGGTAGTAGCCGGTGATGACGTGGCCTGTGTTGTAGGAACAGAAGTAGTGGGTCCCTTCTCCTCATTTGCCTCGGGCTGCGGGGGCTTATCTTCAGTAGCAGCAACAATGCAGTGGTAGTATGTGGAACCTCAGGCGGTGGCGCTGGGGTGAACTTCTTGGGATTAGGAGCAGGCTAGTGTTGTGCTAGCCGGAGTGCCACCGGGTATCTTTCAACCTTGATCAGGCTGGGATCCAAGGTATGTTGGGCCTCGATCAATGAGTCTAGTTGGTGTAAGCTCTCTACCCTTGACTCTAAACAAAGCTTGTATATCAAGCAAGGGAAAGGGATGGAGGTGGACCTCTTCAGGGTGGCCTCGTGAATCTGCTCGGTGATGAGGCAAGTCCAATCAATCTCATAACTAGCCAAGATACTAGCGACCAATACTGCATGCTCCGGCGTTAAAGTATTATTGGCAAGAGTAGGCCAGATGCATGATCTAGTAACCGCCTGCCTAAACTTAGTGGGGAAACTGAGCGAAGCCTTGACAATAGGCTCTGAGTGTATGATGACCTAAGTAGGTTCCGGACCCTCCTCAACAATATAACAAGCTACCCATCTCATCAACCTGGCTCGACACTCTGGATCCCTCATCAATAATGGGTCCTTTGTCTACCCCACCCTGTAGTCAAATTCTATGGTGGATCTAGGGGCAGGGAACTCCGGCCCAAATAGCATCTGGTGGATGGTGGTCCTTGATATATCCACCTGCTGGCCCCTTACTGTCATCTCGATCAGTTTGGGTTGAACGAGGAGTTTCTTTCCCTTGGGAAGAGTCCTATGAATCGTGGCTTCATAAGAAGCGTAGAACTCCCTTACCATAGTTAGGGAGTATCATCCAAATGATCTGGTCAGCTACTGGTGCCCATATCTAATCATCATGTCTTGGAGACCGAGGACACTGTCGAGTCTATCTGGAATGACTTGGGGCTCCTCATAGATGGAGTGGTCTGGCTTGCCATGCTCTATCTACTACATGTCATCGACATAAATAGTCTGCATGCCCTCGACACACCACTAACTAGTAAGAGCATTAGGTGGTGAAGAATGAGGCAATGCGGAGGACTCTGTCTCTGATGCATCTCTGGACCCTAACTCTGGGCTAGACTACTCTTCGGATGGAGTTATTTGAATAAAATCGCTCCTGTCATTGCCTGCCTCATCAGATTGGGGAGTGCGGATGATAGAGCGTGAGTCTGCCTAGCTCTAGCGGCTGCTCTAGTCTTAGGTCTAGTAGCCTCCGGGTTTGAGTCGATGTTAAGCTCCTCTAATGATCTGCTTAGGGACGGAGTCTGCTCATCCCCTTAAGACTTATCTCTAAGCCTCTCTTTAGGGCCCTGATCTAATCACGTCTAGCTTTCTAGGCCATAATACTTGAAACATGAACATTCGTGCACCTTGGTTAGCCCTACAAATCAAAAAATGAAATGCAAAAATAATTCAGATTAAGATGCAGAAGGGTCTACAAAAGCATCTTTATGGGTCGTAGTGGGTACCATAAGTCGTAGAGGGCTCTCATTAAATAGTGGTCACAATAATTTTTGGATATTGGAAAAGTCCACCAGACCACGTACGACTCGTAAAATGATTTACGAGTCATAGCCTGAGTCATAGAAAGTTCCAGTGTCTAAACTTATTCTAGGCAAGGATCTACGAGACTTGTCTACGAGCTATAAAGTGCTCTACGACTTGTAGAAGGTCTCGTGTGATGGATACTCAAAAACTCTAAGTTTCTGGAATCTTGTATGAGAGGCAATTATGACTCGTGGAATGTTTCGTGGGCCGCAAAAGCCACTCGTAGACAAGAAACTTAGTTACCTGAGATTCCAAGTCCATCACAATGGACCTCATACGACATTTTTAAACTTTATTCTAACAGCATCGAAGCAAAACGAACACATCCACATGCTGTTCACACCACAACTAATACCCCAATATTCTATCCAATATATATACCCCATTGAAGATATTTAGACATGTTTCCCCAATTCTTTCGACCATATATTAATAATAGCATAACAAAACCATGCACCTATGTCATCACCCGCCAAATTAAACACAAAAATCAATTCATCACAAATGATGGGTAATTCAATAGGCGTCAAAAGATCGTATTCTAATCATACAATCAAGACAATGACACCTAATTCTGGACTTTAGACAAGTATTAAAACATGGGTAACCATAATTCAATTTTCACACATGGATTTTTATCTAAGCTACCATTCCTAACATAATTTCCAATTCAATCATGCAAACATAGGCAAATTAAAAGTTTTAAACAAATCGAAAACTTACCAAGTTATGTGATTAACTTGTAGAAGATGAAGGAGGTAAAGAGGCACTAAAACCCTAGGTCACCAAAAAATCTTGTTTGAAAATGGGGTGCAATCGTTATCGGTGGTCGAAATTTCTTGGGGGTAGGGTTGGCCAGGTAGTTTTATAAATTAGTCTTGTAATGGGGTCAAAATAATTTGATCCTATTATTTATACCTTGACCAGGTCAACTGAAATCTGATGGGCCTGGACTTTATGAAATCCCGATTATGGACCTAGAGTATTTTACGACTCGTGAACTGTGATTTCGTGGAACATCCAAACCCTAATTTTCAGGACTGGGTTTTACAGACCAGTCTACGAATTGTAGAATGATGTAGACTCATAGAGTTGGTCGTAGAAACCCCCACACTTAGAAAAATTTCAAAAAACTTACCTGGGGTCCACGAGCCCTATTCATGACCCCTAGTTTTATCTATAAATCATAATGTTGGCCCGTGGACTGGAGTACACAACTTTTTGCTCACTGGATATCTCTATGAGATGGTGTACAGGTAGTAAAGTGGTTTATGGCCTATCGAACCAATCGTAGAGACACTTCCTGTTGCTCTACTTAGCCAAGAATGGCTGACTTAGCCATATACCTGCATATTTTTAATAGAACACACTGTTACCCTATATGCAACAGCCCAATGTCCAAAATTACAATCAAAATACAAGAAAATAAACTACCTATGAGTCTTAAAACTGAAAAATAAAGCTACAACTACACTATTTCATCAAAGACTTTGGGTTGCCTCCCAAGTAGCGCCTGATTTATTGTTGTGGCACGAATTGGACATGCTGGTTACTCAGACTTCACAAATTTCCCAAACTTCATTCTTCAGATTATTTGGCCATTTCATGGACTGACAGATATTGAAGATAGTCTCTTTATTGTTCAATCTGAACCTGAGTTGACCGGCTTCTATATCCATTAGTGCTTGCCTAGTGGCTAGGAACGGTCTTTCGAAGATGATTTGGACATCGAAGTTGACTTTGCAATCTAGGATCATAAAGTCTGCAGGGAATATAAACTTTTCAACTTTCACCAGCATATCATATAGTATCCCCACAGGCTTCTTTACTGTAGATTGGCCATCAATAACCACAAGCTCGTCGGAGTATGGGCTCCTAATCCTAGCTTCTTGAAGACCACAAGGGGCATTAGATTAATACTAGCACTTAGATTATATAGTGCCCTTGCAAAATCTACATCTCCAATGGTGCAGGGTATGGTGAAATCACCTGGATGTTCTCGCTTCTAACCAAGGACCTCGTAGCAATAGAACTGCAATGCTGAAGCTCTTGGGATAGCTCCTGACTTGCATTACACTTTTTAGTGACCAGGTCCTTCATGTACTTTGCATACCCTGGTATCTTCTCCAATGCCTCAATGAGAGGGATGTTGATGGAGAGTTGTTCTAACATGGAGAGAAAGTGCTTGAACTTGCCTTCCTCCTCCCTTTTTTGATTCTCTGAGGGAAGGGAGGAGGAGTCCTAGGAATGGGCTTCAACTTCTCTGGCGCACCAGCAGCTTCACTTACCCCATTCTTGCCACGATCATCTCCTACATCTGCATTCTTGGCCACAACTATCTCCTCTCGAACATCATTCTCATCAACTATCATGGGAGGATCAATGGTGCTTTTGCCACCACGAGTGGTGACTGCCATACACTGCCCTTCATTCTTAGGATTTTGAACTATTTTACTAGGCAGTATAGCCCTCTGACACTGATTTAGTTGAGTTGACACTTAACCAAACTGTTATTCAAGCTGTTTGATAGCCACAAAATGAGACTCAATTTTCTAGTTGATGCTGGAAATCTCAAATTTCATTCCCTCAGAGTCTCATCCTGTGTCTCAACTTTCTTCAACAGGCGATCAAATATCTCCTCAATTCTTGAGCTACTTGCACCTGTGTCGCGGTTATGTGGTGGGACATAGGGACCATTTCTGAAGCCATCCCTGCGACCCTAATCTGCATCTCTTTCTGCGCCCCTATTTCGGTCATAATATCCTCCGTGATTGTCCCTGAAAGCTACATCTCTGTTGAAGTTCTGACCTTGGTTTCCTTGACCTTGGTACCATTTATCCTGATTAGACCGTTGGGCGTTAGTTCGGAAACTCCCCATCTGATCGACAACAAAACATGTGTCCTCCTCATAATAAGGCTCATGATACATGGGTGGCGTGGAAGTTGATAAACTACTACATTGACTTGCTCCTGGTTCTGCTTCATCATCACCTCCATATCTATATGGATTCATGCAAGCTCTTGCATAATTTCTTCATTGATCTTTGCGTGATCCGGACTAACACTGATAGCACACGAACTTTTGGTAGATGCTTTGTCTCTCTGCCCCCATGCATGATTAGTCTTGACCACTCTCTTCATCCGTTCTGCTATCCTTGTGAATGGCTGATCTAAGAACATGCCCCCATGATATTGTTAACACAGGCCTGGCTGGTCTTATCAAGGGAACGATAGAAGATTTGCACCAAGGCATCATAAACTATCTTGTGGTCTGGGAAACTCCTCAATCATTTGGCGAACCACTCCCAAGTAGTACTGATCGAATCACCAGGAAATTGCTCAAAGTTGTTGATTTGGTCTTTCAACTTGAGTTTCTTTGATCTAGGCAAGTATCTCTCCAAAAAAGCCTTCTGCAAATTAGTCGAACTGGTGATCGAACTTTATGGGAGCTCAGATAGTCATAATGTTGCATTGCCTGTAAGAGACAATGGGAAGACATGAAGTCCCGCAATGTCCATAGATAGATTTTGTATTCCTATGACACTCTTGCAGACGAATGCAATATTGTGAAGATGGTTATGAGGATCCTCCGATGGTAAGCCCGTAAATAGCCTACGATTCTGTAGCATCTGAAGCAACCCATTTGAGATTATGAACTTTGTGTCTGCCGGTAGTGGAGGCAACACAACAGCCCAGTCACCTCCATAGCCATGAGATTTAGCCTATATTGATTTCACTGGTAAGCATTGGCATTAAAATCTTGTTGTTGTGGAGCAATGTCCTCAAGAGGAGATGGGTTCCCGTGATCAACATTTTCATGCTCATTCTAATTTAGAGTTGTATTAGCTGCGTTGTTGGTGTTATCTTGGGCTATTCTCCTCATCGTTCTGTGGACCTCTAGGTCAAATTGAGTCAAGGGTCTGCCTCGACTTCGCGTGTTGGGCATACACTACAGTTACACTCTACAAAGAAAGAAAAACAAAAACAAAATGTAAAATGTGGGAGATAAGGATTAATACCCAAATCACTATGAATTAACTAAGTCTAGCCATATTCCCCAGTAACAGCACCAAAATCTTGATGTCGCGTAAGTTATACCTTCTTTTTGAGGATAAAACGATTGTTGTTGTAATACCCCACATCTTACAATACTAGTACTATACAAATAAAACATGATATGGCTTTTCAAATTAGCGTCAATTTTTAAAAGTGCTTGAATCTCAAATTAGAGGGCGATATGTATGTCTAACGCTGAAGA
>JAABOM020000002.1:11201176-11219460 GCA_011800125.2 Solanum clarkiae
AGGGGAAAACGATTTGGGAAAGGGGAAACATGGGGAAGGGGAAGTTGGGCGGCGTGTAGGGTTTGTTGAGGGGTGGGGAATGGAAATGAAGAAGACGAGGGGTCGGGAAATAGGATATTAGGGGCGCGTGTATACCACGCGCCCGGATTAAATTAATTAATAATTTTTTTTAAATAATTATTTAAAAAGTTATAATATAAAAATAAAGTCTCGTGAATAATTTGACACCGTGGAGGGTAAGAATTGGGTGTCAACAAACACAAATATCAAGAAATAACCATAAGCATGCATATTAACTTGAGAAACTTAAAGAAAAGGAAAAATAATACTTAATAAGGAACTTTATGGGTGAAGCGATAGCCACAAATCAACTTATATAACTTAGGGTAACTGGAGAGAAACAAACTTGTAGGATTGAAGAAGAATTTGGAAACCCCAGTTCTTGCCTTACCTTTCCTCACCTTGAGATCCTCTTTCTTGGAAAATCCGTGTCACTTCCACGACGCGCCACTATGTAAAAAATAGCCTATTTTTTCAGTTCGGTCCAAGACTTCTAAGTCTTGGACCTAAGTGTTTCCAAACGTATTTTTACCTATACTTAGCCAAAATTCACCCTTATATCATCCTAAATATTTTCCAATACTCACTCAAATACTTAGTCATATTTTCACTCCCTAAACTTAAGTCCCAAACCCTCATTCTAAGCTAAGGTTTTCCTTCAAGGTTCTTCTTCAAGTTTCAAGTCTCCATCTCCAATCTTCACCAAGTTCATCTCTAGCTAAGGTATGTGGGTTTCTTTCATGTGTTCCTTTCACCCATGATATCTAGCTCTCCTTTTACTAAAATTGCATAATTTAAAGTTGATTTACAAATGGGTCTTGATTATTACAAAATTCACTACACATTATGTTAAAGCTATGTAAAGTTGTGATTGTTTTATCGTGTTTTGAGCTATAAATCTTTGATCTATTATAAGATTTGAGAAGGGGTTTATAGTGCTTGAGGGTGTTTCAAGGTGTTGATTTATGGTTTTATAATAGATTTTCTTGAATGATTTCATCTCTATATTTCATGATTTTATACTAGAATTACACACTCTCTACGTGTTTGATAAAATGACCGGATGTGGTTTCTTGATGAGTTAAAGGTCCAAAGTATGAGATATGATATGATTTATTATATGATAATAAAATAATCTTATGTATATGATAAATTCTATATAAAGTGTTGCATTAGACCATGCCCAATCCGGGGGACTAAGAACCCAGATAACCTAGATGGGTGTTTGTAGTCATCAACCTAGGGAAGGGTTTGTACTTCTCCACCTAGTGATGGGGCAGTATCGTCACTAACCTAGATAGGGTTTGTACTCATCAACCTAGGTAAGGGTTTGTACTTCTCCACCTTGATGATGGGGCAGCATTATCACCAACCTAAGGAAGGGTTTATACTTCTCCACCTTGGTGATGGGGTGGCATTATCACTAACCTAGTAAGGGATTAGTACTTCACCACCTAAGTGATCAGTTGGCATCATCACTAACCTTCCAAAGGGTTGTACTTTGAAAATCTAGCTTGGTCTCTTCTACAGATATGATATCCTATATGACCATAAGTTATTTAAGCATGTTTTACCTTAGCATTGATCATACATACCGTATTATTATATGATGTCTATTGCCTATTGCTATGCATTTTGATTATGATTCTTAATTTCTTGTTTGCATTGCATCCTACATATTTAGTCCATTCAAACATACTAATACATACTCTATGCCTACATGATGTCACCATGTAGGAATCAGTTCCCAAGTTGATCATCCTCCTCAACGTGGCTAGTTTGACACTACTCAAGCTAGTTGGTAAGCTCTCCATTTCGGGGACCTTAGTCTGTGTTGCTCCTATTATGCATTGAGACATTTTTCTTTATTGTCTATTTTGACTATCAATGTGAGTCCAGTTACTTTGTCTTGGCCCCCGCTCTTATCTATGTATTAGAGGTGTTTGTTGGATATGTTATGTATCTCAGATATGCTCTTGACTCTTATCTATCGATTATGATGATATGGAAGTGTTTTCCCCTTAGCCCCGGTTTCCCCACTTTTTTCTCTTGATGCTTGACTTATTTCTTTCACGACCAAGGATGTGTAATGATGTTATAAGAGGCTTGCTTGGGGTCCCTTCGAGTTCCCCTTGCGTTGTGTCACGTTTAGGCCATAGGCTTGGGTCGTAACAAATTTGGTATCAGAGCACTAGGTTGATAAATTGTTGGAGTCCAACTCACCGCATCGATTAGAGTACTATTCATGGTTGTGAAGTGCGCCATGACTATGAATAGGAGGCTATAAGATGTTTTAGGAAATGTTTTCCTTCTTCATGTTCTAAGTCATGTTATAGAGTTGTGGTAAGTTTTTCTCCTTTACCATATATCCCCAACGGAGTTGAAGGAGTTAAAAGAGCAATTGGAAGATTTGTTGGAGTGGGGATTTATTATACCTAGTTAATCACCTTTGGGTGCCCTGGTGTTGTTTGTGAAAAAGAAGTATGGGTCACTTAGAATATGTATTTACTACCGACAACTCAATAGGGTCACTATAAAAAATAGATATCCTCTTCAAAGAATTGATGACTTGTTTGACCAATTGCAAGGGGCTAGTTTTTTCTCTAAGATTGATCTGCAATTCGGGTATCATCAAGTGAGGGTGAGGGAGTGTGATATTCCCAAGACAGACTTCTGGACTAGGTATGGGCATTATGAGTTTGTGGTGATGTATTTTGGGTTGAATAATGCACCGGTCATCTTCATGGACCTAATGAATAGGGTCTTCAAACCTTACCTTGATTCCTTTATTGTGGTCTTTATTGATGATATTTTGATCTATTCACATAGTAGGGAGGAGCATATGGATCATTAGAGGATTGTGTTGCAAAGATTGAGGGAGGAGAAATTGTATGCCAAATATGACAAGTGTGAATTTTGGTTGAAGGAGCTTACATTCTTGGATCATTTGGTGTCGGGGGATGGTATTAAAGTAGATCTTAAGAAGAGCGATATGATTAGAAATTGGCCTAGACCCTTGACCCCATCGGATATTAGGAGCTTCTTAGGCCTTGCGGGTTACTATAGATGATTTGTGAGTAGGTTCTCCTCTATTGCTTCCCCTATGACCAAATTGACTCAAAAGAAGGTTAAGTTTGTGTGGACCGATGAATGGGAGAGAAGCTTCCAAACATCGAAGGATAGGCTTGTCTTTGCTCCTATATTCTCACTTCCGGATGGGCTTAAGGGTTTTGTTGTGTATTGTGATGCATCTAGAGTTAGTTTGGGTTTTGTATTGATGCAAAATGATAAGGTCATAGCCTATGCCTTTAGGTAACTCAAAGTGCATGAGAGGAATTACCCTACCCATGATCTTGAATTAGCCGTCGTGGTATTTGCATTAAAGATTTGGCGTCATTATTTGTATGGGGTTTATGTTAATATCTTCAATGATCATAAGAGCCTCCGATATGTCTTTACTCAAAAAGATCTCAACTTGAGACAAAGAAGGTGACTAGAACTTCTCAAAAATTATGACATGAGTGTGTATTATCATCCGAGTAAGGCAAATATGGTGGTGGATGCTTTGAGTCGGGTATCTATGGGTATCCTAGCTCATGTTGATGGTAGTGATAGGGAAATGGCTAGGGAGGTGCATAAATTGGCTAGATTGGGGGTTAGGTTGGAAGAAGTGGATAATGGTGGTGTTGTTGTTGATGGTTCCAAATCTTCCTTGGTTGATGAGGTGATAACAAACAAGATCTTGACTCCTCCTTGCTTGAATTAAAGGCCTTCGTGAAAGAGGGCAAAGTAGAGGTTTTCCCCCAAGGGGGAGATAGTGCCCTTAGGTATCAAGGTAGGTTGTGTGTACCTTGTGTTGATGGTTTGAGGGAGAAAATCCTTAACGAGGCCCATAATTCTTCTTATTCTATTCACCCCGGTTCCACCAAAATGTATAGAGACTTGAGGGACGTGTATTGGTAGGGAGGCATGAAGAGGGACATTGCCAAATTTGTTTCCAGTTACTATAGTTGTCAACAAGTTAAAGCCAAATATCAAAGGTCGGGTGGCCTAACCCAAGACATTTTGCGGATTAATGTGGGAGGTGATTAATGCAGATTTTGCAGTTAGGTTTCCCAAGACTAGAAAAGTTTTGATTCTATTTGGGTGGTGGTTGATAGGATGATGAAATCGGCTCACTTTCTACCGGTTAAGACCACATATGGGGCTGAAGAGTATGCAAGGTTGTACACCCATGAGATAGTGAGGTTGCATGGGGTTACTTTGTCTATCATATCGGATCATGGTGCATAATTCACTCCACACTTTTGAAGGTATTTTCAAAGAGGTCTTGGTATAAAATTTCAACTTAGTATGTCCTTTCACCCCCAAACAGATGGCTAAGCCAAAAGGAAAATTTAAACCCTTGAAGATATGCTTAGAGCATGTGTATTGGAGTTAAGGGGTAGTTGGGATGACCATCTCCCTTTGGTTGATTTTGCCTACAACAATAGCTATCACTCTGGTATCAGTATGGCTCCTTTTGAGGCTCTTTATGGGAGGTGATGTAGATCACCGGTTGGTTGGTTTGAGGTTCAAGAAGTGGATTTATTGGGACCGTATCTAGTTATAGAGGCTTATGAGAAGGTTAGGGTGATTAGGGAAAGGTTAAGAACATCCCAAAGTCGTCAAAAATCTTATGTCGATGTGAGAAGAAGAGACCTTGAATTAAAAGTAGGTGATTGGGTTTATTTGGAAGTTTCTCCAATGAAAAGTGTCGCCCGTTTTGGTAAAAAGGGGAAGTTGAGTCCAAGATATGTTGGTCCTTATGAGGTCTTAAAGAGGGTTAAGGTAGCTTATGAGTTGAAGTTGCCTAGTGAAATGAATTTGATTCATCCGGTGTTTTATGTCTCCATATTGAGGAAATACGTTGGTGATCCTGATACTATTGTGCCTCTTGATGTTATGGGTGTTATTGAGGATAACTTGACTTATGAGGAGGTTCTGGTTCAAATCCTAGATAGGAAAGTAAAGAGATTGAGGAACAAGAAGGTGTCATCCCTTAAGGTCATTTGAAGGAACCAATAAATCGAAGCGCTACTTGAGAGGTCGAAGCGAACATGCAAAAGCGATACCCTTATTTTTTCACTCCACTCAAGCCTAAGATACTAATTCTAAGTCCCTATGTGACTTCAAGTCTTATGTTTCAGCCCCTATGTCATTCATATGCATTTATGTTTAAGTATACAAGTTATGGTGATTTTACACGTATGTTGAGATTTTGAAAATGGCATTTTAAATGTAATGTTGCATTTTAGATGGGATGGTTTGTTTATGATCATTCTTGTCCTGTATATATCTTTTATATTCGAGAACAAATGTTCTCAAGGGGGAGATATTGAAATGACTCCAAAAAGTTCCCGAAAACGTGCCTCAAAATGCCTAAAATTTTAAATTTCATATATTCCTTTTGTTATTTCAAAAATCTGACTTCACATTCATGTTCAGGGGGTCAAAATTAGGTGAAAAAAGGTTTAAGCCCGATTTAAGAGTGAAAGATTAGCAATTATGAAATTCCAAGAACGCAATTTTCAGTGGCAAATCCGCGTCACTTCCGCGACGCGCCATTATGTAAAAAGTGGCCTTTTTTTTAGTTCGGTCCAAGACTTCTAAGTTTTGGGCCTAAGTGTTCCCAAACGTGTTTTTACCTACATTTAGCCAAAATTCACCCTTATATCATCCTAAACATTCCCCAATACTCACTCAAACACTTAGTCATATTTTCATTCCCCAAACTCAAGTCCCAAACCCTCATCCCAAGCTAAGGTTTTCCTTCAAGGTTCTCCTTCAAACTTTAAGTCTTCATCTCCAATCTTCACCAAGTTTATCTCTAAGCTATGGTATGTGGGTTTCTTTCATAGGTTCCTTTCACCCATGATACCCAAGACTCCTTTTACTCAAATTTCATGATTTAAAGTTTATTTACAAATAGGTCTTGATTATTACGAAATTCACTGAACACTATGTTAAAGCTATGTAAAGTTGTGACTATTTTGCCATGTTTTGAGCTAAAATCTTTGATCTATTGTAAGATTTGAGAAGGGGTTTTGATGTATATTGCTTGAGGGTGTTATAAGGTGTTGATTGATGATTTTACAATGTATTTTCTTGTATGATTTCATCTCTATATTTCATGATTTTATACTAGCATTACACACCCTCTAAGTGTTTGATAAAATGACTGCACGTGGTTTCTTGAGGAGTTGAATTTCCAAAGCATGAGATATGATATTACTGATTATATGATGATGAAATGAGCTTATGTATATGATAAATTCTATATAAAGTGTTGTATTAGACCATGCCCAATCCGGTGGACTAAGAACCTGGATAACCTAGATGGAGGTTTGTACTCATCAACCTAGGAAAGGGTTTGTACTTCTCCAACTAATGATGGGGTGGTATCATCACTGACCTAGATGGGGGTTTGTACTCATCAACCTAGGGAAGGGTTTGTACTTATCCACCTTGATGATGGGGCAGCATTATCACCAACCTAGGGACGGGTTTGTACTACTCCAACTTGGTGATGGGGTGGTACTGTCACCAACCTAGGTAAGGGTTTGTACTTCTCCACCTTGGTTATGGGGAGACATTATCACCAACCTAGTGAAGGGTTAGTACTTCACCACCTAAGTGATAAGGCGGTATCATCACTAACCTACCAAATGGTTGTACTTCGAAAATCTAGTTTGGTCTCTCCTACACATATGATATCTTATCTGAGCTCTCTTTTTTGTATTTCCTTAATTTATTTCCTTGAGCATGAGTTAATTAAGCATGTTTTACCTTGGCATTGATCATACATACCATATTGTTATATGATGCCTATTGCCTATTGCTATGCATTTTGATTATGATGCTTAATTTCTTATTTGCATTGCATCCTACATACTTAATAGATTCAAATGTACTAACACATACTCTATGCCTACATGATGTCACCATGTAGGAACTGGTGCCCAAGTTGATCCTCCTCCTCCTCCACATGGCTAGTTCGATACTACTGAAGCTAGTTGGTGAGTCCTCCATTTCGGGAACCTTAGTCTATGTTGCTCATATTATGCATTGAGACATTCTTCTTTATTGTCTATTTTGTCTATGAGGATGAGCCCGGTTATTTTTTCTTGGCCCCTGCTCTTATCTATGTATTAGAGGTGTTAGTTGGACATGTTATGTATCTATGATATGAGCTTGATTCTTGTCTCTTGATTATGATGATATGGAAGTGTTTCCCCTTAGTCCCGGTTTCCCCACTTTTATCTCTTGATGCTTGACTTATTGCTTCCATGACTAAGGATATGTAATGATGCTATAAGAGGCTTGCTTGGGGTCCCTTCAGATTCTCCTTGCGTCATGTCATGTCTAGGCCCTAAGCTTGGATCGTGACATATAGGTTTGACCTTGATTTTGGGAAAAAGTGCAGAAGTTGCTAGTTTTTGCTACTGTATGAGACCCTTTACGGGTCGTAGATTATTCTACGGGAACTGAAGTAGTTTCGTAAACAATCTCAATGAGGAGCTATTTGCTGAAGTTGATTCTACGAACATGCAGATGAGTCGTAGAATGTTTTACTAGTTGTAGAAGATGGTTCATGCCTTGAGGATCAGAGATAGAGACTTTCTGAAGTTTCATCAGACAAACCCCTTTATGGGTCATAAATCACTTTATCAGACACAAAAAGGGTGTTGTGTGAAGTTCAAATTTCCAGCAACTGTGTATGAGACCCCGATTACTGACTGTGGAATGTGATATGGCCTGTAAACTCTTTTCGTATGGCGCGCCGACCAATTTTCCTATTTCTGTTGGGACTTGTATTTTATTTATTACAAATAGTTTTTTTAGGTCATTTTTCAAAAGTTTTGGCCTAGTACTTAGAGAACTCAGTAATTAGAGAGAGAAAATTGTGAGATTACATTGGAGAGTCTTTGAGAACACTTGTGTTTGAATTTCATCTTTAAGCTTGTGATTCTTATTGAAGTTGGATTTGCTTTTTCTTAATTCTATTGTGTAAGTGTTCAATTATGTTTTCTCAGTCCATAATTCTTGCATCTACACAAAGTATGAGTAGCTAAATCCATAACTAGGGTTGTGGGAACCATAAAGAACTATCAAAGTAAAATCGAATAATTCATAATTCTTAGAAAGTGTGCATGCATGTATTAATTAACTCTTTTTATTTTGCATGTTTTTTAATGGTGGCCAACATTAGAACCCTCCTAGTATTACTGACTAGACCAAGGTGGTAATGAATAGGAAAAGAGATTAATTAACAGGATTCAAATGATATGTTCTCATCTAATCAACCATACTGGGCCAAGGGGAGGTTGTACTAGGACTAATAGGTAATGGTTAGTAATGCACACTCTGAAGATGGGTCAAGTCACATAGTGAAATTCACCACTCACCTTTGTCCAAAGGGTTTGGTGAACATAATTTACTGTCCTGCATGTTATACACACTAGAAAAGAATTAGGTTATCCGGTGATACTGAGTTAGGAGATCATAGGGAACACAATACCCTACTTCTAGTCCTATACGAGACTGATATGGTAATATACTGACAGAGTATTATAATGAATATATTTTCTACTAATTTAGAGTTTAATAATTTTTTTATTTATTTCTTAAAAAAAACACAATTCTATATACCAATTGGGTATCAATATACCGTCAGAATATCACAAAGAATAGAGCTCATTCTAATATGATACTGTTATGGTATATATGCCGCCAGAGTATATTTCATAATATTTATGTTAACGTTAGCACGCGAAATAAAAAGGGATAAGTGGGTAGAAAGGTAAATAGTTTGGGTCATGGGTCCGTTAAAGATAAATAGTTTAGATTGAGTCTATTAAGGATAAATAATTTCAAATTAGATTTATTTTGTGTACCTTTTCTTATATTTATTACTCAATATACTACACACGTACACTAACTTGCGAATAAAATGGATCAAAAGAAGGTGGAATTTATTTTTGTATAATACTATTGCCTAAATACTTTAAAGTATTTAAAAATAGTGCAGGTGAGCCCGTGTTGAGCACGGACCCAATTTTACGATGTATATTAAGTTTATTGTGACTAATAAAATTTTAGTTGTTTTATATTTTTTTCGTCAAATTTAATTTTTTTGAAAAGTCATTAATAGCAAGTTGTTAACCTTTATCTACAGTTTTATTTATACAAAATTGGAGAAATCCTTGAATTCACTGTTTTACTCAGATGGATGAAATAATTTAGAGTTGAATAGTTAGAAGTTAAATAATTAGTTGATTAAAATTTAAAGTAATAAAAGATTCTCAAATATAAAAGGAGTAGTTTAATGTTTCTAATATAATTTTATTGAATTTTTTCTTTTTAAATTTGTTATGTTGCATACTTTTAATAACAAAACATGTGATAGTTAAAATTTGTATTAATTATTCATAAAATAGTCCTATATCAAAAATGAATTCTCAATATAAAGAATTTCTAATTCAAAAAATAAATCTTGAAATGATATAAATAATAAATTTTAAAAAATAGTAAAATGACAATTTTATTTAAAAAAGAGTATTTTAATGAAAGATAAAAAGTTCAAACAACATTTTGAATGATCTTCACACTTTTAATATAAAATGGAGATAATATAGAATAAATTGCTTTTTATTTTTTATTTTAATAATATGGAGAGTAATTAATGTAATGAATGGAAAAGAATATTAAATTGAGATTCAATAGTAAATAAGAATAATTTCATTTATTTATTTTTCAGCTAATATTTTTCTAAGAACATGCAAAAAATAGCAGTCTCCTTTATTTGTTGGGTGATTCTTGAAAGTTGAAAAAGAAATTCATTGTTTTTGTCTTTTTCTAGGGCATGTCAGTGTTTTTGTCATTTTAAAGTTTTTTATTGGAAAAGTCAAATTACGGATAATCGTGGATAACTTTGAAATATATCCACTTAAATGAGCTATTTTTATAATTAAATCAACTTAATTTGCTTTTAATGCAGAAGGTACAAATCTGCACAGCAAAAACTTAAACTTGAATACCCAAACTACCCTTATAGTTGTTGGTTAAAATTGCAGACAGATTTGGTACCTTTTAAAAATAGCTAATTTTTTTAAAAAAATTTAAGATAAAGTATCATTTTAAAATATGATTGTACAATTAACTCATGCTAACACATATATGGAAACTCAAAATTACCCCTTACTCTAGTTGACCGAGGAGTTCAACTCTCCTTTCTATATAAGTAGTAAAAGTAATAGTGCATGTTTGCATTTAAAAAAATATATGCAATAATCAACAGAGGTACATAATACTCATGGACTGACGTTTATTATTTGAAATAAATACTTTAAATTACTTTTTATTCTAAAAGAAAATAGAACTTATATCTAGCTACTCATTTAATATTAAGAGGTTTATTATCTCATTCAAAATTTAAAGGGAGTATTTAATTTTTAAACTCAAAATGTTAAAAAGGGATAAAGCGAATCTTTTTTAATTACAAATTTAATAAAGTATTTTATAAAAGAAAAAATTTTAAATTTATACAAAAATAAAATTAAATGAGGTATATGATACTCATAGACTGACATTTTGAGAAATTTCTTATGACGAAGCTGTTGCATTCTTTTAAAGCCTCTACCGGAAAATGAAAGCTCTGCTTTGGCAGCGTTTCTCCAAAGAGAAACTGCTGACAGACACTATAAATACCACGTCTCCTTCACAGCTAGAAATTAGGGTTCATAATGTCAATACCAAAAGATCACTTTTGCTTCTAAACCTAGACGTATTCTGGAAAGCACTCTTAACATTCTCTGAATTTCAAAATCGCAGAAATCGAGGGCATTACGTATTCACATACAATTTGAAGCACAATTACGAATTTGGATGAATGAATTCGCATCTCCTTTGAGGTTCTCTTCTCAATTGATTGAGTTTATTCTTTGATGCGATTGTAAATTGATCTTAACATTCCTTATTTTGCAAGTACTTCATTTGTCCAACAGCAGAGTTTGAAAATTTGGTTGTAGCTTAAACTCAAATCAAAATCGGAAGTCAGAGGATCGAACTGCGGTGTAAAGATGTTTAAACAATGTTCTATTCAAATTAGGGAGTTTATTGTTTGATGCGTTTGTAAATTGTGATTGCAGAAGAATTTGAAGAACGTTATGGAATTTTTTTACGGTAGCAGTAATGATAACCAAGCTTCCGTAGTCCATTCGTTCGACGGCAATGTTTCGCCGATCAATGCTCAGAACTTCATAGGACAAGGCCGTTTCTATTCTGGATCAAAAACTCCGATCCTCGATCCTTACGCTTCTTCAGAAAGTACCGGTAGTTCTTCCAATATAGTCTCTCCGCTATCCCGATACATTTGTCCCGGCTCGCCGGTTTCGTTTACTACCGATTCTCCAAAGCATCGTTCTTTGGTCAACACTTGTAGCGGAAGCAGAAGCAGTTCCGGCGGACGAGTTTCCCGTTCACCTCTAGGTTCATTAGAGAACATCGAGATTCCGCTGGTGTTCAGAACTCCGGTGAAGGTCGAAGAGGATGTGGTAGTCATGGACGGTATTCTCGTGGAGCCGAAACATGGTCCGAGAGCTAAATTGTCACCGTCGACATCAGCTTCAGGTGGACGGTTGTTATCGTCAACGTCGGGAAATGACAATAGCTTTCATAAGTCGGAGACTTGTCGGTGGTGGGAGGATTTCGGCAGTTGCCGCTTTGGTTCCAAATGCCGGGTCTCTCTCTTCTCTTTCTTCTCTCCTTTCAAAGAAATATGATCCAAATGCTTGTGGAATATTCGTGCAGTCATGTAAGGTTGAGATCACCTTTCTAGTTTTGACAGTGATCTCAACCACAAATTTTCTCATCAGTCAACTTCACTAAAATCCACAACTCGTACCATTTCTTAACATTTATTGCTTCAATTAAACAGTTTGTACACGGGGAAGAAGGTTTACGCCCAACTGCTTTCACCAACAGAAATCAATCTGAGGTATTAACAATTGAACCAAATGTATTTACCCTTTTTTTTCAAACGTTGATAGTGCATCCATTAAAATTCATGGTGATCACCTTCACATGGTCATGTTTGTAGGCACTGCTCAGCATATCATACAGTTCCCGATCATCTTCTTATGGACCAAGGGGCCGATCTGTTCTTCACCAGGTCCACTCAGCTGCACCTCCAACAGAAGCAACAGAAATGTCCACCCCAACTACTACAACTACTAGTACTCTTAAAGCATTCACTAAAGACAAAGAGCCCTCAAGCAAGGACAGCAGCACCACTTCCACCTCCACCAGTACTCTCTCTGGCACTAACTGGTGTCCCCTGGATGATAATATCGAGGTTAACTTGCCTTTTTCTGGTGAAAAGTGTGCTTCCAGGAAAGATGTTGATACTCATATATGTACTATTCTCTATGGCCCTTCGCAAAGGAAGAGGTTGCCCGTATTTGTCGACTTTATTGAGGAGTAGATGTACCACCTTGACAAGTTTATCAATTCTAGAGGTAATCAAGAGCTGTTAGTTACTTTGTTGTGTTCAAAAAGGACTGTAGGTGCTTTTGTTGTATTGCAGATTTACATCCCAAAAGTACTATCATAACCAAGACAATGCTCTCAAATAATACCTAGTACATGAATCGGCAACTGGGCATATATCATACAACTCAGAATTGCTGATAGTATTTTGCTTGGGACATGGAATAACACACGAAACATGCCAATAGTTGATCGAAAGTGCTGGGGTCTTGTCTTTCAATTTGCTTTCCTGAATGTTGAGCATTTGTATCAAAGATCAAGTTAATTCACATCACCTGCATATTTCAGATGATAGTTCCTGAATACTTTGAGATTGCTTGTTTAAGGCGATTAAGTTCATGATTTACAGATCAACTAAGTGAGATGTTTTGTTTTAGAAAAACAAATGAAGCTGTATTTTTTTCTTCAAAACATCCATCAACTGGGAGAGAAGTACTACATTTGCCTCGATCCTTGCCTTGCCAAGATTGTATTTAGGTAGTCCTCTGCAATTGTACAGTTTCTTTTGTTGTGCTAGCATATTTTATTTAACATTGTAAAACAAGTGAGAGGGAGAAACTTCCTTGGGGTACAGGAAAGCACTAGGCCCAAATTGGTAATGTGTAATTCAGTTGTGGCATCTTGACCATTAAAGAAGTACAAGGATTCAAATTAATATTCAAGTTGTGATATCTTGTATATTGAAATGACTGCAGAAAATTATCGTGCTAGTATTTAAAGCCAGTATAAGGCTCACAACATGCAGCTTTAGATTAGTAACTCTGTTGATAATAAAGAAGTTTCTATGGGTTTAGTAGCTCAAGTGCGTAGGTTTTCAAAGAATTGCTGGTCGTCCTTAGAGTGGTTTAGCTGTAAAACAGTCCTGAAGGTTGCCGTTACGGGAAAAAGAGATTCAGACTTCAGATTTACCTTTTATTGGACAAAATACCCAAACTAAACAGACGCATTTGCCTATTTGCATTAATACTGTGATGTAGTAGTTTATTAGCAGTAATTATTATTCATAATGTGATGTTTCCCAGTTTCTTTTCGAAGTTAGCCTTGGTTTTAGTCATGCATTTGAGATTTGCTTCTTGTGAGTAGCAAGTTTGCGGACCCTTTCAAGGAATATTCATTCTCATCTGTTCAAACAGCTCCGCGATAAACTCGAATCTCCACACTTGGTCATTGTTGGTATAATATACCACAAATACGATAAATTATAGTTAAAAATATAAAATGACAAAATTATATCAAAATTCGTTCAGGCTGAGGCGCGAATATCTCACTCTCTTTAATTGAGTTGTAAATCACTAATGATGATATAAGTTACAAGAAACTAATGATCATAGGAATTACAAGAACTAATGATCATATAAGTTACAAAAACTAATAACCATTTCTATCACAATCTATATCCACTAACATATGCATTTAATATGTTATTTTAATAATAAAATGCATATATACCAATATTTTCGCACTCATTTTAATGTTAAAATAAAAGAGTTCTTCACCAATTTAGTTAAAGGTACACTATTATGCATAATGAAAATGTGCTTTGCATTGAACCTCTACTTAGTACAACAGTAATCTTTACTCCAGAGTCAGTAGTAGTCTCAAATTTGAACTATGACTGCTTAACGAAAATAAAGTATTACTGCTTACACACAACATTCAAGGTGTTGACATAAGCATTTTTAGCCAGCACATTACTGCCTTGTGCTATCTCGATTTTCATTAGTGTTTTTTAGAACAAGCTCATTCTCATAGAAAGTGGTCTACTTTCACAATCACATAGATGAAATCTGTCAAGGTTGCTCCTATAATTTGATACCTCATTCGTACGAGTTGCAGACTCTCAATAAAGTTCATAGACTCAATCTCCACAAATTATTATAGGATAAATGCACTCACATCATAGGGATTGAATAAAATCACTATTAGTGCATTTCACAACAAGTCATCATATAATTCGTTTTTCCCATTGAACCTGGCTATAGGATCTCTAGTCCCTAGGTTGGGTTTCCTCATATATGACTTAGGATTTATAGGCTTAATCTCACCCCCTTCGATGTGCTTCAGACCCTTATCTTGCTAAGGCCTTATACTATGAATCTGCACAATTAATACTAATGTTATACCATTGATCAATAAGATCTCACAATATTGTGTTTTATCTTTATGGGTCTAAATTTATTGTTACAATAATAATTTTGTACTCTATCAATAGTATTGGCGCTATAACTATTTTCTACCAATAATATTGGCGCTATCACAATTAATCAAAATGAGAAAAATTAATTTCTCAAAATAAAGTGTTTGATATTATAAAATTAATTCACTTGTTCACAAGTTGAAGCTAAATTTTTTTTACTTCCACCTCCATGGTAGAGTTAGCAAATAATATAATTTGCTTATATCATTCCCACAAATATCACCAAGTTTTTCTCATCTGATTTTGCTTATACCTGCCAAGTACTTTTACTGTAACACAATTTCAAATTAAGTTTTCAATCACATACCTCATATTTTTTTATCAGGCTAGCAAACTCCTTTTCTTCTTTGTCACATTATTTTCATACAATTGAATTAAAGGAGCTGCAAGATTCGTACAACCAACAAAGTTGTCTATAACAATTTTCTCAACATTATGTAACTTGACAAGAAAAATCTCACCCCAGGATTTATGGTATTTTTCATTCCAAGAATGAAATCTATCTCTCCCTGATATTTCATATCAATATGGCTACTCAACATTTTTTCTTATCATTTCTTTGATAACATGTTAGAACCAAAACTCACCAAATCATATGCAAAAAAATTAACATGTGATTTTTTTAAAAATAAACATTTGCACCAATAATACTCTTTTTAGAGAAGTTCTCAAAGATGCAAAAATTACAATTTTGCAATGGTTTTCTTTTCATTTCATGAACCCCTACTTCTAGAATTTAAGCATCACTTTGTGTTCATAAAAAGAAATATCACTTTATTTATAAATATTATTCGGTAAAAACTTTTTTCTTCTTTACCTTTTCTCCGCTTGAATTGAGCAAGTAGAAATATACTTTACCCTTACATCTCTTCTCTTCCATCTCTTAAAGAGAACGATGTTGAAGCAGAATGATGCTGAAATCTCCTATCTTGATATCCACACTTTTTCAAACTATAAAAAGAAAAAAACTTAAATCTCCTTAAAATTATAGGTGTAATATACCAGAAATATAATAAACTACAGTTGAAAATATATAATGATAAAATTGTATCAAAATTCATTCAGGCTTAGGCGCGCATATCTCGCTTTATTTAAGGAGATTCAAGCCCACTGCGATATAATCTACATCGATCTAGCAATAATACACTTGACTTGTCCCCTGCAGGATACAATGGCCCAACAACATTGTATAACTCAAATAACTCCGGATTAATTGAAGAGTCCAAAGCATCACAAATAGAACACCTTCCATTCAACATATAATTACTCCTTTTTTGTACAATGTATATAGTTAAAGACTTAGAATATTTTCTTAGTCTCAACGTAACTCTCTCTTTCACTATTGCATACTTCACTACACACTACAATGTTTTATCTACGCTTCACATTTTTTCTCTCCATATTGCCCCTTTCACAAAGGAAGAAACATCACTATTAATAGGTGGGAATTCATCCTTGTCTTGAACAGGATTAATATGAAGCATATTGTAGGTAAATGAATAGAGACATTGTGTCTTAGAGGTTACAAGAGTTACAAGACATAATGAGATAGAACATGAATTAGTGGTTATATGAGTTATAAACCACTAATGGTCATATAGGTTATAAGAAACTAATGACCATAAGAGTTACAAGAACTAATGATCATATAAGTTATAAGAACTAATAATCATTTCTACCGCAATTTATACCCACTAACATATGCACTTAATATTTTATTTTAATAATAAAATGCATATACACCAATAGTCAATAAATTGGCTAAAATGATTTTTCAATGTTCAAAACAACTACAACTACCTCAAATTTAAATGACATAGCAAATGTATACCATAATTTACTTTTTTAGCTAAGATTAAGGATTCATTGCTCTGGTTTGAGCTGAAATGTCTATCTATTCTTTTCAGTTTTTCAAAAGGAGTAGACTCATGAATAGGAAAAAGTAGATGGAAGAAAAGGGCATGGATGACCGTTTTTATACATATCTTAATTTCAAAATATCACTTACATTTGTTGTCATATATATGATAACTGAGACCTCTGGATATATCAAGCAATATGTTCCCGCTGGGTGGAGATGAAAGCAGGCAAAATCTCTTCGGTTACAAAATTTTCTTTGTATAATGGATATTTGGCATTATCCATAATAAACGACAAAAAAGACCAAAAACCTAAGTGGCACTTTAACCATGAATATTCCTTTTTTCTATGTATAGTTGATCATTGTTAATTATGTTTTTGAAATTTAACTTCAGTTAAATTTTTTGGAATTTGAAAAATACTAAAAAGTTATGTTTACTTTTTTTTCATTTCAAAACACTTGGAAAAATTTAAAAATAAGTCCAATTTATATTAATAGTTACCACAACTCTAATTTTTATTGTCTAATTTGTATTTTGTTAAGATACGCAGGACAATAACCTTGCACAACTTTGTAAAAAACAACAAAGTTTAAAGTATATTTTCAACACTAGAAGTCAAAACTAGTAAAGAAAATATAATCTACAACAAAACAAAAACAATACTACAAAGAAGAAATTGAGCTCATTGAATGCACAATATATCCTTAAGGAAATTAGCCCTCTTAAGTACTCAAGATTAATGAAATATATCATCTTGAGATTAAAATGATCTTACTTATTAGAAGAAGTTCAGAAAATTAGATCATCATCATATCATATATTACTAAAAGTGGGAAGAGTCTAAGTTAAAAATTAGATTACTAAAATTCCCCTTATCTATTGATTTATTTCCTTAAAATTAGTTTTAGAAAATTAATGTTTCATTTAAAATCAACTCTATAACTACACCTCCTCATTTTCATAACTTATATTCTAATATAACTCTTATTTAAATAATCTTTATTATTTCTATGTCTTTTCAAATTCATAACTCCATATACTATGTTATAATCATATTACTATATTATTATTGTCATGGTAAATACTACAAATGAGAAGTTGCATGAAACAACCTCGAAAAGTGTCCGAAAACGTACCTCGGAATGTCCAAAATTTTAAATTATATATATCTCAAAATTCATTCGTTATTTCAAAAATTCGACTTCATATTCGTGTTCAAGGGGGTCAAAATTAGGGGAAAAGGGTCTAACCCTGATTTTAGAGCAATCAAATCACAATTTCAAATTTTCAAAATTTCAATTTCCAGAGACGATCCGCAACGCGCAGCTGTCGCGGACATGTGTTAATTTGGCCTCCGCAATAGGTCTGGTCACGGACCTGTGTATTTTGTTTTCAGTGATTTTTATCTCAGTCCAAGACTTTTGGGTCTTGGGCCTAAGTATTCCCAAATGTGTTTTTACCTCTTAACCAAATTTCACCCACATATCATCCTCTCAATATTCACTCAAACACTTAGTCATATTTTCACTCCCCAAACTCAAGTCCCAAACCCTCATCCCAAGCTAAGGTTCTTCTTC
>JAABOM020000002.1:11228144-11245588 GCA_011800125.2 Solanum clarkiae
ACTCAAGAGAAGGAACTTTGGAAGAGACATCTTTGACCCTCACCAAGTGGTAGATACACCCCTTGGAAATCATTTTGCGGGCCTTTACAAAAGAAATGAATCGACCCCTACATGAAGAATTGCTATCCTCCCATTCGAGAACTGACTCATCGGGAAATTGGAATTTAACCCTACGAGTTCTACAGTCAATGGAGGCATAAGAAGCATGCAACTAATTTATCTCCAGAATCACATTGAAGTCTACCATGGAAAGCTCGACTAAGTCACATAGAATCACTTTATGCAAGATAGAAATAGGACAACCTCTATAGACTCTTCGGGATATAATAAACTCGCTTATGGGGTTACTCACCTCATTAGGGCTCATGGAGGACTTCAGGACATGCATGAAACTTATATGCAAAGTATGGGGTTAAACAAGACAAATTTGCTCCCAAATGTAAAAGTGCATATGCATCATAATAAAAAACAATTGATATGCCGATAACCACATTCGTAGCTTCTTCGACCTCTTGGCGACCATGAAGAGCATAAAACTGATTGGTCCTTTGGGCATCTTGAACTGGACCTTTTTGGCCTTCAGGCCTTGTGCCCCCGCTACTGCAATCCTTGGGATGGTGGCCGGGCTTCCCACAAGTGAAGCAAGCATTTGACCTGGCTAGGCATTCTCCTTTGTGAAGCCTCCCGCACTTAGGGCAATTGGGACTTTGGGGCTTAGGAGCCACCCCCTTGTCCTTTCGAGAAGTAGGAGTGTTGGTGGATCCTTACCCACCTTGCTTTTGGCCACCTTGGAATTTGTGACCACTAAGGTGAGAGTAACTCCTACCTTCCACTCGAGCTCTCTTGGACTCCTTTGCCCTTTCACGAAGCTTCTCTTCTTCAATCTACTCTGCGTACATCATTAAGCGGGAAATGTCTATCTCCTTGTCCAATATGGCTGTCTTGCATTCCTTGGAGACCAACTCGGAGACACCCGAGATAAACCTGCTCCAAGACCTCTCTTGTCGGCCCATTGCTCGAACCAAATCTTAGCCACTCTCTTGTCGGCCCATTAATCTAATTATATTGTTTAATTGCTTCCGCGACCAATAATATGTAATGATATATTAAGAGGATTGTTTGGCGTGCCTTCGGGTTCCCCATTTGCCGTTTCACGTATAGGCCCCAGGCTTGGGCCGTGACAAACTTGGTATCAGAGCACTAGGTTGTTAATGGTCCTTGGCATCCAACACACCGCGTCGATTAAAGTCCTATTCATGATCGTGTTGTGCACCACAATTATGAGTAGGAGGCTATAAGACGCTTTAGGAAATGTTTCCCTTCTTCTTGATCTATGTCGTACTATAAAAGTTAGGTGAGTTTTCCCTCTAACGAATGTTCTTTGTCCTGTTTAGATCATGCCTAACACGAGGAAGGAGAGCCCGCACTCCTGAGGAACAATCGGCTCATGGTGAGCTCCGGGATGCTCTCACTTTGCTAGCTCAAGCTATGGCCAATCAAGTCAATCAAGGGGTCCAAGCCCCTCGTGCTCCTACCCTTAGATCTAGGGTGAGAGACTTCATGAGGATGAACCCACTGGAATTCTATGGGTCTAAGGTAGATGAGGACCCTCAAGAGTTCATTGATGAGGTCTACAAGGTATTGGCTATCATGGGTGTTAGATTGGAAGAGAAAGCGGAATTGGCGGCCTACCAACTCAAAGGGGCAGCACAAATGTGGTTTAATCAATGGTAGGAGGAGAAGGGAATTAATGATGTGGTGCTTTGGGAGGAGTTCAAGGCGGCTTTTCTTAATCGGTTCTTCCCTCTTGAGCTTAGGAAGGCCAAGATGGTATTTATGAATGTGAAACAAGGGTCTATGAGTGTGAAGGAGTATGCCCTCAAGTTCAATCAACTCTCTAAATATGCTCCCCACTTGGTTGCCGACCCAAGGTCTAGAATGAACAAGTTCGTGATGGATGTATCCGATTTGGTGAGTGAGGAATGCCGGTCCGCCATGTTGATTTGTGACATGGATTTGTCCCGTTTGGTGACTTATGCCGAACAAATGGAGGAGGAAAAGTTGAGGAAGAGGAGTAATGAGGCCAAGAGGGCCTGTTTTGATGGAAAGTTCCAAAGTCGAACGGGTGGCCTGTTCTTTCAAGGCCAAGGGTCTTCTCATGCTTCTAATAGGGGGTTTGCCAATGACTACCCAAGGGCCCAAAGTAGTGGTGGTCTGGTGCCAAATGCTATGTGTCCAAAATATGGTAGGGGTCATGGGAGCCCATGTTTGAGAGACACTAATGCATGTTATGGATGTGGAAGTGGGTCACAAAAAGATTGATTGTCCTCGTAACCGCAACAAGGGTAAGGAGGTTCGTCCACAAGGTGCAAATGTTGTTCCTTTGGGGAGAGGTGGTCAACAAGGTGGTGCCCCAAGGCACAATCGGTTCATTGCACTCCAAGGGAGGCAAAGGGTTGAGGAGGTTCTCGATGTCGTCACCAGTATGTTAAAAGTCTTTGATTTTGATGTATATGAAGTAACCTTCCTTATGGGAACATGACCCAATTTCGGAAAGGATTTCATTAAGAAACTTCACTTTACGGGAACACGACCCAATTTCGGGAAGAACCTCAAAAGAAGGTGTACTAAATGGATCCACTAGTAAAGCAAGGGTAAAACCTGATCCTATGGTGGCACATAGTTCAAGGAAAGAGAGCACTCTCTCAATCCATCGGTGCTAAATCTAATTCCACAAAATATATAAAGTAATCATAGCTTTAATAATTTGTAAGAAACACAGAAACATGACACGAGTAGCTCTAAAACATCTTTGACCTCTAATGGTGAGCCTAACTTCAAACAACATTAGATCATCATCAAACATTACTCTTGCATTAACATCAACATCAAAGGCTCACAAGAGGTAAAATCTTTAAGAAAAGGGCTTAATCCAGCTTTACAACATCATCAACATTTTCATGAATTAAATACATCTTTAGAAAGTCCAAAATCATCATAAAGTCACTTGACACATAAATCAACCAATAGATCATTAAAACTTTAAGAATCCTTAAAAAGGCATTTTATCAAACACTTGGCGGGTGTGTAATGCTAGTATAAAGTCATGCAATCAAGAGCGAAAACATATAAGAAAAACCAATGTAAATCCACCCACCAACACTTGGTAACATCCTCTAACTAGATGCATCAAAACCCCTCATCAAATCTCACAATAGATCTTAGATTTGTAACTCCAAACATGCATAGTTGAACAACATTTCATAAAACCCCAATGTAGTTTATAGTCATAATCCATGATAAGTAATACCCATAAGTAAATCAACTTGAAAAAACATGCATTTTATATGAAAAGGAAGGTTGGGCACCTTGGGTGAAAGGACCCAATGGTTGAAACCCACATACCTCAAACTTGGAGATATCCTTGATAAAGATTTAAATGAGAACTTGAAGCTTAAATGAATTTCTTGAGATTCGGAATGAGTTTGGAACCCTTGATTTTTGAGTGAAATATTTGTCTAAGTGTTTGAGAAGGTTTTGGGGAATATCTTGAATGATATGTGGTTGAAAAAAATGACTAAATATAGGTGTTTTTACGTATAGGAAGGCGTAGGCCCAAGACCCAAAGGCCTTGGACCGAAATAAGAAAAACTAGCAACAAAGTACATAGCTTCGCGTTTGGTCCGCGACGCGGACCCAACGGACAGGACAAATTTATATAGCTCCGCGTTGCAGACAACTACTGGAATTCGACAATTTGAGAAAATCAACTTTTGCTACGGGTCTCCTAAAATTCGGGTTATATCCATTCCCCACTCAATTTTGCCCCTTGAACAAGAATATGAAGTCGGATTTTGCTCCAAAAATTCGGGTTATATCCATTACCCACTCAATTTTGCCCCCTGAACAAGAATATGAAGTCATATTTTCAATATCACGCACGGATTTTGAGATATATGGAAACTACGATTATGGACATTTCCGAGGCACATTTTCGTGCACTTTTTGAGGTCGTTTCAGACATACAAGTCTATCTGACTCTCCCTGGGCAACAAACTCAGGTGGTTGCGCTTTATAGACTTTTTCCTTGAGACCATCATAAAAAAGACATTCTTAATGTCCAATTGATAAAAAACCATGCATTGGATTGTTAGATGTGATGGTTGAAAGTGGTCACAATTCGAGAAATAAAATTACATGGGTAGGGTCGGAATGATGGCACAACCCTACTGAGAAAGAGAATTATATGGATAGAATCGTAATGATGACACTACCCTACTGGAAAACGGAAATTATATAGGTGGGATCATATTGATGGCATGACCCTACCGCAAAAGTGAAATTGTATGGATAGGGTCGGAATGATGGCATGACCCTACGCAAATTAGATTTGATGAGTGACCGAAAAGACGAATGGAACTACGTAAATCAAATCTGAGCCACCAAAAAAACACAGTGTCCTGCAACTCAGATATGAGAAAGTAGTTCAAAAAATTCACGGTACTACACAAATTGAATATGAGAAGTAGTTCGGAGAGATGCACGGTGCTACACGAATCGAATATGAGAAAGTAGTCACCGGAAAGATGGCACGGTGCTACACATGGTAAACATGAAAAAGTAGTCACTGAAAAGATGACACGGTGCTACACAAATTAGATATAAAAAAGTAGGTCTTGGGCCTAACTCACACCCCAAAAGCTAGCTCAAAGGGAGGAGAATTGCCCAAGCCTTATGCTTAGCATCTAGTGCATTGGCAATTTTTAATTTTCGGGGGCCTTACATTGGGCGAGATGAGTCCTGCTCTGATACCATGTGAGAAATGTTGGAGAAGAATATTATTGAATTGTTATCTACATTATTACATTGAGACCCTATTTGTAGATACTATATTAGACTCCTTTTCCAACTAGGATACTATAATACAATCCTTTTCCAAGTAGGATTCCATATACTATTACTATTCCTAATCCTATTCTAAATAGGATTGTAGATATTATTCTTATTCCTATTCCTATGCTAACAGGTACAATTTCCACATCATTTCCAAATCAGTAGAGATACTGAGAGTAGAATTAGTGAATGTTGGTCAGGCAGGGGATATTTTCTTCAGAAGAATGCTAAATGATTGGGAGATTGATAGAGTGGTTTCACTACTTGAGAAGTTTGAAGGAAGCAACATTGTCACAATAGATGAAGATAGGGTCTTGTGGAAGCTCAACAAAGATGGGAACTTCTCAGTAAGCAGTGCATACAAGAGAGGTATACAGTCGGGAGGAGGTAGGGGGGAACTCCCTACCAATCGAACTACTGGAAAAGCATTATATCCACCAAGATAAAATGTTTCACCTAGCTAGAGAGCATGTATAACTCAGGATGCCTTGCAAAAGAAGGGGAGACAATTAGTTCCCAATGTTTTTTGTGTAACATTATACGGGAGACAAACAAGAACCTCTTACTACATTGCAGTTTCACCACCCAACTGTGGAACCTTTTCGTTAGCATAACAGGAAGTTGTTGGACCATGCTGGAGCACACCTCAGATCTATTTAGTTGTTGGATTAGGAGAGGTGGAAGTAAGAGTCAAAAAGAAATGGTGGAGATTAGTGTCATCATGTATATGGTGGTCAGTGTGGTTAGAAAGAAATGGTAAATGTTTTGAAGATACCATTCATAAAATAAAATGGAATTGTATTGTATCTCTACTTTTTTGGTGTAAATAACTGTGTATTATAGATATAGGTCAAATAGTAGACTTGATAGGAGACTTGTAATTGCTACTGAAGAATATAACCGTATCATTTTTTTTTTTAAATATCAAACTCACACTCCCAATAGTTTAGATATGAAACTAAAAAAAAAACAACGATAGTTTAGATGTGTTTTTGACACTTATCTCTCTCTCTCTCTCTCTCTCTCTCTCTCTCTCTCTCTCTTTTGGAGTAAAGTAAATTTAACTACTATGGAATAAATCCTATTACAACCTGTATGCTGAAAATTAAAGAACCTATCCCATGGTATGGTTGTTTAAAAATGACACCCAATCTTCTATTCAAAAAAGGAATTTCATGGGTGCACCAAAAACCAAGAATAAAAGGTTATTTCTCAAGTGTACAAAATCATTTTCCATCCCTTAAAAGCCTTTTGTTTCTATTTACACAAGACCAAAACATGATGGCTAGTGAAGCAATGTCCCAGGCCCTGCGTCTTCCTTTTTCTAGATTACCAGCAAGTTCAGGGTTATTGTATCGCTTCAAGTGTATTACATTATTATAGGAGCTACTACGAGCTTGTTAGCTGCAGTTTAAAATGTTTGTAGATGAGCCTGATCAATCATAACAATATCTGGTGAGTTATTTACTTGAAATGTACCTTTTACTATTAAAGATAAAAAAAATTATAAGAATCTGTTTGACAGGTATACCTTCCGTTAGGATTCCATGTTGTGTGCTGATGAATAGAGCTAGGTTGCAATGTCGTGTGGAATACATCATTCTTGCTGTGATTGACAGGCTATTTCATCAAGGGAGGTGGAAGATTTAGTAGCGTTGGAGGAGAAGTTGGGCAGAGCACTTTCAAAACAGGAAAGAAGTAGAATAGGTGTTAACAGCCTTGGGCTGTTCTTGGAGGAGTTACTCCTGAAAAGGTACATCTCTTTTTTTTTTTTCTCCCTTTTTGTATGCCTCAAGTCTTTCATTTGATTTCTCATGAGATTTCGAAATTTTAACCTTCAAACTGTAATGTTATCCAGGTACATGGATAGTGTGCCATCAATTATTCCCCTCCTCGAGAAAGAGTACCGGAGCAGCACTAGAAAGCTGAGTGAATTAGATCAACAACTCTGGTTTGCAGCTACTCTCTTAGGCTGGATAACATAGAAGGGGAAAAATTCACTTTCAGTCATCCATATTTCATTTTAACCGTGGTGCACTTGCGGGAAACTCCTTGCCGAGGGCCTGTGCACCCCCAGGATTAGTCGGGGCTCTAAGAGACTCGGACACCCGGTGCAAATCAAAAAAAAAAAAAATTCATTTTAACTGTTCATATAGGGAATTATTGTCATTTTTCCTGGCAAAAATATTTAATGTATCTTTGTTATCTCTATATACTTTTCTAATTTGATATTTATTCCTTTGTTCCAGCTCTTTGAATGAAGCAAAACTGAAGGAGAAAGGAAGAACTTTCCATGATCTATTTCTGACCAAGGTGTTAAGTTTTGTCCCAAAGCAATCTGTGCCTATATTCTATCTTCATCACATAATGTTTTTTTTCATTTACATTGAGGGGAAAGACCATCCTTCAAGTGTTCCCCATTTAGTTTATACACTGATCATGTTTCTTTTGCTTGCCTAATGGTTCTTACTGTCCACTTTGGTCTTACCATTAGATTATTCTTAAAAGTTAAGTGGTGTTGTTTTGGTAGATAAGCCACCCTAACGGAAGTTTGATTGTTTCTCAGTTGTCACTGCTGTTGAAAGGAACGGTTATTGCACCACCAGACAAATTCGGTAAAATTATCTCCCAGCTTGGTATTCTGATCTATAAAGGCTTTATCTAAAAGCATTACCTGATGTTAGTTTCAGTTTTAGCAAATGAAATTTTCTGTCTGGACATAAATCAAGAGTGACCATATGTTCTCTTACCTTTTTTTATCCTCTCCAATGATCATTTGTCTTTTTATGGAGATGATTCATTAATCTGGAGTTAATTGGAAGTGTAAATCATTTTCTGCAAAGTAGTTTGCCTACAATTTTGCATCTTGGAATGCCAGTTTCCTAAAATTGAAGATTTTAGATGTTAGACTTTCCACAACAAGAAGGTTGGAAATGCAAAATTAAACTGACTATATGGAGTACTAAATTTTAGATGTCACACTGTTTGTTTCTGTCCCACTTTATTCTGCCCAGTACTAAGTTTTTAGTTTTCAATAATCCACAGCTTAACACTATTAGCTGGGTTGCATTTAGTTTGGATTTGGTCTCTTTTTCTGGCTTTATTTTGTTGCCTCAAATTTCACTTTGTAATTTTTATGCTTGAAGATTCTACTGTCTTCTCACTTTTGTTTCTACAACCAACTAATAATTCCTACTCAGTTAACAGGCAAAATATGTGTAATAACTATACTAGCTTGAAGACCAACTAATTTCTACACCAGAACAAAATAGCATGTTAAAAAGTACTCACAAATTTTGAAAATCTTGTATACCATGGATTAAGGTCTTAAAAGAACGTGAACAAGCAAACAGAATGCAATATTTAAATCTGAATAGCCCTACTTAGTATAAGCAATTAAAAATTCTATAAATTAAGCTATGACTTAAGTTCTGTTTAATTGGTGTTTACCTTATCAAATGTTGAGCTGTTAGACAGGGGACATATTATATTTTTGTTAGATGTGCAACACGTTCCATCTCGTCGGGCATAA
This sequence comes from Solanum clarkiae, assembly GCA_011800125.2. Taxonomy (NCBI): domain Eukaryota; kingdom Viridiplantae; phylum Streptophyta; class Magnoliopsida; order Solanales; family Solanaceae; genus Solanum; species Solanum clarkiae. The sequence goes on from JAABOM020000002.1 coordinate 11,236,570, forward strand.
TTCTTTTTCATTGGTTAAGTACTTAGAGGTTTGATTTACCTTGTAAAAAAGGTACTTAGAATTTCATTTTGATAATGGTGACAGTTCTAATTGAACTCGCCTGCTTTGAACTCATGGAAATAAAAAGGACCTTAGACTTAACCTCAAAAAATAACTCGTGGCTGAGAACTATCGAAAAACATACAAAGAGACTTACAACCATATACTCAACCAATGTCGGATTCACATCATATTAGAGTCAGACCCATCCCTACTGTTGAGTTACCCAAAGTTGGACCCCCATATTACGTTATACACATGTGAGATGTCTTAGTTTTGTGGAGAGGAAACGAAAGGGTGTTAGAGTTACGCATTGGTTGACATATGGGCCTTAGTATCTTTTATGGTTTTGGACAATTCTCACATAAAGAGATGACTTCGGGGTTGAGTTAAGCCCAAAATTCATTTTCTCCCCATTTTGTTGCAATAATATTGAAAATGGCATTAAAAGAAAGTAATAATAAAACATGCATAAAATAAGCACGATTGGGCTGCTGGCCTTCTGCCATTGCTCCATTGCTGATGGCTATGACACTAGGATAAAGGCCCATGAGGGTGAGCATTCAGCAGAGAGTGCATGGGCTGCAGCATGAAACATAACTGAAGAGGTCAAAACTGTAACTTAGAAGTCAAAGTCTGAAAGTCTGAAAGACTAAAGAAAAAGTTAGAGAGGCAGAGTGGCATTAAAGAGTGAAAATGAAAGGAACTTTGGAATAGGCTATGTTGCTCGGACTCTCCAGAAATGTCGATGAGTGCGTGTCGGATCCTCCAAAAATAGTGTATTTTTTTAAAGGATCCGACACGGGTGCGGCAACATTTTTGGAGAGTCCGAGCAACTTAGGAAATAGGAAACCAAAGAAAGAGGTGAAGAAGATATCAAAAACCCTACTGCCTGTGGCCTGTAGGCTCAGTGTTATTCTATGCTTTTGTGTGTTTGTTTGTATAGATGTATTATTCTATCTTGTCCTCCCTCCATCCCAATTTATGTGACACTGTTTGACTTGACCCAAAGTTTAAGAAAGAAAGTCTCTTGAAATTTGTAGTCTAAAACTAACCTTATATTTGTGTGGCTACAAATCATTTCATTAAGGGCAAAAGAAGAATTTAAAAGTTAAATTGTTTTTAATTATAGAAAGGTGGCATTCTATTTTGGACAGAGTAAAAAGGAAACTATGCTACATAAATTGAGACAGAGAAAGTAATATTTTATTTGGGGTTTCCAGTATTTTGGTTATTTAAAAAGATGGAAAGTGAACCATAACAACAAAGAAGAACTGACCAAATTAACCCAACTGGAAAAGTTGATTTTATGATAAAGTCAAACTACACACTTCAAATACTTTTGGAGACAGAAGCCTACTCAATATATGTTTGGGTTTCAGCAAACTTAACTGTGTATGGGTGCAGGAGAAACCCTACAAGATGAGAGGGTCAATGGAGGGGCATTTATTGGATCTGATGGTCTTCAGTTCCCACACAAATTAATACCTGTAAGCATTTATTTATCTGTAAATTTTGATTAGTTTCTGATCCTGTTCTTAGATTAGAAAGAGAGAAAAAGTTGGAACGCGATACTTAGACATGCAATGCAGATGTGACCGCTGCTTGAGGCACATCATATATTGTCCTGCCAGTGATTCTTATATCCTTGAGGGAACATTGGGTCATTTAATTGGTTTTAATTAATTCTAATGGAAAGCAAATTGCATACGTTAGACCATTTCGTTTGTTCAGTAGGTGTTGGTTACAAGATTGAAACACTCATTTAGCAGTTTCCTACTAATAGTAGATGCTGGTTTTACGCTGTTTCCACAAGTTTTTCAGCCTTTCATCTTCAAAGCTGTTTACTAGGAGTGTGTGTTTAAATTTGAACTAAAAGAGGAGAGTGAATCACTTTATGCATGTCTAATTATCTGCTCAATAGCTATGTCATCATCTAAGAAAAGTCTATCTAGTCTTCTGGCAAAGGGATTTAGCAAAGGGATTTACTAGGAATTTGATCAGAATTGTTTTTAGTGAAGTTATTGTTATCCCTTGCAGAATGCAGGCATGCGTCTCTATGGTGGTGCCCAATATCATCGTGCAATGGCTGAGTTTCGTTTTGTCGTTGGAGGAATTAAATGCCCTCCAATTACACGGGAAGAAATAGTGAATGCATGTGGAGTTGAAGACATCCATGATGGAACTAATTATTCCAGGTGCCTATACACTTGGAGTTCACGATTTTACATTTGTGTCTATGTTTGCTTCTTATTTTCTGATTTGTGTTTGCTAATTCTTGTTTTCCCCATTGAGCTTTTAGAACAGCCTGTGTCATTGCTGTTGCCAAGGCTCGTGATACATTTGAACCTTTCCTTCATCAGGTAACTTAGTGCTAGTTCCATTTATTATTAGTTTTTGAATATTCTGTAATTTCTAATTGTCATCTGTTATGGAGTTAAATCATCTGTAATTCATATATGCTTTGGTAAATTGGTTCAGCCCTCAGCTAAGTTCTCTAGGGGGAGGGTAGACAAGTATTCTAAGTTTTAGTGAGAGAATCTGTATCCCAAAGAGTGTGACAAAGCTTAGTTGTTTTTTCTAGAACTTAAGATGTGGCAGGTACGAGGCTTATGACTAAATTACATGGGTGAAAAACTTGCACCAAGGAACACCTCTACTAATTACTGACCTTTAATTGTATGTTGGCACAGATGGCAATGGATAGGGCATGGGTTGAGTCTTAAAAGATCCATATTTCCACTTTTTTAAAGCTTTCTATGCTTATGCTACTCATACCAATGGTAGGTACTAAACTTTCAGTGTACCCCTCTCCTATCCACCATGTTATCCCAAACTTGTGGGTAGGATTGTGAGAATATTTGCTGGTTCAATGAAAATTGTCAATTCGTTCACCATGACTCGAATCCCGAGCCATAATGACACCAACCCAAATCCCGTAGTCGAATCAGTTAGACTACTAAGTCCATTTTTAGCAACTTTTAAGCCGATAGTAGAGTCAATATAGAAAGTGCGGAAAATATACACTATCCAAAACCTGTTGGCAAAAGTGCAAGAGCCTCTAAATAGGATTTCACTCTCAATAAGTACTATGACCTTCTAATAAGGAAAGATATAGATAAACCAAAATGGGATGGAGTCTGGTGCTGCGGAATAACCAAGCAGCTTACCCCAAATAATTCAGACTATCACCAAATGGATGCAAGATAACCCCACTTGTACTTAGCACAGAATCTGCACGCGGGCGGTGTAGGAAACAAGGGTGAGTAGGGAAAACACGTGTCCTCAGAAGCATCGTTGATCGACCCTAAATTAAGCAATGGCGAGGGTTGGTCTTACCATGCTTACCTCCAAACTTCTCAATAATCATATCAATCATGGATATAGATAATTCAACAGGTTAATGAACAAGATAGTCACAATTCTCAAAATAACCAGAAGTCAACAAGTTAAGCAAGTAGATTGAGTTAACCTCAACCAAACAGGTATAAATCAATCAAGTAACATAACCAGTCCACTAAAATGCAGCGGAATACAAGTAATATGAGACGAGATGCAATGTCCAATTCAGCAGTTCACACACGCTCCTTCGGGTATGTTGATCCATGGGGGACTTGCGCGCTCCATTTACTACCCCTGAAATCTGGTATGTTGATCCATCGGGTAAAATAGTATCATCATTCCATCCACAATCCGGTCTCCCAAACCCCATTGGATAATCATCGTAATCTTTCCTTCTGGAATCCAGTCTTCTAGACCCATCGGAAATAACCATATGATTTATCAAGTATATTATGCATGAGACATTGAGAAATATAGGAGACAAATATTATTGAATTGTGTATTTACATTATTACATTGAGACCCTATTTATAAACATTATATTATAATCCTTTTCCAAGTAGAATTCTATATACTATTCATATTCTCATTCCTATTCCTATTATAACACTCCCCCTCAAGCGGATGCATACAAGTCATATGTATCGAGCTTGTTACAAATATAACTGATACAAGGATTAGTAGAGGCTTGGTGATGATATCTTCTAGTGATCACTCGGCTTCACAAATTGTGTAACAATATCTCCTGAGAGTAATTTTTTTCTTTGATAATGTGATAATCAATCTGAATGTGCTTAGTTCTCTCATGAAACATTGGATTTGATGCGATAAGAAGGGCCACTTGATTATCACACACAAGTTCCATCTGATTAATTTCTCCAAATTTTAGTTTTCTCGGCAACTATTTGATCCAAACTAGCTCACAAATTTCTACAACCATTGCTCGATATTTTATTTCTGCACTAGATCGAGCAGCCACACTCTGTTTCTTACTCTTCCACGACACCAAGTTACCTCCTATTAAAACACAATATCGAGATGTAAAACATCTATTAGAAGACAATTCTGCCCAATCAACATTTGTGTTTTTTTTTTTTTTTTGGATTTGCACCAGGTTTCCGAGTCTCTTAGAGCCTCGACTAATCCAGGGGGTGCACAGGCCCTCGGCAAGGAGTTTCCCACAAGTGCACCACGGTTAATTTAGGTTTTACCCAGTCCGATGGCCCTCAGAAATTGTTTGCACTGGGTTTCGATCTTGAGACCTTGAAAGGGAGCAAACCCCAAGGCTCAAGTCTATTACCACCGGGCCAACCCCTGGGGGTTAATCAACATTTGTATATTAAGTGATATGCTCATGGCCTTGATCCTCAAAGAGTAGTCCATTATCTGGAGCGAACTTTATATATTGCAGAATACGAACAATTGTATCCCGATGACTATCTCGGGGGGGGGGGGGATGGATCATAGACTGACTTACAACACTCACATGAAAAAAGTTGTCAGGTCTAGTAAATATTTGGTAATTCAACTTTCCGACCAGCCATAATCTTTCAGGATCACTAAATGGCTCCCTCTGCCCTAGAAAGAGTCTTAACATTAGGATCCACAGGAGTGCCAATGGGCCTACATCCCATCATTCATGTCTCCTTAAGAATGTCTGGGGCATACTTGTGTTAAGAAATAACAATACTGATCTGGACTAAGCAACCTCAATACTTAGAAAACTTTCCTAAGTGGAGATTTGGACTTCATGGACCTAAGCAACCCACTTCAGTCTGCCAAGGTCTTTAGTTTGGAAATGCTGAAAGAGATGTTGCTTCAAATTAGTGATATGCTTGGCATATGACAGGAGTTTATGCCCTCACTTGCAATCTGGAAAGACAGGAAGTCTGGGGGGAAATTGGTGCTGTGAGGAGCTTATTCACAGGACCTTGGGTTGTGGGAGGTGACTTCAACATTGTCAGATATGTTTCAGAGAAAAAGAAATGCTCTAGAACCACTGTACACATGAATGAGTTTTCTGAAGTAATTGAAGACATGGAATTTATTGATCCTCAATTAGAAGAGGGAGAATACACCTGGACCAGAGGAAGTAACAAAGAAGCAGCATCCAGAATTGATAGAATTTGTATTCTATTGAATGGAGGGAAACAATGTGAAGCAAGAGGTTCTACCCAGAGTATGTTCAGATCATACGCCAATTGCACTAACAAGTGGCAGTTGGGCATATACAACATCCTATTTCACGTTTGAAGGGTGGTGGCTGGAGACTGATGGTTTTAGCGAAAGAATCAGAGAATGGTGGACATCTTTTGCATTTGAAGGACGCCTGACTATATTCTGGCATCCAAGCTAAAAGCACTGAAGGCCAAACTGAAAGAATGGAGTACAAGCACATTTGGAAATTTGGAATAAAAGAAATAGGAACTCACAAAATCACTGAATTTGATAATATTCAGCAGGAGAGGCCTTTAACTGAAGAAGAAGTTGTCCACAAAGCAAAGGTGATCAAAGGATTTTGAAGATTATGCAAAAACGGAAGAGATAGCTTGAAGAGAAAGATCAAGAATGTTGTGGATAAAAAAAGGGGACAAGAACACCAAGTTCTTCCAAAAAACTGCAAAAATGCTCACAAGAGGATCAATCACATTGATAAACTGGTACTCGAAGGACAAGAACTGGTGTAGGCTACAAACATCAATAGAGTGATCGTATCTTTTTATAGGAAGCTGTATAGTGAGAGTGAGAACCGGAGACCCTCTTATAACATGAATCAGTGCCCTTCTATCAACATAGAAGAACAAGAATTGCAGAAACCTTTTGAAGAGGAAGAAGTCCTGCTTGGGCTTAAAACTTGTGCTATAGACAAAAGCACCAGGTCCGGATGGGTTTTCCATAGGTTTTTTTTTTAATAAAATGCTGAGAGATTGTGAAGGAGGATGTGATGGCAACCTTTCAGAACTTTCACTCTCTGGAGATTGGTGAGAAGAGCTTTAATGCAACATATATAGGTCTTATTGCCAAAAGGAATGGTGCCAAGGAGTTGAGAGATTTCAGACCAATCAACTTAATAGGAAGTATGTACAAGCTGAACTCCAAAATAATCACAGAAAGACCGAAGAAAGTGATGCATAAGCTAGTTGATAAACAACAGATGGCCTTCCTGTGAAGTAGGCAATTCACTGATGCAGTTCTCATAGCTAATGTGTGTCTAGATTCCAGAATAAAAGACAAGATTCCATGAATTATGTGCAAATTGGATATAGAAAAAACATATGATCATGTCAATTGGAGCTTTTTGATTGGAATCATACAGAAGATGGGATTTGGAATGAAGTGGATCAGGTGGATGAGGTTTTGCATAAGTCTGTCAGATTCTCAGTACTAATAAATGGTTCGCTGGAAGGTTTCTTCCCCTCCAACAGAGGACTCAGACAAGGTGACCCCCTCTCACCGTTTCTGTTTATGATGGTGATGGAAGGTCAGAATAACATGATAAAGGCAACTCACAGTAATGGATGGATTAGGGATTTTAATGTTGCAAAAGACGGGAGCACAAGAGTTGAAGTTGCACATTTGCAATCTGCAGATGATACCCTCATCTTCTATGATGCAAAGAAGAAACAACTCCAGATTCTGAGGATAATCCTTTATTCTTTTTGAAGCAACCTCTGGTCTCCACATAAATTGGAGGAGAAGTCATATTTTTCCAATTAATGAGGTGAACAAAATCCAACAACTTACAGAAGTCCTGGGAGGAGAGATAGGGCAGCTACCAACTGTCTATTTGGGGATGCCTCTGGGTGCAAAAAGCAAATCAAAAGAGATTTGGAATGGAGATGTGGAGAGATGTGAAAAGAGGTTGTCTAGGTGGAAAACACAATATTTGTCTAGAAGGGGAGATTAGTTTTGATCAACTCAGTCTTGAATGCCTTGCCAACTTAGCTGATGTCAATTTTTCCTCTTGTAGCTAAAGTGGAAGAAAGAATTAATGCCCTAAGGAGAAAAATTTTGTGGGAAGGAGATGAGGAGAACAGAGGTTTCCATTTAGTTAAATGGAAGGCTATAATCCTATCTAAGAAGCATGGGGGGCTGGGCATAAAAAATCTGAGAATACAGAACAAAAGCTTGCTTGTGAAATGGCTGTGGAGATTCCCAAAATAAGAGCAGACACTATGGGGTAGGTGATTCAAGCAAAATATGAAAAAGAAGGCTTTTGGAACACAAAAGCAGTAATTTCTGCATATGGCATCGGTTTGTGGAGGTCAATCAGAAACTTGGGGCATGTTTTCTTTGAAAGAACAAGCTTTAATGTGAATAGTGGAAGAAAGATCATATTATGGGAAGATGACTGGACAAGAAGTGGCAGTCTCAAACAACATTTTCCAGATATTTATCTATTGAATCAGCAGCAGAAGGCTACTCTGCAAGAAGTATGGACTCCTCAAGGATGGAACCTGACGTATAGAAGATTGATGCAAAATTGGGAGATGGAAAGAATGGCTGAATTTTATGGCACTTGAGATCAGTATACAGGACCAAAAGAAGGAGAATATACCCTCAAATGGCAATGCCATACCAAAGGCCTTTTCACAGTCAGCTCTGCCTATAAAAATTTGAATCAGATAGGGTCTCAAATCAGCTTCTTACCATGGAAGCTTATATGGAAAGTGAAAATCCCATACAAAGTGGCAGTTTTTACTTGATTGGTAGTGAAAGAGGTTGTTTTAACTCAACCACATGAAGAGGGGCATAGAAATGTGTCCCAGATATTTTTTTTGTGAGCAAGAGGCAGAGACAATCAACCATCTGTTTTTACTTTGTAAAATGGTCAGCCAGCTATTGAACTTGCTTTCTAGTTTCAGAGGCATAAGGTGGACCATACCTGAAAGGGCAGGTCAGGCTCTAGTAAGCTGGAACAGTGAGAGGAGTGGAAGCACAGACAAAAACAGATGGAAAATTGTCCCAGCAGTGATATGGTGGACCATTTGGTAAGAGAGAAATTCAAGATGTTTTGCAAGTATCAGCAATCCTTTACATAAGATTAAAATCGACTGTATTATCACTTTTTGCTATTGGTGTAGTTCTGAGTATATAGATGATCTTGTAGCAATTGTAGACATTCTAGGTTCCTTGTAAGATGAAATAGGACCTGAGATAGTTTTTCCTCTTTTTTGGGTTGCTGAGCCTACTCAGCTGTATGTAACTATGTGTTGTAAATTTTTGGGATTCCAGCCTTACTGCTGAAGATTTATAGTACAAACTTGTTACGTTTGTCCAAAATTAGTGATACCATCTTAGGGATGGCAATGGGGCGGGTGCGAGGCGAGTTGAGCTCAACCCACAATTTTTTTAAATCTCCCCGCCCCGCCCTGCATGGTGACTTTTTTCATTTTCAACCCGTCCTGCCCCGCCTGACATAGACTCGCCCCGCTTAAATTTTAAGTTCTTTTACTTTTTAATTGAATTAGTATGAAAAATGTAATTTTTTTTTTAAGTTTTCACTAATTAAGTATTTTTAGTTGACATTTCAACAATTGTTTCTTCATCATTAATTAGAAGTTTCTGTTAGAATCCTTAATTATAGGGATTCCTTAATTATAGGGATTTTTAGAATCTTTAAAAATATTTTGCTGCC
>JAABOM020000002.1:11245688-11271952 GCA_011800125.2 Solanum clarkiae
GCCCCCGCACCAGCCTTGCCCCACATAACTCTAAACTTGCCTCACCCCGCCCCACCCCGCATAGCTTTAAACTCGTTCCGCACCCGCCCCGTTGCCATCCCTATACCATCTTGATCATTGTTGGTGATAAGGATAACATCAACATAAACAACCAAATAAATACACGTGTAGAATACCGATAAAACACAAAGTGATCAGCTACAAGTCATGCCAAATTCTTGAATTACTGTGTTGAACTTCCCAAATTAGGCTCGAGGAGACTGTTTTAGATCATAGAGTGATCTGTGCAATCAACATACAAGGATACTAGACTCCCCCAAAGCAATAAAGCAAAGTGGTTACTTCATATAGATCACTTCCTCAAGATTACCATGCAGGAAAACATTCTTAATATCCAATTGATGAAGAGACTAATGATGAACAATACCTATAGATAGAAAAAGACAGAGAAATGCCATTTTGTCCATATTGAGGAATTGTTACTGTAATTTAACCCATATATCTAAGTATACCCTTTGGCGACACGACAAGCTTTAAGTCGATTAACTTGACCGTTTGGACCAATTTTGACGGCATAAAACCCAACAACAACCAACAGTAGGTTCTTACTTGTAGGAAGGGAGACAAGCTCCCAAGTACAATTCCCAAGGAAATAGAGATTTGGTTGTCTAAAAATCCAGATTTCAATGGAAACTTGTCGAAAACATCCTGGAAATCATCGGAACCCTAATTCCTTTGGTTGGATCTAGAGATAGGAGTTTGGTCATAATGCTTGGATGACTCCAACAGGAAAACAATCAGTTCAGAGAATCGACTGTAATAGCTCTCACGCGCCTGATGTGTGACTCAAATCTTGCCTGAAAGTCTCACCTCCGACAGTGCATGAGAGCACGTGAAGTGATATTTTTCGGTGGTTCTGGATGGAGTTTGGTCGTTTGACTTTTTTGAGGCTCAAGATGGTGTTGGTTTTCGCATGACACCCACAAAATAAAAGATGATGCAAATCAGCCCCAACAGTTGCTGGAATGACGCACAGTGACCTGTCTGTCTGACTCAGTTTTTTACCCTTGAAGTTTCTCACCAATGTTCTGATACCATGTGAGAAATAAAGGAGAAAAATATTGTTGAATTGTGTATTTACATTATTATATTGATGCCTATTATAGACATTATATTATAATATTTTTTCAAGTAGGATTTTATATACTATTCCTATTTCAAGTATCATATTTATACAATTCATGTTCCTATTCGTATTCTAACAGAGACATCATCTGGAAGTATGATAAAATGCTATAGATATGGAATACATGAACAATATGTATAAAATGCCTTTCAACCCGTTTATTACTTTAATTTATAAATAATAAGTGATAAGTATCAATCAATTCAATGTCATAACTCAACTAAAGAGGTTTATTAATCAAGTTCATGACACCTACTGACACCATAAATCAGTCAAAGTCAATCAAGAATCTGTCTTTTGGTCATATCATGACACTGGTAGCCGCATAAGTGGTCATCATCTCACTTATATGGAATCCCCTTTCCTCATTTCCCCTCAATCAAGCAATTACCAGCACGAACACTTCACAAGAGTTGAGAAAGTCTCAACTTGCCTCAAGTTCAAAGCTCAAATGATAAAGTACAGTCTTGCCCTTCCTCAATGCCTCCGACCATTCTGATCTATTCAAATGCTTAATGTATGTAAATATATAAATCCTTAGACAGCCATTTTGATATACTTCCACCCTGGACCCAAAAAGTCAACCCAAAAGTCAACATTGTAATTTTACTTCAAAATCAGTTTACCCTTAACACAAGGGTCTCAAATCTCAAAGTGCATATACAACCGAGTTCAAATCAATCGCCAAATCAATGACTTACGATTTCTAGGCATGGGTCATCTCTCATTTCCAGCACCCAACGCAAATTATGAAGATAAATAATCGATAGAATAGGGAAGTACGAAAATCAAAATAGATCTCATCCCGAGCTAAATCGTGAAGATGCCCCTCGCAATCGCCTAAAACTATCTCGAGAGCTCCTAAAATTGTGTTAGGAACAATGAAATCCTAATGGGAAGCATAAAATATATCTGCCAGGGGTCCTAAGAAATTTTGACCATTAGCATTGCAATTGCAACCCTCAGAAATGCGTTAATCCTATCACAAATGCGAACGAGTTGGGTCTGGCCCATCATTGCAAATGTCGATCCACCCTTCTCAAACGTGGACCTTGTAAATGCAACATCAGTGTCGCACCATGGAATCCCGAGACCAGTCAACCCTCGCAATTGTGAACCCTCCTTCGCAATTATGACAAACCCATTGCAAGTGTGACAAGTCAAAAAAAGTCCACGTATTGCAACTGCAACATAAAGCATCACAATTGCGATCAGACTAGATAGCAGCTGAGCAGGAACCAACCTTGAGTCCAAAAATATGGAATTGACACTTCGAACTCATAAGGAACCTGCGTAGCACAAACCAAATATGCAAACCACTCCTAAAATGCGTCCAAATCTGTTGGAATCATCAACAGTGATCCAAGTTTGTCTAGACCAAATGTTGACTGTATCAACTCAAAACAAACGAAAACTAGAAACCTAACCAATAGCGAAAACCACACATGAGCCCCTCAGGATCTTTGCAAAACATCCAAGTCATAAATAACTCTCCGAACTTAATGGAATTGTCAGAACTATCTAACCTCAACCCAAAATGTTGACTTTGGTGAAAACCTCTCAAATTTCAAATTTCCAAAGCTAGAATTTCTTCTCCGAGATGCATCCGATCACCTCCGGAACCATATTACACATCCCAGCAAGTCATAAACAACAAAAGAAAGCCATGAAGAGGGTCAAATCGGGAAAAGAAGTCTAAAGCACAAAAAGACCGTGCTGGTCAACATGGTCGTTACATCCAAAATTTTATCTAATGAAGTAAAATACCATACACACCTTGATGGTAGGTTAGATTACACAGATTAACGATATAAAATCTTCACCGTGTTGATATTTTTTGTGTAAAGGGCAACCACACTGCGTTCATATATGCAGCAGATACTTGACGATCATGACCACCTGCCAAGCCACCTTTGTTCCAGACCACCTCGCCATATGGATAGTCTGAGAAATAGATCCCTTCATTAACTATGGCAGTCGGTTTCTCAAATTGTGCATGTACCCAAAAGAAGTTGGGATATATAATATGTGCTGAAACCAAGCTTAAGTTAGGGAAAGAAAGACAATAGTGTCGCAGAATTTCATTGTCCATCTATATTATAGCTTGTAACAAACATGTAATTTCCCTGTATTATAAGTTCATTTTCAATTGGACATAGCAAGAGATGTACACCAGTTCTGATATGTTGCAAAATGACTTGATGAAGTTAGCTGGAGAAAATTCGTCAGGAATAAAAGTACTCTTCTTTTGGCATGTTACAAAACTGTAATATTCTTAGTGATTTTTCTTGCTTTTCTATTATCATTTCCTTATTTTTATTACTCTCCCATATTTATATAACCTAAGAAAGTCTGCCACCATTTGCTTACAGTTGGGTTGTCGACTATCACACATCCTGAAACGGTTACTTCAAATTGCTGTTTATCTTCTTCAGGTACAAATTACTTTGTATTGCTTGTTTGCTGGTCTTCCCTTGTAGTATTTGAAGATTCATGCAATTAATGTCATCATGTTCCTCTGAAAACTAATGCTTTGATGTTTGACTTGTTTCCATAGAAAGAAGGGGAGTACCTTAGTGGCCATGATGTATTTTTGAGGCGTGTAGCTGATGCCTTCAACAATTTTGCTGAAACCACTGAAAAATCATGTCGTGAAAAGTAAGTAGTTTCCCAATTATCTATGTGTAGAATAGCTTGTGGTGTTCATAAGTTTCTTCTGCTCCAACTGTCCAAACCCAAATGATGCTAGCTTTTTTTCTTTTAAAATTTTATTTCAGCTTCTTTATTTTATTAGATGGTTATCATCAATGTTTTAAAAGGCGCGAGCCCGAAGCGAGGCTTAAGCTCCATGATTCTTTAATTACTAATATTTTATAAATTAATATAATAAAAATAAATAATACTCGAAAAGCTAAAATTACATATAAGTTAGAGATATTTCAAGAAAATTTGAAATAAATGAAAATGTATTGTCACGACCCAAGCTAGACTCTAGGTGTGATACAGTGACTAGGGAACCCAATCAAGCCTCTTAGAATACCAGGAGCATTCATAAGATAAATAAAGCATCATTAGATAGACAAGATAATTGGAAGATAAGTCTCAAAGTAAAGTCTAGGATAGAAGTAACTAAATCACTTACTTCCTAAATGGGATTACATCATAGCCTTTGTGCAATCATGCCTCTACTAGTAATTGGGTGGGGGCTAAGACATGTCTCTAGCTCACACTCAAAGAAGTATAATCAAGATACAAAGTATCTTAAAGACATAAGATAAAAGCTAGAAGTAATAGGTTTGCCACTCGGATCATGAGGACTCACCATAATCTTTAAGTGGACACCGAATCAAACCACGATGATAATGAGGAAGATGGTCACCCGCTCCTATATTGTGATATAATGTAGACATAGAAGTATGCATTAATATGTTTAAATGTATTAAGTATGTAGGCCATGCAATGCATAATAACTCATAATGTACAAGTGATCATTTTAAATAGCATTGATAAAAGAGTATTAAAATCATAAGTAGACACAAATGGGATCAATGCATATGTATATCTTATAGAGATCAAGTAGAAGTAAGGAATTAAGAAAAGATAATAAATCATCATAAGGACCATACATATGTGGGAAGTAACCATAACCAACAATAAGACCATGCGATCTATAACATGGAATTTCAATGTCTGCCTGGGAGAAAAAGGGAGCCTTACTTGCCTAGGTAAAACCTTTCCCCGTTTGGCCAGTGTCATAAGCTATATGGTTTTACTAGCAAAACCAGATAGGTAAACGTATTAATCCTACAGTGGCAACATAGTTATGGGATATAGAAGCTTTATATAAGGACCCCGTAAGTCGAGCCCTACCTCAAGTCCCATTTGGTGCTAAGTTAATATCCCACGAAGTACATATCATAGTCACAAGATCATACTTGTCATAATCCATAAACTTGGCATAAATCATATAGAATAGAATCATGTTCATAGACTAGCTCATTTCATAATAATTTTGTTCATGTGGGGGCAACCCCCCCCCCCCCCCCAACCCCCCAATCAATATACCATTCATAAGCATATTCTTGTCCTAGGTCACCTTCAAAGATCTTAAATCCTCTTTTCATAAACGTACTCAAACACTTGAAATTTAATCATGACTTGTAAAGAGGATTTGGTAGAAGTATGAATTCGCAATCGATTGACTAAAAATCATGTAATTAGGACAAATTCATTCTTAACCATATAGAATAGGACCAATTGGATCAACACTAAAATAGATCCATTTGAAATTTCAAAGCATACTAAAAGAAGAATTTCTTAAAAGTCATCAAAATCATACAATTCAATGATAAATCATGCTAAAAGTCGGTAAATAAGCAATAATAGAAACTCAATTTAGGAAATTAGAAGAGAATTCAATAGACCTGTAAGAGAATTGTAAGCCCTAGATAGCATAGTAGAGAGTTCATGTAGGAAATCATAAAAAGGTCATGCAATTCTTATCAATTCATGTCAAAATAGACTAAATACTAATAAATCATGATTCATGTAAATAGAAATGGAAAAGACTTATACATGAAATTAGATGAAAATAGAAAAATTAAAAGGGCTCCATGGAAGGAAGGATTTCATGGATGAAGACCCACATACGTGGGAAAGAAAGCCACAAGAATCTTGAAGATATTTCTAGAAAATTTGGTGAAGAGCTTGAAGGAATCCTTGGGGCCTTCAATGGGGGATTTGATAGTCTAGGTAGGGAGATATTCTTGGGATTGATGAATTTGGGTGAATGAGGGAGTAATTGAGACTACGGGGTACTCAATACATCATGTTTTTAGTCCATAAGCCGTCCAGGTGCATTCATTTATGAATTGGGAAAAGGTCCAACGTACCCCACTTAAAAATTGAAATCGGACAATAGTGATCAACCCAGTCTGCAACACGTAGGAGTTCTATCACAGTTCATTTTTGAGCGAACTGGATTCTGGTCAGATTTTGGTCAGATTTGAACTCTAAAAAAATTTGAACCTGAAGCAGGTCCGCGACAGGAACTCCGAAAAAATTTGAACCATCCTGAAGAAGGTCCGCGATCTGGACCCTTCTAGTTATTGAAATTTTTTCAAAAATGTTATTTTGCTATCCGCTTGAACCAAAAATCCACCGAGACCATTTGCACTGTTATAACCCATATAATCAAATTCCAACCTTCAACACGCTCGGGGTATTACATGTACTAGAATTGCCATATCTTAAAACTAATCCAATTTTTTTAATAAAATGAATAGAAATTTATAATTAACCTGAAAAAAAGTGAAGAAGGAACCTACCGTCAAAAGCATGAAATTGGAACAAGTGATGGAGGATGATGAGTTTTTGCTTTCTAGTTTGCACATTGATCATTTTTCACTTTTACCCGGTTAAGGATGAAGAGAGAATAGAAAAGTAGGGCTAAGAATAAAAAATATTTGTATTTTAAAGTTTTTTGTCTTCTTAAAATGTAAGAAGAAGTTGAATTTTGTGTTTTTTGGTATTAATTTTAAGGACTTTTTTTACAATTTTATTTTTAATAGGATAGGTTTTCTGGGCTTATGCCCCAAAACAAAAATTCACCCTATGCCTAAGTGTACACTCGGACCGATGGGGCTTAGGTCTCTTGGTACTTTCAACCCCACAAATCTCCCTGTGCATTTTTAAAACATTGGTTATCACTGACTGTTTCTAAGGTACCTGGCTTTATAATGTCGATAATTGACATGATTTCCTTGCCTCCCCTCCCCACTGTTTCTATCAGTTTTATTATAACTATTATGTTTCATATACATAAAGTGGTGTAAACTTTGTGTGTTAAAATGACTTCTATCTTGGTAGCTTGTTTTCTCTTTTATCACCAGGATCTAAATTTATCATTTGCATTGCTAACTTTTGTGTTTCCAGATGTCCCAGTGAACTAAGCAGTTTTTGTGGCTTCAAACTCTACCCTTACAATTTTAGAATAACCTAAGTGGGTGTCGTTCCCATTATGCTTTCTTCGTTTTGTATCTCCTCACCTTTTTTGTAGCATGAACTCTGAAACTTCATTTCTCATACTCACGGAGGATACTTCTCATGTGCATTTCGGATATGCCAAGAAAATTGCTTTCAGTTCAGTGCTTAATTAGTATCTAGTCTTTTGTTTTTTATATGTGTTCCAGGTGCATGGAGGATTTAGTGAGCACCACTCGCTATGTGACATGGTCCCTCCATAATAAGGTCAGCTTACTGCATGCAAATTAAAATTTAATGGTTGTTGACTCATGAACTATATCTTTTATCCTTATCAAAAAGTGTCCTATATCCTTTATCAATCTTTGGGTTTCACAGTTCTTTGAATTGATATGCTTAGTGAAAATATGTGGTAAAACATAGTGGCATCTCTTATAAGTTGGTCCTCTGTCTATTGATTTCTTTTCTTCTCTGCCTGGTCCGAGTCCCTAGTGATTGACATGCATCATTTACTATGGTAACAACTCGTGTATTGTTTTGCTCTTGTAAATCTTTGCTGGTCTAATCTATCTGCATATGTACTGTTATCCTTTCAGAATCGAGCTGGATTATGTCAATTCCTAGATTCATTTGGTGGATCAGAACAGTCTGCCATTATTGGTAATTCCACAACTGCTGGTCTTTCTCAAGATTTGTCAACTGCATCTGTAGCCAGTGATAACAAGCATGATGTTAAGCCCTATGTAAAGCTTAGTCATTTGGCTTCAGGGAATGATTCAAATATGAGTACTCAGACAACAGAAACAAGATTGGCTGACCTTTTAGATAGCACACTTTGGAATAGGAGGCTTGCTCCTTCTTCTGAAAGAATTGTTTATGCGTTGGTTCAACAAATATTTCATGGCATTAGAGAATACTTCCTGGCATCAACAGAACTAAAGGTATGCTTTTCTCAGCAGAACTAAATATTCATGGCTGCTCCATGGTTTGAGATCTGAATGATTCAGATAAAGTAAATGGATTCGTATGTTGAGAAAACAGACAATCTTAAATGTCTGTTTGGTCTATTTTTTAAAACCCTTTATTTATTAGAACCCAACTCGTAACTTGGGATCCAACTAAAAGTACGAACCCGCTTGGTCTGATTGCCCCATCTAAAAAGATATTATAATCAATTAATATAAAATTTGCTATCAATTACCTAATTGTCGTGTTCTTTTTTTTTTTTTTTTTGGTTTCTTTCCTATAATCTCTTCCTAATAAGGATATTAGGGAATCAAACACGGAATGAATTTACATGATCATATTCTTTTGATTTGTATTATTATCATGGGGGACTATTGAACTAATTGTTTCTATATGAATGTGGTCGTATTTTCTTTTTGTGTTATGTCACAAGTTGAAAGAAAAGTTGAAAATTTAAATGGTGGGCGATATCCAACAAGAAGAGATGTGCCTGGGGGTGGGGGTGGCGAGTGAGTGCAGAAGAGAGGACTAGCTGCTTCTTTTTTTTTTTTTTTTTTTTGTTGTTGTTTTTTTTTTTTTTTACTTTACTATGAAACTCAAAATTAGGCCAATCATATGTGGCCACATATTAAGTAATTTCAAACTATTTTAATGGAGGTCCTAAAATGCCCAGGAACTATGGGATTTGGTGCAATATTGGCTACCATCCACTTTATGAGTGTGGGCCGTTAGAAATAAGATTTTGGCTGAAAGGTTAATGTCGAGGGCATTTTTGGCCCGAAAGTTAAATGACGGGCAATATTGTATTAAATCTCATAGTTCAAAGGCATTTTAGGTCCTTCCCTATTTAATCTTTAAAAAAGAAAATGGGCCTTAAACCTTGATCTCAAATAAAGTGGTATTCATCTTCCATTATGGAGCAAATGCAATTCAATTATGTTTTGATCATTTGCTTGATCGAAATTATTTCATAAAGTTTGGTTGCTTCAACTTCCTCTCTTTGTTTGTAATCTAAGAAATTCTTGTCATCTGCAGTTCAACTGTTTTCTCCTCATGCCTGTTGTTGACAAGTTGCCAGCAATGCTTCGTGAGGACTTAGAATCTGCTTTTGAAGATGATTTAGATACTGTCTTTGACATCACTAACCTGCGGCATTCAGTAGCGCAAGACAAGCGGCAAACTGAAATTGAGCTGAAAAGGGTATCTATTGCATTCTCCTTCCTGTTTAATTGTCAATCTTGGAGTTCTTTCTCCCCTTTGGCTTCTTAAACCTTGTCAAAATTTGCAGGTCCAAAAGCTTAAAGAGAAATTTCGCTACATACATGAGCAACTTAATTCACAGCAGGCCAAATTTGGACAGTAACTAAGTCATCAGTTGACGTCTCCTGAAGGGTACTAAATGCAAGAGTAACATTCTGTAATTATGTGTTCTGCATGCATTGCTCATTTTATAAGATTGAAAGAAGAAATGGCAATACATCCTGCAGATGATTGAAGCTTCTTAACTATAACCTACACAGTAGGTAAATGCTTGAATTATGCACTTCAATTGGTTTTACTTCCTTTATTTGTTAGGGCTACAAAATGACAATTTATGATGATTCATTGAATAGTACAATTTAGCAAATGGACATGTTAACTTTGTGTCCGCGTTCTAATTTTTCATGAGAGCCTCTTACTGTTACATAACCGTGTGCTATCTTGATCAGTATGTACTTGGAAAAAATCTCCTTATCAGTAGTATCAGCTCTTGTTATGCTTTTCTCGAAAATCTCCTTATCAGTAGTATCAGCTCTTGTTATGCTTTTCTCGAGGAGAAATATAAAAGACGAGAAGACACCGATGCTTTGTTTATGAATAATTTGATACGACTGTGAGTGACTTATCATTTCTTGTAAACTAAACCTCTCGAGTTTAGAGATCTCTAAGGAGGAAAGTGACCAGAGGAGCACTCAACGGCTTCCAAAGGTAGTCGGAAACATACTACCGTCTCTTGAGTAAATATTGATGTCACAAGCAAGTAATAAACTAGAGTTTGCAAAAAAAAAAAAAAAAGGCTGGAAATGCGGAGATTCAGTTTCAGTTATCATGCCTTAATCGATAACATGACAAGTTACTCGCTCTTATCCGAACTCCACTTGTGGAATTTCACTAGGTATATTGTTGTCTTATCCAGACCACACTCTGCAAGCCTGGAATAGCCAAAGTCACAGTTTGGCACGACCGTCCAAAGTCTCAACACACCTTGGATGCATTACATAGCCTAACTTCTAGGGTATTTGAGTCACTATCAAGAAAGAGAAACCTAGTTTTGAGACTATTGATTAGTATATGTTGGTGAGGTTTATTTCAGAGTATTCCATTTAAGAAAGGACGACATGTTATAGAACTTCCAAACCGGTTCTGCTAAATCATTTTCTTTGGCTATGACAATCTAGTCCTCTGAACTTTGTTGACGTCTCCTATTTAATTAAAGAAGAAAAGAAAAGAAAAGAAATGGCATCATGATGGACTAAGCTCCCGCTACAAAGATTACGGAGAAAGCTCAGATCACAAGAATCTATTGTACACAGGCTTATCTACATTTATGCAAAAGGCTATTTCCATATCTTTAAGAAACTTTTAAAAACACAGAATAACAAGGTCCTAGTCAATTGGGTTTTCTCTAGTATAAAGATAGCATCACTATGGCAATTCTTTGATTATTAATCTCTGTTTCATTTTATGTTGCAATTGTTTGATTGTAATGATCCTCAAGGTTATGTTCCCCACTCTTCGTTCTGTGTTAAGAGCTTTCTTGTAGCGGCCAAGGTCATTTATGAATTGTTGGTATCGATAGTTCGGTTGCTTGGTCGTTTATTTGTTTTTTATACCAATTTTCATATTGTGGAGCTCCTGGAGTTTGAACGGTTGACTTTGGTCAAAACTCTAGAAAGATGGCTCCAAAATAGAAATATGATAGTTCATCAGCTCCAGAATGGTCAAATTAGGCTAGAAGCATGGTCGGTTTACGAGGCCTTCAGTGCGACTTTTAGGCCATTTAACATTTTGTCAGTTGAACTTTGACCAGAGTTGACTTAGGTCAATATTTTTGGAAAACACAATCGGACAAAAATTCTGACAACGTGGTTAGCTTCGAAACGTTGAGTTTGGTCTAGAATGACCTTTCGTTTGACTCCCGAGGCTTCCAAACACATTTCGAGCCCCTTGATGGAATTTAGTTAAAAATGGCCTTGAGAGTGGGACTCAAATCAGTCATAATGACCTCGTATGAAAATATTGACTGCGTCATTGAGTTTGAAACGTCGATTTGGTAGGGCAACATAGTCCATTTGCGTACACGGGGTTCCGAATGGATTCCGAGTACCCCATTGAAAATTTCAAAGTTGGATAAATCAGCATATTAGTTGAAATCTGGTGCAAGGCCATTTGTACTCCACGTTCGGGAAGGTCTCCCTCCGTGTGCTCCGCGTTCGTAGGAGCTAGGCTGTGATCATGGAGGTCAACATCCTTGACTTCCAGCATTCGTGGGCCAGGCTTTGCGTTCACAGAGGTATCTTGGTCAACCTTTCACGTTTGCGGGCCACTGCTGGCCACATTCGCGGAGGTCATTTGGAGGCCTAATATATGTTAGTCATTGGTCGCAAATCAACTCATTTGGATGACTTCAAGAAACATTTTCTCCACCATTTCAAGTCCAAATTAGACGATTTAAACATTCATCTTGAAGGATTTTTCATGAAGAATGCAATGGTGAACTCAGAATTTTGATTGAAACCTTCATGTGGGGTAAAATTGCGAATTTCACTATTGTCATGCACCATTTTCGGGTGGGATTTTTGAGGAAATTTGGGAGATGATTTCCGGAGAAATTAAGGTCCATTTTTGATGATTTTTAAGCTTATTTGTGTGGAATTTCTTAAGGATACGTTGGTGAGCTGGAAAGTTGAATTGGAACTTTCGATTGAGGTAAAATCGTGATATTAGCTACTATGTACGTCCATTTTTGGACTGATAGTGTTGATAACTTGAGCATTCAAAGTCCGTCTTCAGTGATTATTAGGTCCAAATTGTGGGGTTTTTAACAAGGAATGTCGTGGTGTGATCGAAGGGGTAATATTGCAATCGCTATTGTCCCTTTTCTTAGAATTCCTTTTTATTGTGAAAATACTATTTGATTCTAATTCCTCCATTTGAGCCTTGTATTGTGCCTCGTTTTCGGGTACAAGTTTCCGTTTAAGATGGTAACCTTTTTATAGAGTTATTTTGGGATTTTTATTGCGGGTCCCACAATCTCGTTTTTGACATGATTTTGGGTTCGACTTCGAAAATTATATTCTTGATATCAAAATGCTCATTTTATCGTGTGGATTGATAATTTGATAGCATGACGACAATGGGAGGTTCTTCGTGCGCGGTAGCTACCATGGAGTAGACTTCAAGCTAATAACGCTCAAACTACTCCTCTACTATTGGACGAGTAGGTGGTTGCTAGCAATATAAACTCAACTTTAAAGAGTCGGGGCTGATCCCATAGGGACCAACATGTTAGATTCTAACCTGGAAGCTATAAGTTGGAACAAGTTGATTGTAATTACTGCACCAAATGATTTGAAATTATACTAAATCGCTACTAATTGCAAATTTGAACAATCAAAACGTAATCGATGGAATGGATGAAGGTATGTTAAAGATGTGCATAGTTGAATATAATTCCAACGAATGGGTCTCAATTATTGAATCCAAGGGCTAATTTTCTTATGGATAAGCTAGAAAGCTGGTAACCACAACCATAGTTAAGTCAATTGCGGTGTATCAATGTGAATCAGTTAAGACTTGTCACGATCCAAGCCTAGCGCCTAGACGTGACACGCCGTATGGGGAACCCGAAAGGACCCCAAGCAAGCCTCTTAACATATCATTAAACATCCTTGGTCGAGGAAGCAATAAAATGACAACAAGAGATAGTAAATAGGGTAATCGGGGCTAAGGGACATCTTTCATATCATAAACATTAATAGTCAAGAGAGAGTCAAGCTCATAGCATTATACATAACATTTCCAACAACACCTATAACCATAGAACTTAGCGGGGGCCACAACAAGCAACCAGGCACACCCTCATGGTCAAGTACACAATAAAAAGGAAAGGAAGTCTTTATACATAGCATAAGATTAAGTCAATGTCCCTGAAGTGGAGGATTCACCAACTAGCTTGAGAGAGATCGTACTAGCCACGTGGAGGAGGATGATCAAGCGGGGCTCCAATTCCTACATGGTAATATCATGTAGGCATAGAGTATGCGTTAGTACGTTTGAATGTACTAAGTATGTAAGATGCAATGCAACAAGAGATAGGTATCATAATCAAAATGCATAATAGTAAGCAATAGATAGCATAATAACAATATGGCATGTATGATCAATGCTTAAGTAAAACATGCTTACATGGAATATAATACATGTGTAAAAAGAGACCATCATTACAAACCCGTAGGTTACCAAGATACAAACTCCTTTGGTTGGTTGGTGGATCGTCGCACCCTACCACCCATGGTGATTAAGGAACTAACCCCTCAATCCTATTACCAAGGTACAAACCCCTTTATTGGTTGGTGGATAGTTGCACCCTACCACCCTTGGTGATTGAGGTACTAACCCCTCAACCCGATTTTCAAGGCACAACCCCTTGATTAGTATCAAGGTACAAACCCCTCGACATAGTTACGCGGGCTCTTAATCCCCCGAGTAAGGCATAGTTACTTTCCAACACTATATAGGAGAATATCATATACATACGTTCATTTCATCATCATAAAGTTATTCAACTCATAAAACATACGTTGGACCTTCAATTCCTCAAAATACATTAACTAGACATTTTATCAAACACTTGACGGGTGTGTAGTGCTAGTGTAAAATCATGCAATTCAAGAGTGGAATCATGCTAGAAAAATCAATGTAAAACCATCAATAGATACTTGGTAACACCCTCAAGCAATATAGATCAAAACCCTTCATCAAATCTCATAGTAGATCTTAGATTATAGCTCAAAATATGCTAAAACAATCATAATTTCATGAAACCCCAACATTGTGTGCAGTGCAATTTATAATAAGTAAGACCCATGAGTAAATCAACTTTAAATCATGCAATTTTAGGTAAAAGAAAGCTTGGGCATCATGGGTGAAAGGAACCCATGAAGGAAACCCACATACTTTGACTTTGGAGAATCCTTGAAGAAGATTGGAGATGGAGATTTAGAGCTTGATTGAGAACCTTAAGATCCGGATGAGTTTTGGGACTTGAAATTTGGAGTGAAATATGAGTCTAAGTGCTTGAGTGAGCATTGGGGAATGTCTTGAATGATACGAGGGTGAAATATGGCTAAGTATAAGTATTTTCATGCATGGGAACACTTAGGCCCAAGATCCAAAAGTCTTGGACCGGGCAAACAAAAACCATCAACAAAATAGGCATCTCCGCGCCCTAGCAGCGTCGCGCCAGGGACGTGGAATGCTCTCTGGAATTTGCATTTTGGAAAATTGAAATTGTGATTCGGTTACTCTAAAATTATGGTTAGACTCATTTCCCACTTAATTTGACCCCCTGATCAAGAATATGAAGTCAGATTTTCTATATCATGCGCGAATTTTGAGATATATGAAAATTATGATTTCGGGCACTTTTGGGGTCATTTCAATATCTCTCTCTTGGGAAGATTCGTCCCTGAATGTCAAGGAAATTCATGTGAGAAGAGAAATCATGAAGAAGCCAGCCCCAAGAAGAATACAATAATACACTTATAACACTATTTTTTTTTTCAAAATCTCAACATAAGTGTAATATCACCATGAGCTTTGTCAATATGAACATGAATGCTTGCAAATGACTTAGGGGATGAAACATGAGACGTGAAATCACATAGCAGACTTAGAATTAGTACCTTAGGCTTTAGTAGAATGGAAAAGATAGGGGTATCACTTTTGCATATCCACTTCGGCCTCCCATTTAGCACTTTCGACTTGTTGATTCCTCCAAAGGACCTTTACGGAAGCGATATCCTTGTCCTCAACCTCTTCGCTTGTCTATCCAAGATCTCTAATGGAACCTCTTCATATGTCAAGTTGTATTCAACTACTCCACAACATCAAGAGGCATAATAGCATTAGGGTCACCCACACACTTCTTAACATAGACACATGGAGGACCAGGATGAACCAATTCCATTTTCACTAGGAAATTCCAACTCGTAGGCCACTTTAGCAATCCTCCTCCTCATCCTATAAGGACCCACATATATAGGGCTTAACTTACCCTTCTTACCAAACCGAACTACACCCTTCATGGGTGAAACCTTCAAATAAACCCAATCACCAACTTTGAATTCAAGATCCCTTCTCCTCACATTGGCATAGGAATTTTGGCTACTTTGGGCTATTTTCAACCTTTCTCTATTCATCCTAACCTTCTCAAGAGCCTCCATAACCAGATCTCGTCCCAACAAGGCCACCTCTCTGAAATGACCCTAAAAAGTGCTCGAAAATGTGCCTCGAAATGTTCCAAATTTTAAATTTCATATATCTCAAAATTCATGCGCGATATCAAAAATCCAACTTCATATTCTTGTTCAAGGGGTCAAAATTAGAAGGAAAAGGGTCTAACTTCGATTTAAGAGAAAATGATTAGCAATTTTATTTTTCATAAATTTTCTTATCTAGAATCGATTCGAGACAGTGCTGCGACGTGCAACTGTCACAGACATGTGTTATTTTGTTGCCAGTGATTTTAGTCTCGATCCAAGTCTTTTGGGTCTTAGGTCTTGGGGTTCCCAAATGTGTTTTCATCTATACTTAGCCATATTTCACCCTCATATCTTCCTAAACATTCCCCAATACTCACTCAAATCTTTAGTCATATTTTCACTCCCAAATTCAAGTATCAAACCCTCATCCGAAACTCAGATTTTCTTTAAAGGTTCTTCTTCAACCTTCAAGTCTCCATCTCCAATCTTTACCAAGTTCATTTCCAAGCTAAGGTATGTGGTATTCTTTCATGGGTTCCTTTCACCCATGATACCCAAGTCTTCTTTTACTCAAATTTCATGATTTAAAGTTGATTTACAAATGGATCTTGCTTATTATGAAGTTCACTGCACACTCCATTAAAGCTATAAGAAATGCTGACGATTTTGCTATATTTTGAGCTATAAATCTTTGATCTATTGTAAGATTTGAGGAGGTTTTTTGATGTATGTTATTGATGATGTTGCAAGGTGTTGATAGATGGTTTTAGAATGAATTTTCTTGCATGATTTCATCTCTATATTTCATGATTTTATAATAGCATTACACAACCACTAAGTGTTTGATAAAATGTCAGCCTATGGTTTCTTGAGGGATTGAAGTCCAAAGCATGAGATATGATATGATTGACTATATGATGATGAAATGAGCTTATGTATATGATAAATTCTATATGAAGTGTTGCATTAGACCATGCCCAATTCGGGAGGACTAAGAACCTAGATAACCTAGATGGGGTTTGTACTCGTCAACCTATTGAAGGGTTTATACTTCTCCAACTGGTGATGGGGTGACATCATCACTAACCTAGATGGGGGTTTGTACTCATCAACCTAGTGAAAGGTTTGTACTTCTCCACCGGGGTGACGGGGCGGCATCGTCACCAACCTAGTGAGGGGTTTGTACCTCACCACCTAGGTGATGGGGCGACATCATCACCAACCTACCAAGGGGTTTGCACTTTGGAAATCTAGCTTGGTCTCTTCTACACATATGATACCCTATATGAGCATGAGTTACTTAAGCATGTTTTACTTTTGCATTGAACATACATGCCATATTGTTATATTATGCCTATTGCCTATTGTTATGCATTTTGACTATGATGCCTAAAATTTTGTTGGATTGCATCCTATATACTTAGTGCATTCAAACGTACTAACATATACTCTTTCCTACATGATATCACCATGTAAGAGCTGTTACCCAAGTTGATAATCCTCCTCCTCCACATGGCTAGTTCGATACTACTCAAGCTAGTTGGTGAGTCCTCCACTTCGGGGACCTTATTCTAGGTTGATCTTATTATGTATTGAGACATTCTTATTTATGTTCTATTTTGACTATGAGGGTGAGCACGTTGCTTTATCTTGACCCCTACTCTTATTTATGTATTAGAGGTGTTTGTTGGACATATTATGTATCTATGCCAAGTGCCTTGACTCTATTATTCTTGATGTCTATGATATGAAAGTACTTTCCCTTACCCAGTTGTCCCACTTTATTATCTCTTGATGGTTATTTTATTACTTCTGCGACCAAAGATCTGTAATGATGTTCTAAGAGGCTTGCTTGGGGTGCCTTCGGGTTCCCCTTACGCTGTGTCACGTCTATGCCTTAGGCTTGGGTCGTGGCAAACTTGGTATCAGACCACTAGGGTGATAGATCCTCGGAGTGCAACACACCACGTTGATTAGAGTCCTAATTATGGTTGTGAAGCGCACCATGACTATGAATAGGAGGCTATGAAACGTTTTAGGAAATGCTTCCTTTCTTCATGTTCTACGTCGTGCTATAGAGTTGTACTGAGTTTCCTCCCCTAAATATTGTTCTTTGCTATGCTAGATCATGCTAAACACTTGAATAAGAAGGGCCCAAACTCCCGAGGAGCAACCTACCAATGGTGAGCTCCAGGATGCTCT
This sequence comes from Solanum clarkiae, assembly GCA_011800125.2. NCBI lineage: Eukaryota > Viridiplantae > Streptophyta > Magnoliopsida > Solanales > Solanaceae > Solanum > Solanum clarkiae. The sequence continues at coordinate 11,263,551 of JAABOM020000002.1, forward strand.
CACTATGCTTGCCAAAGTTGTGGCCAACCAAGTAAATCAAGGGGCCCAAGCCCCTCATGCTACTACCCCAGGAGCTAGGGTAAGAAACTTCATGAGGATGAATCCTCCGGTGTTCTATGGGTTAAAGGTGGATGAAGATCCACAAGAGTTCATCGATAAGGTCTATAAGATCTTGAATATCATGGGTGTTGGGCTAAATGAAAAGGCGGAGTTGGCGGCGTACCAACTCAAAGGGGTAGCACAAATATGGTATGATCGATGGAAGGTTGAGAGGGGAATTGGTAATGTGGTGCTTTGGAAGGAATTCAAATTGGCTTTCCTTAATCGATTTTTCCCTCTTGAGCTTAGGGAAGCTAAGTTGGTAGAGTTCATGAACTTGAAACAAGGTGCTATGAGTGTGAGGGAGTACGCCCTCAAGTTTAATCAACTTTCAAAGCATGCTCTTCATTTGGTGGTCGATCTTAGATCTAGGATGAATAAGTTTGTGATGGGGGCCTCCGACTTGGTAAGTGAAGAATGCCGGTCCGCCATGCTGATTAGTGACATGGACTTGTCTCGGTTGATAACCTATGCTGCGCAAATGGGGGAGAAGAAATTGAGGAAGAGAAGGGGGTATGAGGCCAAAAGGGCCCGATTTGAGGGTAAATTCCAAAAGGGTGCTAAATTTCATCAAGGACAAGGGCCTTCTCGTGCTACTAATAGGGGGTTTACCAATGACCTCCCTAGGCCTCAAGCTGTTGGTGTTGTGGCTCCTATTGATGTGTGTCCTACATGTGGGAAGAGTCATAGGGGCCTGTGTTTGAAGGGTTCTAATGCATGCTTTGATTGTGGGGAGCTTGGTCACAAAAGGGTGGACTATCCAAGAAACCGTGGCAAGGGCCGGGGTGTGAATGCGGTCCCATTTGGTAGAGGTGGTCCTCAAGGTAGTGCCCCAAGGCACAACCGATTTTATGCTCTTCATGGGAGGAAAGGGGTTAGTGAGGTTCCCGATGTTGTTACCGGTATGTTGAAAATCTTTGACTTTGATATATATGCTTTGATTGATCCGGGTGCTACTCTTTCCTTTTACCCCTTTTGTTGCTAAAAAGGTTCCATGTTGACCCTGAGTTGTTGTATGAGTCATATGAAGTGTCTATTCCTATTGGTGCCTCTATTGTTGCTAGGAAAGTTTATAGGAGTTGTCCTATTTGCATTTTACATAAGTTGTTGCCTTATGATCTTCTTGTTGAATTATACATGGTTGATTTTGATGTCATCTTTGGGATAGATTGGTTGCATGCCTACTATGCTTCTATTGATTGTAGAACCCGTAGGGTCAAGTTTCAAATCCTTAATGAACCCGCCATTGAGTGGGAAAGTCAAGATGTGGTGGTCAAGGGTAGATTCATTTCATGCATTAAAGACCGTAAGTTGATCTCTAAGAGATGTCTTTATCATCTTGTGAGAGTTAGAGATGTCGAGTCTAAAGCCCCTTCCATAGAGTCGGTTCCGATTGTAAATGAGTTTCTTGATGTCTTCCCATATGACCTTCCCGGTGTTCCTCCCGAAAGGGAAATAGATTTTGGTATAGACCTCCTCCCCGATACTCAACCTATCTCCATTCCCCCTTACTGTATGGCCTTGGTAGAGTTAAAAGAACACTTGAAAAATTTGTTGGAGAAGGGGTTTATTAGACTTAGCCAATCACCTTAGGGTGCTCCGGTGTTGTTTGTGAAAAAGAAAGATGGGTCCCTTAGAATGTGCATTGACTACCAGCAACTCAATAGGGTCACCTTCAAGAATAGGTATCTTCTTCCAAGGATTGATGATTTATTTGACCAATTGCAAGGGGCTAGCTTCTTCTCTAAGATTGATCTTCGGTCCGAGTATCATCAAGTAAGGTTGAGGGAGTGTGATATTCCCAATACGATCTTCCGGACTAGATATGGGCTTTATGAGTTTGTTGTGATGTCTTTTGGGTTGATCAATGCACCAGCCATCTTCATGGACCTAATGAATAGGGTCTTCAAACCTTACCTTGATTCCTTTGTCGTGGTTTTCATTGATGATATTTTGATCTATTCACATAGTAGAGAGGAACATATGGGGCATATGAGGGTTGTGTTGCGAAGATTGAGTGAGGAGAAGTTGTATGCCAAATATGGTAAGTGTGAATTTTGGTTGAAGGAGGTTGCATTCTTGGGTCATGTGGTGTCGAAGGATGGTATAAAGTTGGATCCTAAGAAAAACGATGTGATTAGAAATTGGCCTAGACCATTGAACCCGTCAAATATTAGTAGTTTCTTGGGCCTAGTGGGTTATTATAGAAGGTTTGTAAATGGGTTCTCCTCCGTAGCTTCCCCTACGACAAAATTGACTCAAAAGAAGGATAAGTTTGTGTGGATCGATGAGTGTGAGAGGAGCTTCCAAACATTGAAAGACAAGCTTGTGTCTGCTCCTATATTGTCACTACCAAATGGGCTTGAGCGATTTGTGGTGTATTGTGATGCTTCCTGGGTTGGCTTGGGTTGTGTGTTGATGCAAATTGGTAAGGTCATAGCTTATGCTTCTAGACAACTCAAGGTACATGAAAGGAACTACCCTTCCCATGACTAGGAGTTAGCCGCATTGTGTTTGCATTAAAGATTTGGCATCATTACTTGTATGGGGTTCATGTGGATGTGTTCACCGATCATAAAAGCCTCCAATATGTTCTCACTAAAAAAGATCTTAATTTGAGGCAAAGGAGATGGTTAGAACTTCTTAATGACTATGATATGAGTGTGCACTATCATCTGGATAAGGCAAATATGGTGGCGGATGCTTTGAGTAGGGTGTCTATGGGTAGATTAGCGCATGTTGATAGTGGTGGTAAGGAGATGGCTAGGGAGGTGCATCAACTGGCTAGATTGGGGGTTAGGTTGGAAGAAGTTAATGATGATGGTGTGGTGGTTGTCGACAGGTCCAAGTCTTCATTGTTTGATGAGGTGATAACAAAACGAGATTTTGACTCCTCCTTTCTTGGATTGAAGGCCTTGGTGAAAGAGGGCAAAGTAGAGGTTTCTACCAAGGGGAAGATGGTGCCCTTAGGTACCAAGGTAGGTTGTGTGTGCTTTGTGTTGATGGTTTGAGGGAGAAGATCCTTGATGAGGCCCACAATTCTTCTTATTCTATCCACCCCGGTTACACTAAAATGTATAGAGACTTAAGAGATATGTATTGGTGGGGAGGCATGAAGAGGGAAATTGCTAAATTCGTTTTCGGTTGCCATAGTTGTCAACAAGTCAAAGCCGAACATCAAAGGTCGGGTGGCCTAACCCAAGACATAGAGATTCTTACTTGGATGTGGGAGGTCATAAATATGGATTTTGTGGTTGGGTTACCCAAGACTAGGAATGGTTTTGATTCCATATAGGTTGTGATTGATAGGATGATGAAATCGGCCTACTTTCAACCGATTAAGACTATATATGGGGCTGAAGAGTATGCAAGGTTGTACATCTATGAGTTAGTGAGGTTGCATGGGGTCCCTTTGTCCATCATATTGAATCATGTATCACAATTCACTTCACACTTTTGGAGGTCTTTTCAAAGGGGTCTTGGTACAAAAGTTCACCTTAGTACGACCTTTCACCCCCAAACAGATGGCCAAGCCGAAAGAACCATTCAAACCCTTGAAGATATGCTTAGAAAATGTCTATTGGAGTTGAGGGGTAGTTGGGATGACAATCTTCCTTTGATTGAGTTTGCCTACAACAATAGCCACCACTCTAGCATCGGTATGACTCCTTTTAAGGCTCTTTATGGGAAACGTTGTAGATCACCGGTTGGTTGGTTTGAGGTTGAAGAGGTAGCTTTATTGGACTGGATCTGGTTATGGATGTTCTTGAGAAGGTTAGGATGATTAGGGAAAGGTTGAAAATAGCCAAAAGTCGTCAAAAGTTTTATGCTGATGTGAGGAGAAGAGACCTTGAATTTAAAGTCGGTGATAAGGTCTATTTGAAAGTTTCTCCAATGAAAGGTGTGGTGTGTTTTGGTAAAAGGGGAAGTTGACTCTAAGATATGTTGGTCCTTATGAGGTCTTAAGGAGGGTTGGCAAGGTAGCTTATGAATTGAAGTTGCCTAGTAAATGAATTTGGTTCATCCAGTGTTCCATATCTCTGTGTTGAGAAAATGTGTTAGTGATCCTAATGCTATTGTGCCTCTTGATGTTGTGAGTGTTGTTGAGGATAACTTGACTTATGAGGAGACTCCGGTTCAGATTTTGGATAGGCAAGTGAAGAGATTGAGGAATAAGGAGGTGGCATCCGTTAAGGTCCTTTGGATGAACCAAAAAATCGAAAGTGCTACTTGGGAGGCCGAAACGGACATGCAAAAGCGGTATCCTTATCTTTTCCACTCCACTCGAGCCTAAGGTACTAAATTTAAGTCCCCTATGTTATTTCAAGTCTTGTATTTCAGCCCCTATGTCATTTATATGCATTCATGTTTAAGTTGGCAAGTTTATGATGATTTTACACTTATGTTGAGATTTTGAAAATGGTGTTTTAAATGTATTGTTGCATTCTTGTTCAGGGGCTCAAAATTAGGGGGAAAAATGGTCTAACCCCAATTTAAGAGCAAACGATTAGCAACTTCATTTTTCATAAATTTTCTTATCCAGAATCGATCCACGACGGTTCTGCGATGTGCATTTGTCGCGGACATGTATTAATTTGGCCTTCGCGCCAGGTCCGTGTCGCGGACCAGACGTGAACCTATATATTTTGTTGCCAATGATTTTATCTCGATCCGAGTCTTTTGGGTCTTGGGCCTAAGTGTTCCTAAACGTGTTTTCATCTATACTTAGCCATATTTCACCGTAATATCATCCTAAACATTCCCCAATACTCACTCAAACCTTTAGCAATATTTTCACTGCCAAGTTCAAGTCTCAAACCCTCATCCGAAACTATGGTTTTCTTTCAAGGTTCTTCTTCAAGCTTCAAGTCTCCATCTCCAATCTTCACCAAGTTCATTTCCAAGCTAAGGTATGTGGGTTTCTTTAACCCATGATACCCAAGTCTTCTTTTACTCAAATTTCATGATTTAAAGTTGATTTACAAATGGGTCTTGCCTATTATGAAATTCATTGCGCACTACGTTAAAGCTATGAGAAATTGTGACAGCTTTGCTATGTTTTGAGCTATAAATCTTTGATCTATTGTAAAATTTGAGCAGGGGTTTTGATGTATGTTGCTTGAGGGTATTGCAAGGTGTTGATTGATGGTTTTAAAATGGATTTTCTTGAATGAATTCATCTCTATATTTCATGGTTTTATACTAGCATTACACACCCTCTAAGTGTTAGATAAAATGTCCGGCTGTGGTTTCTTGAGGGATTGAAGGTCCAAAGCATGAAATATGATATGATTGATTATATGACGATGAAATGAGCTTATGTATATGATAAATTCTATACAAAGTATTGTATTAGACCATGCCCAATCCGGGGGGACTAAGAACCCGGATAACCTAGATGGGGTTTGTACTCATTAACCTATTGAAGGGTTTGTACTTCTCCACTTAGTGATGGGGCGGCATCATCACTAACCTAGATGGGGTTTGTACTCACCAACCTAGTGAAGGGTTTATACTTCTCCACCGGGGTGACGGGGCGGCATTGTCACCAACCTAGTAAGGGGTTTGTACCTCACCACCTAGGTGATGGGGCAGCATCATCACCAACGTGCCAAGGGGTTTATGATACCCTATATGAGCATGAGTTACTTAAGCATGTTTCACTTTTGCATTGAACATATATGCCATATTGTTATATTATGCCTATTGCCTATTGTTATGCATTTTGACTATGATGCCTAAATTTTTGTTGGATTGCATTATACATACTTAGTACATTCAAACGTACTAATACATACTCTTGCCTACATGATATCACTATGTAGGAACCTGTGCCCAAATTGATCATCCTCCTCCTCCACGTGGCTAGTTTGATACTACTCAAGCTAGTTGGTGAGTCCTCCATTTCGGGGCCTTAGTCTAGGTTGCTCTTATTATGTATTGAGACATTCTTCTTTATGTTCTATTTTGACTATGAGGGTGAGCACAGTTGCTTTGTCTAGGCCCCGCTCTTATCTATGTATTAAAGGTGTTTGTTGGACATGTTATATATCTATGCTAAGAGGCTTGACTTTATTGTTCTTTATGATTATGATATGAAAGTGCTTTCTGTCACCCCGGTTGTCCCACTTTATTATCTCTTGATGCTTGTTTTATTGCTTCCGCGACCAAGGATGTGTAATGATGTTCTCAGAGGCTTGCTTGGGATGCCTTCGGGTTCCCATTGCGTCATGTCACGTCTACGCCCTAGGCTTGGGTCGTGACACTCTCCAACCTCAAACCACCCAACCGGTGACCTACAACATCTATCATAGAGAGCCTCAAAAGGAGCCATTCCAATGCTAGAATGATAGCTATTATTATAGGCAAACTCAATCAGTGGAAGATGATCATCCCAAGTACCCGTAAGTTTCAATACACAAGCACTAAGCATGTCCTCAAGAGTTTTGATCGTTCTTTCGGCTTGGCCATCTGTTTGAGGGTGAAAGGCCATACTAAGTTTAACTTTGGTACCAAGACCTCTTTGGAAATACCTCAAAAAATGTGAAGTGAATTGTGCACCTCGATCCGATATAATGGACAAAGGAACCACATGCAACCTCACCAAGTCATGAATGTACAACCTAGCATAATCTTCTGCCCCATATGTAGTCTTAACCGGTAGAAAGTGAGCTGATTTCCTCATCCTATCAACCATAACCTAAATGGAATCAAAACCCTTTCTAGTCTTGGGAAACCCAACCACAAAATCCATATTAATCTCTTCCCACTTACAAGTAGCAATCTTTATGTCTTAGGTTAGGCCACCCGGCCTTTGATGTTTGGCTTTGACTTGTTGGCACCTATGGCAACTGGAAACAAATTTGTCAATGTCCCTCTTCATGCCTTCCCACCAATACACCTCCCTCAAATCTCTATACATCTTAGTAGACCCGGGGCTAATAGAGTAAGATGAACCATGAGCCTCATCAAGAATCTTTTATTTCAAGCCGTCAACACAAGAAACATACAACCTACCTTGGTATCTAAGGGTACCATCTCCCCCTTGGGTGAAAACTTCCACCTTACCATCTTTTACCAATGCTTTCAATTCTAACAAAGAGGGGTCAAGATCTTGCTTAGCTTTCACCTCCTCAACCAATGAAGATTTGGAACCATCAACAACAACACCCCCATTATCAACCTCTTCCAACCTAACCCCCAATGTAGACAACCGGTGGACCTCCCTAGCCACCCCTTTGCCACCATCATCAACCTGAGCTAGGCTACCCATCGACACCCTACTCAAAGCATCCGCCACAACATTAGCCTTACCGGGATGATAATACACACCCGTATAATAATCCTTAAGAAGTTCTAACCACCTTCTTTGCCTCAAGTTGAGATCTTTTTGAGTCAAGACATATTGGAGACTCTTATGATCAGTAAACACATCAAATGCACCCCATACAAATGATGACGCCATATCTTTAATACAAATACGACATCGGCTAGTTCAAGATCATGAGTATGATAATTCTTTTCATGCACTTTGAGTTGTCTAGAAGCATAGGCTATTACCTTACCATTTTTCATCAACACACAACCCAAGCCAACTCTAGAAACATCACAATACACAACAAATCCTTCTATCCCTTCTGGTAATGACAATATAGGGAGGACACAAGCTTATCTTTCAATGTTTGGAAACTGTTTTCGCACTCATTGATCCACACAAATTTGGCTTTCTTTTGAGAAACTTGGTCATAGGAGAAGCAATAGAAGAGAACCCATTCACAAACCTTCGATAGTAACCTGTTAAGCCCAAGAAGCTCCTAATATCCAACGGGGTCAATAGTCTAGGCCAATTTCTAATCACATCCGTCTTTTTAGGATCCACCATAATCCCTCGACACCACATGACCTAGGAACACAACCTCTTTTAACCAAAATTCACATTTTTCATACTTGGCATACAACCTTTCTTCCCTCAATCTTTGTAGAACTACCCTCAACTGGCCCATATGCTCCTCCTCACTATGTGAATAGATCAAAATATCATCAATGAAGACCATAACAAACGAATCAAGTTAGGGTTTGAAGACCCTATTCATAAGATCCATGAAGATGACCGGTGCATTGGTCAACCCAAAGGACATCACAACAAACTCATAATGCCCATACCTAGTCCGGAAGGCCATCTTGGGAATGTGACACTCCCTCACCTTCACTTGATGATACTCGGACCAACAACAACAACATACCCAGTATAATCCCACAAGTGGGGTCTGGGGAGGGTCGATTGTACGCAGACCTTACCGCTA
>JAABOM020000002.1:11272738-11314441 GCA_011800125.2 Solanum clarkiae
GCCCAAAGCCCCGTTAGGGCGGACTGGCACCCATTGCCAATAAGGCCCGGGAAAACCAACCTATGTCTATGCTCTCTATACATATTTTAAGGGATATCTACATTTGGCATGCCTTTAAGAAAATAAACAGTGATAACAAGCCAAAAGGGATTGCATATGGCTAGGTCGTTGGGGCTATGGTGTTTAAAGTACGAGACACGACCACACTTTAATTTACCTATATAGTCTACAAAGTCTCTAGATAAGGAAAAGTATCTGATAAGGGTCGGGACAGGCCCCTGCCTCGACTAACTGTACAATACAAAAATATAAGCTCTAGATGCACAAACTCTGAAGCAACCTGGAGCTTGGTAACAACAGTTGGATATCCTGTACTCCTACTAGGGAGATCTACTAGCACCTATACCAGTAGCATGAAATGCAGGTCCTCCATAAGGGACGTCAGTACGCGATAATGTATGAAATATGTAAGGCAGGAAATACTTTATATGAAGTAACAACTCATGTGAAACTATGCACTGGTGTAGGGCAAAAGACCACCTTTAGTTATACTATGGGATCATTTACTTTATGTTTTTTTTCTCACTTTACCTTTACTGTATAATCTATGCACAACATGTAATACAAATGACCAGCTGATCAGTGGTAAAACTGTATATGAATCAACCCTGGCTAGGTTATTCCTTAACTCCTCGGGCTATAACCTGTGATAGCATCGTCCCTGGCTAGGTGATTCTTCCACCCCTCTGGCTACCACCCATCAATAAATAATATATTTTATCTTTCAATTTCCTTTGAGATGATTCTTTTTGTGGTCACAATATTAGAGTTGTAGGACTGTAGATGTAACATGTGACATGTAGATAATCATACAAGATAATATGACAATGAAAAGAGCCTTGAACCAGTCTCAGAATAGAAATAAATGAATCATTAAGGATATGAGGAAATAGCCTTCCATCCATCAGCCCACAAGTTTTAATCAATATTACACTTAAGGAAGCACAATAAAACTCGTTTTTTAAATGAAACCAAAAACAGGGCAGCAAACTTAGGGTAATATATATAACTAAAACCATGTTAAGAACATCAACTTCTCTTCAAAATAAAAACCACAGCCCATCTAGAAGTCACTAAAACAAAAGGCAAGTATGTAGCAACTTTCTAAACACATGTTGTCCAAATATTTAGCACAAGCATAACTAGCATGTACTTCTTGTCTTTCCTGAAGAAACTATACTAAATATGCAACTATAATTACTTGCCTTTGCCTTCAAGATTCAGCCTTCCTTCAAGAACCCTAGAAGGTTGTATTAGTTGCTTTGTGAAGTGAAGTAAAGAGAAGACAAGAGTTTTTTTGGAAAGCTGAAAAATCGTTGCAAGTAAAATGACTTTAGGGGCTACTTTTGAGCCGTTTTTAAAGGATCTTTTGACCGACCTTCTCTTGACCTTTTGACCACATGTTATTACACATTACGAAGCTAGTGATACAACAGCTTGGCCCTCGTACTTGGTCCTAAATAGGTCTCAAAGTTGATGGGCCTTGGCTGCCCATTTCCCAAATTCCTCTTAGTTAGTTTTGGGCCCAAATAGTCAAGTGGGTTGTGATGTACTTGGGCCCTTTTAATATCCTTCTTGGGCTTAAAATGTAGTCCATTTATCATGCTAAAACATGGGCTAAAGTTACACCCTTAACACGGACTTTATTCATAATCGTACTTGGACAAATTCGACATCGAGCTTCATCTCCATTTAGCTAGCAAATTTAAGCCAACCAAGTAGGTGACTCACCTGCTAGCTTCCTAAGTCCTACAAGAACCTCAATTCTCTTACTTCGTCTAAGGCTGTGATCTCCTCAATTCAACTTAAAACTTATTTACACTCGACCCTCTTCAGCGTTAGACATACATATCGCCCTTTAATTGGAGATTCAAGCACTTTTAAAAATGGGCGCTAATTTAACCAAACCATATCATGTTTCATTTGCATAGTACTAGTATTGTAAGATGTTGGGTCTTACAAACACACTAACCACCAGAACCGACTGTATAGGAAGGACTTTAGACTCAACATCTCTAACGCTCACAAGATGATAGAGATGCCCCTTAGAGATCAACTTTTGGGCTTTAATGCAAGGGATAAACCTACCCTTGACCACCACATTATGACTCTCCACACTCAAGGATGGATTCATTTGGCAATTGAAATTTGACACTATGGTTTCTACATTCAATAGAGGCATAATATGCGTACCACCAATCCATCCCAAGAATGACATCAAAATCAACCATATCAAACTCAACAAGATCACAAGGCAATATTTTATGGAAGATGCAAATGGGACAGTTTCTATAGACCCTTCTAGCAGCAATAGATGCACCAATGGGAGTAGAAATCTCATAAGACTCACACAACAATTCGAGCTTAACATGAAACTTTTTTGGCAATAAAAGGAGTAACAAAAGAAAGAGTGGCACCCAGGTCTATCAACGCATACACATCAAAATCTAAGAATTTTAACATATCGGTGACGACATCAGGTGCCTCATCAATCCCTTGCCTCCCATGGAGAGTATAAAACTGATTGTGCCTTGGGGAACCACCTTGTTGGTTTCCTCTACCCAAAGGAACCTCATTAGCACCTCAGCCTTGAGGAAGAACATCCTTACCCTTGTTGCAATTTCGTGGACAACCAATCATCTTATGGCCTAGTTCCCCACAACCAAAACAAGCATTAGTACCCATTAAGTATGGGTCACCATGAGCCCTACCATAATTTGGACACACGAGTCTAGGCATCACACCACCACCCTCCTAGGGCCTTGGGTAGTCATTATCAAATCTCCTACTAGGAGCATGAGAAGACCTTTGGCCTTGGTGAAACCATCCACCCTTGCGACTTTGGAACTTACCATCAAAATGGACCCTCTTGGCCTCATGACCCTTTCTCTTCCTCAAATTCTCCCCCTCTAATTTTTTGGAAAAAGTCATCAAGCGGGATAAATCTATGTCATTAATCAACATGGTAGTAAAACATTCTTCATTCGCTAAATCGGATACAACCATCACAAACTTATTCATTCTAGACCTCGAGTCGGCAACCAAGTGTGGAGCATATTTCGAGAGTTGGTTGAACTTGAGGGAATACTCTGTCACACTCATACATCCTTGCTTTAATAGGGAAGAACTGGTTAAGGAAAGCTACCTTAAACTCCTCCCATGGATCCATATTGTTTTTCCCATTCTCCTCTTTCCATTGTGTGTAGCATTTCTGAGTCATCCCCTTGAGCTGGTAAACTGCCAACTCCGCCTTCTCTTCCAACCTCACACCCATGATAACCAACACTTTGTGAACCTCATTAATACATTCTTGAGGCCTCTCATCCACGTAAGACCCACTGAAATCTGGTGCGTTCATCCTCATAACGTCCCTCACTCGAGATGTCGGAGTAGGAGAATGAGGGGCTTGGGCTCCTTGGTTGGCTTGGTTAGCCACAACATTGAGCTAGAAACGTGAGAGTATCCTAGAGCTCACCATGAATTAGTTGTTCCTCGGTGTGTGCAGACCCTTCTTCCTCTTGTATTAGGCATGATCTAGCCTAGCAAAGAAACATTGTTAGTGGGGAAAAGCTTTCCTTAACTTCTATAGCACGACATAGAGTAAGTAGAAGGGAAACATTTCCCAGAACATCTCATAGCCTCTTACTCATAGTTGTGGTGCACAAGATAACCATGAATAAGATAGTAAGCAATGCGATATGCTGGATACCAAGGACCATTAACAAATTAATGCTCTAATAGAAAGTTTTTCATGACCCAAGCAAAGGGCGTAGATGTGACACTAAAAATGGGGAACCTGAAGGGACTCCAATCAGGCCTCTTAACATATTGTGACACATCCTTGGTCGCAAAAGCAGTTAAATAAAAATAAAGGAGTAGAAATAAGGGGACACGAGGATAAAGGACATCTTTCATATCATAAAACATCATAGAGTCTAGAGAAGTATGTCCTTGAAGTTGACTCACCAACTTACTTTGAGAGATATCGCACTAGCCACAAGGAAGAGGTAGATGATCAAGTGGGGCTCTGGTTCCTACACGATAACATCATGTAGGCATAGAGTATGCAATAGTATATTTGAATGAACTATATATGTAGGTTGCAATGCAACAATAGATAGGCAACATAGCCAAAATGTTTAATTAGGCAATATATGAACATATAACAATATGGCATGTATGAATGATAATTGAGGTAAACATGCTTATACATAAATCATATTACATATGTAGGAATAGACCATCATCATAGACCAAAACAATTAGTACTTGGAACCTAAGATAGACCACCCCTTAGAATTGATTGAGGTACGAACCCTCAATTGATTGACGGACATGACCAACCTCCATCGGAAGTGATTGAGGTACCTACCCCTTAACTGGTTGATGGATTACCACCCCTCATCTGAATAATTGAGGTACATACCCCTCAATTTTTTGATGGCCACCCGATCCCTAGGCAATTGAGGTATCAACCTCTCAAGTGGTTGATGGCTTACCACCCTTATCCTAGGCAATTGAGGTACCAACCCCTCAATTGGTTGATGGCTTACCACTCCCCTCCAAGGTGATTGAGGCATCACCCCTTAATTGGCTATGGGAAACTCACAACACAATAGACACTTCTCATGGAAAAAACACATACATATCACCATTTCATCATCATAAAGTCACTTAACTCATATGCCAAGCATTAGGACTTTAACAACTCAAAATACATTAATAGGATATTTTATCAAACACTTGATGGGTGTGCAATGCTAGTGCAAAACAATGCGTTTTATGAGTGAATTCAATCAAGTAAATCCAATGTAAAACCACCCACCAACAATTGGTAATAACTTCATGCAACATACATCAAGACCCTTCATCAAATCTCAAGATAGATCTAATATTCATAGCTCAAAACATGCTTAAACAGTCACAGTTTTAGAAAACTCCAATATAGTTCATAGTCACATTCATAATAGAAGACCCATAAGTAAAATCAACTTACGAACATATAATTTAGGTAAAAAGGAAGCTTGGGCACCATGTGTGAAAGGACCCAATAGTTGAAACCCACATACATTAACTTTGGAGAATCCTTGACAAGGATTGGATATGCAGACTTGAAGCTTGAGTGAAATTCTTAATATCCGAATGAGTTCTGGGACTTGAATTTTGGGGTGAAATATTTTTCAAAGTGTTTTAGAGAGTATTGGGGAATGTCTTATATAGGTATTTTCACGTATGGGAAGACACAGGCCCATGACCCCAAAGCATTGGACCAAAATGTAAAACTGCACAAAATTATGTACAGAGCTGCGCTATGGCACGTCACGCCTTGGGAATCCTCTCTGGAAACCACATTTTGCAATTTTTAAAATTCGATACGGTTGCTTCAAAATTAGGGTTAGACCCATTTCTCACTCAATTTTTCCCCCTGAACAAGAATATGAAGTTTTTTGTTTCGATGTCACGCACGAATTTTGAGATATATGGAAAGTACAATTTCGAGTACTTCTGAGACATATTTTTGGGTACTTTTTGGGATCGTTTCATCTATAATAAGTTTCTGTGATTTGGATTGTTAGTTTATGAAATTGTCGTTCCTACATGACAATCTTATGTAAACTATGAATTATGATTTATGGAAAGCTTATGAATTTATGATAAGTATGACTTTAATGACATGTATTCCAAGGGATTTTGACTTAGCACTGAATAAACTTTGAGATAGGGACTCAATCTAAGGAGTCTTTAGTAGAAATCTCTAATATCATAACTATGTTGCCACCATAGAATTATTTGTCAATATATCCTAGCTACTGGATCCACATATAGCATATATTCATGATTATCACCTAGCGGGTTAGAGTCTATCTTGAAAGTATATTCCCCTTCTTCCATTGTATTTGGAGACATCAAAATTTCATATTATAACTCACATGGTCTTGTTAGCGGTTATGATTATATCGTACATATGTATGGTTCTTTATTATATGTTCACTTAGATAATCATAAAATGTTTCTTCATATGATTCTCCTTATGATTCAATTATGCATTGACCGGTCTCTTATTTACCTATTTTTAATACCTATCTTATCATGCTATTTAAATTGGTTATTTGCACAACTTGAGTTACTATTCATCGCATTGCCTACATGGTACATTTTAAACGTACTGACACAAATTTGTTCTTACATTATTTGATAATATAAAGGGGATCTCACGCCGCTCCTCCTGTACGTGGCTAGTTCTACTCTACATTGAAGATTTTATGGCCAGTTCTCATGCTTCAAGGGCAAGACAAGTTTATAGTTTCTTCCTTATCATTCTTAGTGTACGTTAACACTTTGATGTAGTGCGTTTTTTTCATTTTGTTGAGGATGATCCAGGAACATCTCATAAGGCTCCCACCTATGCTAGATCATTTAGAGGTATATTGGCTATTGTATGGAGTCTACTTGTCTTACTTCTTTAGATTACGCTATCATATTCTACTAAGATTCTTATGCATTCATCAACTTATTTCTCTTTTACTAATTTTTTGTATGCTTATGATATACTAAGAGGCTTAATTAGGATTTACTTGAGAATCCTTATCACTGTGTAACACCAAGTGCCTAGCTTGAGTTGTGACATGTTATGTTTCTTATGACTCATGTTTTGATTATTTAAGACTCATGAACTATTTTTATATTGGTCATATTCATGTTTTACTCATATTTTAAAATCTCTCTTTATCATGCTATTTAGATTGATCAATTGCATACTCTAATTTATGACATATTACGTTGCTCGTATACTTAGAATACTAAAACATACTTATGACATATTGCATTGCTCATACACTCAGAACATCAAAACATACCAATGTATACTTTTCTTCCCTACAATGTGTTATAAGGTAGGGGTCGATGACCATGCTCGTACTTTCAAAGGCTAGTATAGGATTTTATTGAAGTTTGAAGATGGTGAGTCCTCATGATCCCAGGACATACTTCTAGACATTTACATTTTCTTTCGCATTCTTGTTGTCCTTACTTACGTTATATATACTTGATATGATAAGTGGTTTGGTTGGGATTTCCTTTGGAATTTGAATCTTTATATCACACCTTGGGCCTAGCTTGGGTCGTGACAAACTTGGCTAATAGATTTAAAAGTCTAACACAACTGATTTGGTTTGGTATTCAAAAAACTCAAACTAACCTGGTCCATGTACCCCCTAACTTGAAGTATCAAAAAATCCAATGATGTCACGACCCAAGCCGAGGGCCTAAACATGACATAGTGAATGGGGAACCCGAAGGAACCCTAAAAAAGATCTTAGCATATCAATTACACATCCTTGGTCACGGAAGAAAATTAGCAATAACAAGAGATATAAATAAGGGAAACAAAACTAAGGGAATTTTGTGATAATGATAAAACATTCAAGAGTCAAGCTGATAGCGTAAGTACGTCAATTGTTCCAACAACACCTCTAATATAGATTGGAGTGGGGGCCAAGGCACTTTCTGGGCTCACCCTCATAATAACAAGTATTCAACATGAAGAAACCTCAAAATAGCAAGAGTAATAAAGATAGTGCCCTCGGACTTGAGGACTCATCAAAGCTTATCCCCAAAGCACTGAACTAGCCACGTGGAGGATGATCAAGAGGTGCTCCGGACCCTATATTATAACATCATGTAGGCATAGAGTATGTATTAGTACGTTTGAATATACTGAGTATGTAGGATAGAATGCAACAAGACATAAGACAATATAGTCAAAATGCATAGTCATTAGCAATGGATAAGTATAATATAAATATGGCATGCCTGATCAATGTTTGAAGTAAAACATGCTTGTAAATCATATAACTTGTATAGAACATAATGCATGTGTGGAAAGAGATCATATTCATCATAGAAAAAGCAAGCTACTACTTGGAATCCAAGGCATGTCACCCCCTAGTAAGGTGATTGAGGTATCCGCCCATCAACAAGGTGTTGGGCATGTTAACCCCCAACAAGGTGGTCGAGCCATCTACCCCTCAACATGGTGATTAGGCATGCCACCCTCTAACAAGCTGGTCGAGCTATCCACCCCTCAACATAGTGATTTATCATGTCACCCCCCATCAAGGTGATCAAGGTATCGACCCCTCAACATGGTTATTGGGCATGTCACCCCCCAACAAGGTGGTTGAGGTTTCTACCCCTCAACGTGGTGATTGGGCATGTCACCCCCCAACAAGGTGTGATCTACTTGTGACACCATATATACTTCTCATGAATTCAATGCATACATGCAAGTTCTTAATCATCATAAAGTAATTTGACTTGTAAACCATGTAATAGATCATCAATAATTTGAGAATCCTTGTCAAGACATTTTATCAAACACTTGGTGGGCTCATAATTCTAGTTCAAAATCATGCAATTCAAGAGTGAAATAATATGAGAAAACTCAATATAATCTACCTATCAACACATAGTAAAATCCTCTTGTAGGATACCTTGAAATCCATCATCAAACCTCATAATAGATCATAGTTTCATAACTAAAAACATGCATAGTCTCAATAGACAAAGTCAACTCATAGTATAAGCTTGAAATAGATAGAGATGCATAATGAATCAACATTTCATAAAACCCCAAAATAATTTATAATCAAAATTCATAATAAGAGATGTACATAGATAATACAACTTGAAAACATGTAATTTTCATAAAAAGGGATATTGGGCTCCATGGTGAAACAACCCAATAGATGAAATCCACATATCTCAAACTTGGATTTTATTGAGATGAGCTTCAAGAGAACTTGGAGCTTGAAGAGAATCCTTGAGTTCCAAAGTTAGGCTTGAAATTCTTAAAATTGGAGTGAGATATTTAGTTAAGTCTTGAGAAGGTTTTTGAGAGGATCCTGAGTGATATAGAGTTGAAAAATGGCTAAGTATGGGCGTTTTTAGGGATAAGTGGGCATGGGGTTATGACCCCCAATGTCCTTGGCCGACGCAGGAAAAATGAGAAAAAACTTGTATTGGTCCGGCTCTGGTCAACAACACGGACCCAACGTGAAGGCAAAAGTTATACTGCTTCGCACCCTTGGCACATCGAGATCAGGGTGAGGACATACACTATATAAGGAAAATTAGTAAAAAATATTTTTTGCTACAGGTCCGCTAAAATTCGGGTTATACCCATTTCCCACTAAATTTTTGCCCCTAATCAAGTATATGAAGTCGAAGTTTCAATATCACGCATGGATTTTGAGATATACGAAAATTACGATTATGGGCATTTTCAAAGGACATTTTTAGGGTGTTTCAATATCTTCACCTTGGGAACATTCGTCCACGAATGTCAAAGCAACTTGCATAAGATAGTAATCATGAAGATTTCAGCCCGACATGAATGCAACAAATGCATTTAAACATCATTTTTAAAAATCTCAATATGAATGTCAAAAATCACCATAAACTTATCAATAAATACATGAATGCATGCAAAATGACATAAGGGCTAAAACTGAAGACTTTAAATAGTATAGGGGTCTTAAATTAGTACCTTCAGCTTAAGTAGAGGGCAAGAGATATGGGTATCATTTTCTCATCTCCGCCTCGGCATCCCATGTGGCATCTTTAACTTGTTGGTTCCTCCGAAGGACCTTGACAGAAGCTACATCTTTGTTTCTCATCCTTCTCACTTGTCTATCCAAAATATCCATCGGTACCTCCTCATAAGTCAAATTATCTTCTACAACACCCAAACATCCAAATGCACTATAGCACCTGGGTCACCTACACATTTTCTCAACATGGACACATGGAAGACCGTATGAACTATATTCATCCCCATAGATAAATTTAACTCATATGCAACCTTACCCACTCTCCCCAAAACTTTATAAGGACCACAATCCATGGGCTTAATTTTCCCTTTTTGTCAAATCGAACCACACCCATCATAGGTGAGACTTTCAAGTAAACCCAATCACCAACCTTAAACACAATATCTCTTCTCCTCACATAGGAATTGGCCTTTTGTCTACTTTTGGATGTTTTCAATCCCTACCTTATCAACTTCACCTTCTCCAAGGCTTCCATGACCAAATCTGAACTTGGCAAGGCAATTTTCCCCACTTCAAACCACCCAATCAGAGATCTTTAATGCCTACCATAAAGTGCTTCAAAGGGAGTCATATCAATACTTGAGTGGTAGATATTATTATAAGCAAATTCAATGAGTAGAAGATGTTCATCCACTACCCTTAAACTCCAAAACACAAGTAACGTATTCTCAAGAGTTTGGATAGTCCTCTTGGCTTGACGATCCGTTTGAGGGTGAAAGGTTGCGCTAAGCTTAAAATTGGTACAAAGACTTCTTTAGAAGGATTTCCAAAAGTGAGAAGTGAATTGACAACCACGATCCAAAATGATAGACAAGGGCACCCCATGCATTCTAACAAACTTATATATATATAACTTCACATAATCTTTGGCACCATAAGTAGTTTGGACCGGTAAGAAGTAAGCTGACATTGTAATTTTATCTGCCACAAATCAAATAGAGTCAAAATGTTTCCTATTCGTAGACAACCCAACCATAAAATCCATGTTGATCTCTTCCCACTTCTAAGTAGAATCTCTATATCTTAGCTTAGGGCACCCGACCTTTGATGTTCGGCTTTCATTTGTTGGCAATTGTACATCCGGATATGAACTTGGCAATGTGTCTCTTCATGCCACCACACCAATACACTTCCCTCAAGTCTCTATACATCTTTGTAGAACTAGGGTGAATGGAATATGATGAATTGTGGGCCTCCTTCAAGATCAATTCTTTCAAGTCCTCCAAATTTGGCACACACAATTTACCTAGGTACCTAAGGGGATCATCTCCCCCTTAGGAGAAAATCTCCACTTTACCATCTCTTATCAAGGCCTTGAACTCTAGCAAGACGGGGACAAGATCTTGTTTTGCCTTTACCTCCTCAATCAACGAAGATTTAGAACCATCAACTACCACTACACCACCATTCTCAACCTCATCCAACCTAACCCCCAATCTACCCAACCTGTGAACTTCTCTAGCCACTTCTTTGCCACCATCATCAACATGAGCTAAACTACCCATAAAAAACCTATTTAGAGCATCGGCGACAACATTATCTTTGTCGAGGTGATAATGCACACTCATATCATAATATTTAAGGAGCTCTAATCACCTTCTTTGTCTCAAGTTATGATCTTTTTGGGTGAACACATATTGGAGACTCTTGCAGTTGGTGAACACAACAACATGAACCCCATAGAAGTAGTGACGCCACATTTTCAAAGAAAATACTATGTCCGCCAATTCAAGATCATGGGTGAGATAATTCTTCTCATGCACCTTAAGTTTCCTAGAGGAATACGCTATCACCTCACCACTTTGCATCAAAACACACCCCAAACCAATTCTTGAGGAATAAAAATATACAATAAATCTTTCCAAGCCTTTTGGTAGAGCCAAGATAGGAGCGGAGACAAGCTTATGTTTCATAGTTTGGAAACTCTTTTCATACTCATTGGTCCACACAAATTTCACCTTCTTTTGTGTCAACATAGTCATAGGAGAAGCAATAGATGAAAAGCCACTCACAAACCTCCAGTAATAACCCATCAAACCCAAGAAACTTCAAATGTACGATGGAGTCAAAGGTCTAGGCCATTTTGTAATCACCTCCATAGGATCCAGCTTAATGCCATCACCCGACACCACATTCCCTAGAAAAGCAACCTCTTTCAACAAAAACTCATATTTCTCATATTTTTCATACAACCTCTCCTCCCTTAAGATTTACAACACCACAATAAAGTGATTCATATGCTCCTCCTCACTATGGGAATAAATCAAGATATCATCAATAAAAATCACCACAAACAAGTCGAGGTAGGGTTTAAAGACCCTATTCATAGCATTCATAAATATAGTCAATGCATTAGTCAACCCAAAGGACATAACCACAAACTCAAAGTTCCCATACCTAGTCCAGAAGGTCGTCTTGGGAATGTCACACTCCCTCACTTTCACTTGGTGATACCCGAACCCAAGATAAATCTTAGAAAAGTGACTTGCCCCTTCAAGTTGATCAAAAAGGTCATAAATCCTTAGAAAGGGTACTTGTACTTTATTGTAACTCTATTAAGTTGCGGGTAACCAATGCATATTCTAAGAGAACCATCCTTTTTTTATTCATAAATAACACAGGTGCACCCTATGGTAACTTACTAGGCCTTATAAATCCCTTTTCCAACAAATCATTCAATTCCTTCTTCAACTCCTTCCACTCCGCCGGAGCCATGCAGTAAGGGGGAATAGAAATGGGTTCAGTATCAGGAAGGAGGTCGATGCCAAAGTCTATTTCCCTTTCAGAAGGAATAGCAAGAAGCTCATCAGGAAACACATCAAGAAACTCATTAACCACCGGAACCTACTGAACATGAAGGACTTTGGACTATACATCCCTAACCCTCACAAGATGACAGAGACAACCCTTAGAAATCAAATTTTAGGCTTTAAGACAAAAAATTAATCTACCCTTAACAACCACATCATGACTTTCCCACTCATGGACGGACTAATTAGGGAATCGAAATTCAACCCTACGAGTTCTAAAATTAATAGAAGCACAATAGGCATGGAAGCAATCCATCCCAAGAATGACATCAAAATCCACCATATCTAAGTCAACAAAATCATAAGGAAAGATTTTATGCAATATGAACATGGGATAATTTCTATAGAATCTTTTAGCGGCGATGGACTCACCAATGGGGTAGACATTCCATTAAGTTGACATAACAATTTGGGTCTAATATAGAGCTTTTTTGCAACAAAAGGAGTAATAAAATAAATAGTGGAACTCGGGTCTATCAATGCATACACATCAAAATAAAAAACCTTCAACATACCGATGACGACATAGGGCATCTCATCCACCCTTTGTCTCCCTTGAAGAGTATAGAATCTATTTTGCCTTGGAGCATCCCCTTGTTGGCCTCCTCTTCCCTTTGGATCCGCATTTGCACCTTGGCTTTGTGGATGACCATCTCTACCTTTTTGTTTAGCACAAGGACAATCAATCATCTTATTATCCACTACTCCACAAGCATTGTAGGCATTAGAGTTCTTCAAACATGGGTCATTATGGCTCCTACCACATCTTTGGTAAATAAGGTTAGGCACCCCACCACCACCACCTTGGAATCTCGGATTGTCATTAGCTAACCTGCTATTAGGAGCATTGGAAGATCCTTGTCCTGGGAACTTGTTGCCTTGAGAAAACAGGCCATCCTTGGAATTTTTGAATCCAACTTCAAAATAAGCCCTCTTGGACTCACCACTTCTTCTCTTTCTAAGCTTTTCCCCTTCTAGTTGTTCGGCATATGTAATGTGGTGGGACAAATCCATATCACCTATTAGCTTGGTGGTACGACTCTCCTCATTAAACAAGTCAGATACACTAGACACAAACTTATTTATCCTTGATCTCGGCTCGGCAACCAATTGTGGGGCATACTTCGAGAGTTGGTTGAACTTGAGGGAATACTCCCTCAAACTCATGGAACCTTGCTTAAGGTTCATAAATTCAATCATTATAGCCTCCCTTAGCTTGATAGGAAAGAACCGGTTGAGGAATACAGCTTTGAACTTCTCCCAAGGGATAACATCACCATCTCTCCTCTCCAATCTACATTGTGTAAACCAAATTTGAGCCACCCCTTTGAGTTGGTAGGCCGCCAAACTCCACCTTCCCCTCCCAATTGACCCTTATAATAGATAGCACTTTGTACACCTCATCGATGAACTCTTTGGCATCCTCATCCATCTTGGATCCATGGAACTCCGGTGGGTTCATTCTAGTGAAATCCCTCACATAGAAGTCGGAGTAGGAGCATAATGGACTTGGACCCTTTGCTTAATTTGGTTGGTCATAGCATGAGCCAACATTGTAATAGCATCTCGAAACTCATCTTGGGCCACCCCTCCACCTTAAGGAGCTTGAGGAGCAGGTGGGGCCGGTTGCTCCTTTGGTGTACGAGCTCTCCTTAGTCTCCCTCTTGGAATCGGCATGATCTAGAATAGGAAAGAGCATTCATTAGGGTGGAAAAGCCTTACACTTACATCTAAAGCACGATATAGATCATGAAAAAGTGCAACATTTTCTAAAACGCCTAATAGCCTCCCATTAATAGTTGTGGAGAACTTAATAAGCATGAATAAGACTCTAATTGATGCAGTGTATTGGATTCTAAGGACCATTAACAACCTGGCTCGGATACCACATTTGTCGCGACACAAGCCTAGGTTCTAGACATGACACGGTGAATAGAGAACCCAAAGGAACATAAAATAAGCCTCTTAGCTTATCAATCACACATCCTTGGTTTTGGAAGCAAAGTAGCAACAACAAGAGACATAAATAAGGGAAAGGGACTAAGGGATGTTTTTGATAATCATATAACATTCAATAGTCAAGCTCATGGAATAAAATTGTTCCAACAATACCTTTAACATAGATTGGAGCAGGGGCCAAGATACTCTACGGGCTCACCCTCATAATAACACGTGTTCAACATGAAGAAACCTCAAAATGGCAAGAGTAACAAAGATAGTGTCCTCAGACTTGAGGACTCACCAAAGCTTATCTCCAAAGCACCGAACTAGCCATGTGGAGGATGAACAAGAGGTGGTCCGATTGCTACATAGTAACATTATGTAGGCATAGATTATGCGTTAGTATGTTTGAATGTACTAAGTATATAGAATGTAATGCAACAAGACATAAGCCAATATAGTCAAAATACATAGTCATAAGCAATGGATAATTACAATATAAATATGGCATGCCTGATCAATGTGTGAAGTAAAACATGCTTGTAAATCATATAACTTGTATAGAACATAATACGCATGTTGAAAGAGACCATAATCATCATAGACCAAGCAAACTACTACTTGAAATCCAAGACATGTCACCCCTTGTAAGGTGATTGAGGTATCCACACTTCAACAAGGTGATTAGGCTTATCACACCCCAGAAAGGTTGTCGAGGTATCCACCCTTTAACGTGGTGAATGAGCATGTCACCCCCCAACAAGGTGGTCAAGATATCTACCCCTCAATGTGGTGATTGGGCTTGTCACCCCCCAACAAGGTGTTCGAGGTATCCACCCCTCAACGTGGTGATTGTTCATGTTAACAAGGTGTGGTCTAGTTGCGGCACCATGGATACTTTTCATCATTCAATGTATAGATCATCAATAACTTCAGAATCCTTGTCAAGACATTTTATCAAACACATGGTAGGCTCATGTCAAAACCCAAGCCTACGGCCTAGACGTGACGAGGCAAATGAGAACTCAAAGGGATCCAAAATAAGCTTCTTAATATATCATTTACACATCCTTGGTTGCAGAAGCAATTAAACAAAAATAAGAGTGTATAAATGAGGATAAAGGGACTAAGGGACGATTTTAATAGCATAAATAATAAAAGAGTCAA
Organism: Solanum clarkiae; assembly: GCA_011800125.2. NCBI lineage: Eukaryota > Viridiplantae > Streptophyta > Magnoliopsida > Solanales > Solanaceae > Solanum > Solanum clarkiae. Next base: position 11,288,328 of record JAABOM020000002.1, read on the forward strand.
GTCTCAAAGCATAATTACACAACTTTTCCAACCACACCTCTAAATATAGACTTGAGGGGGGGGGCAAGACACTTTTCAAGCTCACCCTTATAGTGTAAAGGGATCAACATTAAGAAATGATATAATCAAGAGTAGCTTAGCTAATGTCCCTGAACTTTAAGGACTCACCAATAGCTTATCTTCAAGATGACCAAATAGCCACAGAAGGATGATCGTGAGGGGCTCTAGTTCCTATATGGTAACATCATGTAGGCATAGAGTAAGTGTTAGTACATTTGAATATACTAAAGACAAAAGATAGGCATCATAGTAAAATGCATAATCATAATCAAGAAATGGTATATTAACAACATGGCATACATGATAAATGCTTGAAGTAAAACATGCTTGTATAGAACATAATACATGTGTAGGAAGAGACTGTCATCATAGACCAAGCAAATTAGAACTTTGAATCCAAGGCATACCACCCCCTTGGGAAGTGATTGAGGAATCTACCCCTAAGTTGGTAGATGGGCATACCACTCCCCATCAAAGTGATTGAGGAATCTACCACTCAATTAGTAGATGGGCATACCACCCCCTATCAAAGTGGTCAAGGTATATACCCCTCAACTTGGTAGATGTGTCACGACCCAAGCCTAGGGCCTAGACGTGACATGGCGCTTGGGGAACCCGAAGGGACCCAAAGCAAGCCTCTTCACATATCATTACACATCATTGGTCGAGAAAGCAATAAAATAACAACAAGAGTACAAAGCAAGTATAAGGTACTAAGGAACCTTTTCCATATCATAAAACATTGAAGAGTCAAGAGAAAGTAGACCTCATAGCATCATAAATAACTTATTTAACAACACCTCTAAATGAAGAACTTAGCAGGGCCAAGATATGCAACGAGGCTCACCCTCATAGTCAAAGCAAATAAAGGAAAGAGAGTCTTAGTATAACATTAGAGCAAAATACATTGTCCTCGAAGTTAATGACTCACCAACTAGCTTGAGAGAGATCGTACGAGCCACATAGGGAGGAGAAGGATCAAGCAGGGCTCCGGTTCCTACATTATAACATTATGTAGGCATAGAGTATGCATTGCTACGTTTGAATGCATTAAGTATATAAGATGCAATGCAACAAGAGATAAGCAATATAATTGAAATGCATAAACATAGGCAATAAATAAACATATAACAATATGGATGCATTGATGATGCTTAGAGTAAATCATGCTTACATATAACATAATACGTGTGTAAGAAGTGACTATCAATATTGAATATCCAAGGCCTACCACCCCTCAACGTGGTTATTTAGATACATAGCCCCAACATAGTAGCATGGGCCTACTACCTCCCGAGTGAGGAAATTGAGGTACAAACCCCTCAATAAGGTTATTAAGGTACATGCCCCCCAATCATAGTAGTATGGGCCTACTACCTCCTGACCGAGGTAATCGAGGTACCAACCCCTCAATGTGGTTACCCAGACCTACTACCTCCTAAGCGAGGCAATTGAAGTACCAACCCCTCAATGTGGTTAACCAGACCTACAACCCTCCGAGCGAGGCTTGGTCAACTCACAACACTATAGAGGAAAATGACATATATATGCATTCATTTCAAGATGATAAAGTCATTCCAATCATAAGACGTGTTTTAGACCTTCAACAACTCAAGAATCCATAACCAGATGTTTTATCAAATACTTGGTGGGTGTGTAATGCTATTGTAAAACCATGCAATACAAGAGTGAAATCATGCAAGAACATCCAATGTAAAACCACCCACCAATACTTGGTAATACTATCATACAATATACATCAAAAGCCTTCATCAACTCTTAACATAGATCAATGATTCATAGCTCAAAACATTCTTAAACAGTCACACTTTTTCAAAACCCCGACATAGTTTATAGTCAAATTCATAGTAAGTAAAACTCACAAGTAAATCATCTTAGAAACATGAGTTTTATGTAAAAAGGAAGCTTGGGAACTATGGGTTAAAGGACCAAAGGGTTGAAACCCACTTACCTTGACATTGGAGAATTCTTGATGAAGATTGAAAATAGAGACTTGAAGCGTGAGTGAAATCCATAAGATCTGGATGAGTTTTGGGACTTGAAATTTGGGTTGAAATAGTTGTAAAGTGTTTGAGAGAGTATTAGAAATGTATTGTATGATATGAAGGTAAAATATGGCTAAGTATAGGTATTTTATGCATGGGAGGACTTAGGTCCAAGACCCAAAGGCCTTGGACTGACTTAACAAAACTAGGCAAAAAAAAACATTGGTCTGCGCCCTAGCTACGTCACGCCAGGGGCGCGGATCAACACTGGATAAGGAAAATTTTGTATTTTGAAATTGTGATTCAATTTAATCTAAAATCTGTGTTAGACCCATTTCCCACTCAATTTTTTCCCCTTATCAAGAATATAAAGTCGAATTTTCGATATCACGCATGAATTTTGATATTAGTGGAAATTACGTTTTTGAGCACTTTGGAGGCACATTTTCAATCACTTTTTGGGGTCGTTTCAAGATGGGCATACAACCTCACATCAAAATGGTCAAGGTATATACCCTTCAACATCATAGATGGGCATACCACCCCTCATCAAAGTGGTTAAGGCATATCACCCCGTCAACTAGGTGTGGTTAACTTGCAACACAATAGATACTTTTCATGAAATCAACACTTAACTACATTACTTTAATCATCATAAAGTCACTTGACTCATAGGCCATAGAATAGACCATTAATAACTCAAGAATCCATAACAGGACATTTTATCAAACACTTGGTGGGTGTGTAATACTAGTCCAAAATCATGCAATTCAAGAGTGATATCGAGTGAGAAATCTTAATGTAAATTAACCTACCAACACTTTGTAACACCCTCATGCAAGATACATTGAAACCCCTCATCAAATCTCATAATAGATCATAGATTCATAGCTCAAACCATGCTTAAATAGTCAATATTTTATGAAACACCAACATACTTCATAATCAAATTCATAATAAGAATACCCATAGATAAATCACCTTGAAAACATGCAATTTACTTAAAAAAGAAGGTTGGGAACCATGGGTGAAAGGACCCAATGGTTGAAACCCACATACCTTAACTATGGAGATTTCCTTGATGAAGATTTGAATGAGAACTTGAAGCCTGAGTGAATTTCTTGAGATTTGGAATGAGTTTGAGACACTTGATTCTGGATGAAATATTTGGTTGTGTTAAAAGAGGGTTTTGTTGGATGTCTTGAATGATGTGGGGTTGAATAAATGACTAAAAAGTATAGGTGTTTGTATGCATAGGAAGACTTATACCCAAGATCCCAAAGTCTTAGGCCGAAATTGAAAAACTGGCAACAAAATACACTGCTCCACAATGGTTCCGCGTTACGGAGCCAAGGCAGATAGCCACTGGAAGTTAAAATTTTTGGAAAACAAATTTTTGCTACGGTTGCTCTAAAATTGGGATTAGACCTATTCCCCAATCAATTTTTCCCCCGATAAAGAATATGAATTCGGATTTTTGATATCACACGCGAATTTTGAGATATATTGCAATTACAATCATGGGCGTTTTCAAGGCATACTTTTGGGCACTTTTGGGAGCGTTTCAATATCTCCCTATTGGGAACATTTGTCCCCGAATATTAATGAATGTATATCAGAGAAATAATCATGATGAGTTATGCCCCAACACGTGAATGCAATAATACACTTAAACATAATATCGAAATCTCAACATAAGTGTCAACATCACCATTAACTTGTCAAGATAAACATGAATGCATGCAAATGACATAAGGGCTGAAACATAAGGCTTCAAATCACATATGGGACTTCGATTAGTACCTTAGGTTTGAGTAGAGTGTAAGAGATAGGGATATGGCTTTTGCATGTCCGCCTTGGCTTTCCATGTGGCACTTTCAACTTGTTGGTTTCTCTAAAGGACCTTGGCGGAAGCAACATCCTTGTTCCACAACCTCTTCACTTGTCTGTCAAAAATTTCTACCAAGACCTCTTCATAAGTCAAGTTGTATTGACAAACACCTACAACAACAAGAGGCATAGTAGCACTTGGGTCACTCACACACTTCCTCAACATAGACATACGGAAGACCAAATGAACCATATTCATGTCATTGGGCAACTCCAATTCATAGGTTACCTTACCAATCCTCCTCAACACCCTATAGGGATCCATAAATCTTAGACTCAATTTACACTTCTTACCAAAATGAACCATAACCTTCATGGGTGAGACCTTCAAGTAGATCCAATCACCAACCTTAAATTCAAGATCCCTCATCCTCACATCGGCATAGGACTTTTGTTGACTTTAGGTTGTTTTCAACCTTTCGCTTATCAACGCACCCTCTCCATGGCCTCCATAACCAAATCCTGGCCTAACAATCCATCTCCCCTACTTCAAACCATCCAACTGGGGACCTACAACTCCTACCATAAAGAGACTTAAAAGGAGCGATACTAATTCTATAGCGATAACTATTATCGTAACAAACCAAATGAGTTGAAAATGATCATCCTAACTACCCTTAAACTCCAAAACACTAGATCTAAGCATATACTCAAGATTTGGATAGCTCTTTCGGCTTGGCCATCTGTTTGAGGGTGAAAGGTCGTACTAAGCTTAACCTTGGTACCAAGACTTCTTTGGAAGGACCTCCAAAAGTGAGAAGTGAATTGAGCATTATGATCCAATATGATAGACAAAGGCACCCCATGTAATCTGACAAATTCATGAATGTACAACTTAGCATAATATTTGGCACCATAAGTAGTCTTGACTGGAAGTAAATGAGCTGACTTTGTCATTTTATCAACCACAACCCAAATGGAGTCAAAATATCTTGTAGTCTTAGGAAACCCAACCCCAAAATCCATGTTAATTTCCTCCTACTTCCAAGTAGTAATCTCTACATCTTGGGCTAGGCCACCCGGTCTTTGATGTTCGGCTTTGACTTGTTGGCATGTATGGTAATCGAATACAAACTTAGCAATATCTCTCTTCATGCCACCCCACCAAAACACTTCCTTCAAATCCCTATACATCTTTGTGGAATCAGGGTGAATAGAATAGGAGGAATTATGAGCCTCATCTAACTCCTTCTCTCTCAAGTCATCAACATTGGGCACACATAACATACCTTGGTACTTAAGGGCACCATCTCCCCCTTGGGAGAAAACCTCCACCTTACCATCTCTCACCATGGTCTTCAACTCTAACAAGGTAGGGTCAAGATCTTACTTTGCCTTCACCTCCATAATAAATGAATATTTAGAACCATCAACAACCACTACCCTACCATTGTCAACCTCGTCCAATCTAACTCCCAATCTAGCCAACCGATGGACTTCCCTAGCCACCTCTTTGTCCCCATTATCAACATAAGCTAGGCTACCCATAGACACCCTATTCAAAGCATCAAACACAACATTAGCCTTACCGAGGTGATAATGCACACAAATATCTAATCTTTAAGAAGCTCTAACCACCTTCGTTGTCTCAAGTTGAGATCTTTTTGGGTGAACACATATTGGAGACTCTTATGATCGGTAAACATAACAACATGAACCCTATACAAATAATGACTCTAAATCTTCAAAGCAAATACCACGGCGGCCAATTGAAGATCATGCGTAAGATAATTCTTTTCATGCACCTTAAGTTGTGTAGAAGAAAACGCTATAACCTTACCATTTTTCATCAAGATACAACCCAAACCAATTCTTGAGGCATTACAATACACAACAAACCCTTCCAACCCTTCCGGTAGAGACAAGATAGGAGCAGAGACAAGCTTATCTTTCAAGGTTTGAAAACTCTTTTTACATTTTAGGTCAACTTAGTCATGGTAGAAGTAATAGAAGAGAACTCATTCACAAACCTCCGATAATAACCCGCTAAGCCCAAGAAGCTTCTAATGTCCAATGGATTCAAAGGTCTAGGCCAACTTCTACTTACCTCTATCTACTTAGGATCCATCTATACACCATCACCCCACACCACATGTCCTAGAAAGGCAACCTCGTTCAACCAAAACTCAAATTTCTCATATTTAGCATACAACTTTTCCTCTCTCAATATTTGCAGCACTACCTTCAAGTGATCCATGCTCCTCCTCACTATAGGAATAGATCAAGATATCATCAATAAATATCACCACAAACAAATCAAGGTAGGGTTTGAAGACCCTATTCATGAGATCCATGAAGATAGCTGGTGCATTGGTCAACCCAAAAGACATATCCACAAATTCATAGTGCCCAAACCTAGTCTGGATGTCATCTTACGAATGTCACATTTCCTCGCCCCTTGAAGTTGGTAAAAACATTTATCAATCCTTAGTGATGGTGACTCTATTAAGGTACCAGTAACCAATACACATTCTAAGAGAACCATTCTTTCTTATTCAGAAATGATACTGGTGCACCCCAAGGTGATTAGCTAGGCCTAGTAAAACTCTTCTCCAATAAATCCCTCAATTTCTCTTTCAACTCCGCCAGGGACATATGGTAAGGGGGAATAGAATTGGGTTGATATCGGGTAGGAGATCTATGCCAAAATCTATTTTCTTTTCGGGAGTAACACCGAGAATCTCATTAGGAAAGACATCAAGGAACTCATTTATCATAGGAACCAACTCTATAGGAAGTACTTTGGACTCAACATCTCTAACACTCACAAGATGATAGAGACACCCCTTAGAAATCAACTTTTGGGCTTTAATGCAAGAAATGGATCTACTTTTCACCACCACATCATGACTCTCCCACTCAAGGACGAGTTCATTAGGGAACTGGAATTTGACCTTACCGGTTCTACAATCAACAGAGGCATAATATGCATGCAACCAATCTATCTGATGAATAACGTCAAAATCCATCATATCCAACTCAACAAAATCACAAAGCAATATTTTATGCAAGATGAAAATGTAACAATTTCTAAAGACCTTTCTAGCAACAATAGATACACCAATGGGAGTAGACACATTATATGGCTCATACAATCTTCACGAATTTGATTTGAACAAATATCTCTGGGCGACTTTCCTTTTAATCGATCGTGAGGGGGGTATCAACTTTATTACTCAGGTAGAGTGAATGGTTACGATTCTACCATATATGTCTTTTTCATTCCATCGAAAATCGATTTTACGGTATAGACACTTATGACCTCGGCGAAGGTGGGGATAAAGAGTAAGGATTGAAGCCCCCTTAGCTCTGCCAGGCACTGGACATAAGCAGGAGGGATTCGCAGATCTTCTAGACGTAGAGCGTGCATGGCTTTGAACCCAAATACATAATATGGCACTTTTTGGCAACAGAAGGAGTAACAAAAGAAAGAGTGGCACCCGGGTCTATCAATGCATACACATCAAAATTAAAGACTTTTAACATAACAGTGATGACATTGGGAACATCATCAATCCCTTTACTCCCTTGAAGAGCATAGAACTGATTGCGCATTAGGGCACCACCTTTTTTCCTCCAATTTCCATAGGATCCGCATTCGCGCCTAGGCTTTGTGGATGCCCATCTCTACCCTTATGTTTTTCACGTGGACATTCAATTACCTTATGAACCACTTCACCACACCTATAGCAAGCATTAGAATCCTTCAAACATAGGCCATCATGGCGACTACCATATCTTGGTCACCTAGCATTAAGCACCACACCACCACCACCTTAGACCCTTGGATTGTCATTCGCAAACTTTCTAATAGGAGCATTAAAAGACCCTTGGCCTTGATGAAACCAGCCACCCTTGGGACTTTGGAATCTACCCTCAAAACAAACCCTCTTGGCCTCACCACTTCTCCTTTTTCTCAACTCTTCCCCCTCCAATTGTTTGGCATAAGTCTTGAGGCGGGACAAGTCCATATCACCTATAAACATGGTAGCATGACATTCTTCATTTACCAAGTTAGACACACCCATCAAAAACTTGTTCATCCTAGACCTTATGTCGGCCACCAATTTTGGAGCATATTTAGAGAGCTAGTTGAACTTGAGGGCATTCTCCCTCACACTCATCAACCCTTGCTTTAGATTCATGAATTCCATTATTTTGACCTCCTTTAGCTCAAGAAAGAAGAACTGGTTGAGAAACATTGCCTTAAACTCCTCCCAAAGGATTATATTCTCGTTCCCCTTCTCCTCCTTCCATTGAATAAACCAAATTTGGGCAACCTCCTTGAGTTGGTATGACGTCAACTCCGCCTTCTCCTCTAATTTAACGTCTATAATAGATAACACATTGTACACCTCATCAATAAATTCTTGAGGGTACTCATCCACTTTAGACCCATGGAACTCTGATGGGTTCATCCTCATAAAATCCCTCACTCTAGATGTTGGAATAGGAGCATGAGGGTCTTGATCCCTATGGTTGATTTAATTAATCATGACTTGATCTAACATGGCAATAGTATCCTGGAACTATTCATAAGCCGGTTGTTCTTCGGGTGTAAGTGCTCTTCTTCCTTATAGGATAAGCATAATCTAAAATAGCAAAGAACATTCGATTAGAAGTAAACCTTACCTTAACATCAATAGCATGACATAGATCATGCAAAAGGGAAACATTTTCTAAAACGCCTCATAGCCTCTTACTCATAGTTGTAGTGCACTTCACAACCATGAACAAGACTCTAATCAACGTGGTGTGTTGGACGCCAAGGACCATTAACAACCTAGTGCTCTGATATAAAGTTTGTCACGACCAAGCCTAGGGCCTAGATGTGACATGACAAATGGGAACTCAAAGGGAGCCAAAAGAAGCCTCTTAGCATATTACTTACACATCCTTGGTCGCGAAAGTAATTAAACATCAAAAAAAAAAAGTATAAATGAGGATAAAGGGATTAAGAAAAGTCTTTAATAGCATAAACAATAAAAGAGACAAGTCTTATAGCAGAATTACATCACTTGTCCAACAACACCTCTATATATAGACTTTAGTAGGGACCAAGACACATTCTGGGCTCACCCTCATAGTGTAAAAAGTTCAACATTAAGAAATGACAAAAGCAAGAGTAGCATTGTTAATGTCTCTAAACTGGAGGACTCACCAATAGCTTATCTTCAAGATGACTAACTAGCCATGGGGAGGATGATCGTGAGGGGCTCCGATTACTACATGGTAATATCATGTAGGCATAGAGTATGCATTAGTATGTTTGAATGCACTACGTAAGTAGGATGCAATGCAAAAACAGATAAGCATCATAGACAAAATGCATAACCATAAGTATGGAATGGTATATTAATAGCATGGCATGTATGATCAATGCTTGAAGTAAAACATGATTGTATAGAACATAATACAACTGTAGAAAGATACCATCATCATAGGCTAACAAAATTAGTACTTGGAATCCAAGGCATACCACTCACTTGGGAAGTGAATGAGGAATCTACCCCTCAATTGGTAGATGGGCATACCACCACCACCCCTCAAAGTGATTGAGAAATCTACCCCTCCATAGGTAGATGGGCATACCCCCCCCTCCTCATCAAAGTGATCAAGGTATATACCCCTCAACATAGTGGATGGACATACCACCCCTCATCAAATTTGTCAACATATATACCCCTTAACATGGTACATGGGCATACCACCCCCCACTCCCCATCAAAGTGGTTGAGGCATATCACCCCCTCAACTAGGTGTGGTTAACTTGCAATACTATAGATACTTTTTATGAAATCAACACTTAACTACATTACTTTCACCATCATAAAGTAAGTTTACTCATAGGCCATATAATAGATAATCAATAAGTCAAGCATCCACTACAAGATATTTTATCAAACACTTGGTGAGTGTGTTTGTAATGCTAGTTCAAAATCATGCAATTCAAGAGCGAAATCATGTGAAAATCTTAATAAAAATTAACCCACCAACACTTGGTAACACCATCATGCATGATACATTGAAACCCCTCATCAAATCTCATAATAGATCATAGATTCATATCTCAAAACATGCTTAAATACTCAACATTTTATGAAACACCAACATAGTTTATAATCAAATACATAATAAGAATATCCATAAATAAATCAACTTGAAAATATCCAATTTACTTAAGAAGGAATTTTGGGCACCATGGGTGAAAGGACCCAATGGTTGAAATCCACATGCCTAAACTTTGGAGATTTCCTTGATGAAGATTTGAATGAGAACTTGAAGCTTGAGTGAATCTCTTGAGATCCAAAATGAGTTTGGGACACTTGATTTGGGATAAAATATTTGGCTAAGTAATTAGAGAGGGTTTTAGGTAATATCTTGAATAATGTGGGGTTGAACAATGACAAAGGTTTTTTCTGCATAGGAAGTGAAACTATCCCAAAAGTTCCAAAAAACGTGCCTCAGAATGCCCAGAATTTTAATTTTCATATATCTAAAAATCCATTTATTATTTTGAAAATATGATTTTATATTTATGATCAGGTGGTCAAATTTAGGTGAAAAGGGGTCTACCCTTGATTTAAAGGCAAAAGAATATCAATTATAAATTTTTAACGGACGATTTCCAGTGAGCTATTCACATTGCTTAATAGCAATTATAAATTTTTAAGGGAAGATTTCCAGTGAGTTGTTCGCAATGCTTCCATGACACACCTTAGGCACTCTTTAGAACAAATCCCTCTCTGCGTCCTCTCCGTGACGGGAGATGTGTTTTTCGCCTGGCAGTTTTTCTTGTGTGGCCCAAAATATTCTATGTGTTGGGCCCAACTTTTCCAAACGTGTTTTTATCTATACTTAGTCAAAATTCACCCTTATATCATCCTCAACATTTTCCAATACTCCCCGAAACACTTAGCCATACTTTCACTCCAAATTTCAAGACTCAAAACCCTCACCCGATTTTAAGGATTCTCTTCAAGCTTCAAGTCTCCATTGTCAACCTTCACCAAGAACTTCTCCAAATATAAACGTATGTAGTGTTGAACCATTGGGTCCTTTCACCCATGGTGCCTAAGTCTCCTTTTTTCTAATATTACATGATTTAAAGTTGATTTTAAATATGGGACTTGTATATTAAGAAATTTACTGCGCAGTAATTTTAGTTCATGAAAGTATGGTTGTCTTAACATATTTTGAGCTTCAAATCGTGGATCCAATATTGGATTTGGTGAGGGATTTTGATATGAATGTCTTGGGGGTGTTGCAAGGTGTTGATTGATTGTTTTACAATGGATTTTCTTGCATGATTTCATCTCTAAATTGGATGGTCTTTTACCCCTATTACACACCCTATGGTGTATGATAAAATGTTCGGTTATGGTTTCATGAGGAAATGAAGGTCCAAAGTATGAGATATGATATGAATGAATTTATAATGATGAAATGAGCTTATATATATGATTATTTCCATATGAGATGTTTCACTAGAGCCTATGATAAATCCTATATAAAGTGTTGCATTAGACCATGCCCGATTCGGGGGGACAACAGCCCGGGTAACCATGTTGGGGTTTTATACTCATCAACCATGTGAGGGGTTTATACTTCGTCACCATGTTGGTAAGGTGTGACTAGTATCAATCCGTGAGGGGTTTATACCACACAACCACCAAGGGCTTTATACCTTGAATAACTACAGTGGTCTCTTCAACATATATGATATTCTATATGAGTATGGATTACTTAAGCATGTTTTACTTATCTATTGATCATACGTATCTATTTCTATATCGTTCCTATTACTTATTTTTATGCATGTTGATTATGAAGCTTATCTATTATTGTATTGCATCCCACATACTTAGTAAATTCAAATATACTAATGCATACTCTTGCCAACATGATATAACCATGTAAGAACCAGCGCCCAATTTGATCATCCTCCTCCTCCATGTAGCTAGGCGGTGCTATTCCAATCTTATTGGTGAGTCCTCCATTTCAAGGACTTTGGTTTATGTTTTCCTCTTATTTATGTATTGAGACACTATCTTATGTTCTACTTGATTATGAGGTGATCCCGGTTACCTTGTCTTGGCCCCCACTCTATCTACGTATGTAGAGGTGTTTGTTGGACAACTTATGTATTCATGATATAAGCTATGATTCCTTGTCTCTTGTTGTTGATGTGTTACAAAGCATTCCCTTATCCCTAATGCCCCAATCTATTCTACATGTCTTTTTATATGCTTCTGGGACCAAGGATGTGTAATGACGAGTTAAAAGGCTTGTTTGGGGTTCATTTGGGTTCCCTATTCACCGTCTCACGTCAACGCCTTAGGCTTGGTTCGTGACAAACTTGGTATCAGAGCACTAGGTTGTTAGATCCTTGGAGTCTAACACACCACATCCATTAGATTCCTATTCATAGTTGTGAAGCGCGTCATGACTATGAATAAGGGGCTACGAGATGTTTTAGCAAATGTTCCCCTTCTTCTTATTCTAAGTCGTGCTATAAAGTCGTGATAAGTTTTTCCACTAACAATTGTTCTTCGCTATGCTAGATCATACCGAGTACTAGAGGAAGATGGGCCCAAACTCCCGAGGAGCAACCTACCAATGGTGAGCTCCAGGATGCTCTTACTATGCTTGCCTAAGTGGGGTCCATCCAAGTCTAAAAAGGGGCCCAAGCCCCTCATGCTAATACCCCGGGAGCTAGGGTAAGAGACTTCATAAGGATGAATCCTCCGGTTTTCCATGGGCCAAAGGTGGACGAAGATCCACAAAATCTTGTCTATCATGGGAGTTAGGCCAAATGTGAAGGCAGAGTTGGCGGCATACCAACTCAAGGGGTAGCCCAAATTTGGAATGATCAATGGAAGGGTAAGAAAAGCAATGGCTATGTGGTTCTTTGGGAGGAATTCAAATTGGCCTTCCTTAATCAGTTCTTTCCTCTTGAGCTTAGGGAAGAAAAGTTGGTTGAGTTTATGAACTTAAAACAATGTGGTATGAGTGTGAGGGTATATGCCTTCAAATTTAATCAACTTTAAAAGTATGCTCCTCACTTGGTGGCTGACTCTAGGTCAAGAATGAATAAGTTTGATATGGGGGTTTTCGACTTTGTAAGTGACGAATGCTGGTTCGCCTTTCTTATTAGTGATATGAATTCGTCTCGGTTGATGACCCATGCAGAGCATATAGAAGAGGAGAATTTGAGAAAGAGAAAGGGCCATGAGGCCAAGATAGCCCAATTTGAGGGCATGTTCCATAAGGGTGCAAGATTTCATCAACGCCAAGGGCCTTCTCATGCTACTAATAGGGGGTTTGCCAATGACCTCCCTAGTCCCCAAGGTGTTGGTAGGATGGTTCCTAACAATGTGTGCCCTAAATGTGGGAAATTTCGTAGAGGCCCATGTTTGAGGGGTTCTAATACATGCTATGAATGTGGGGATCTTGGTCACAAGAAAGTAGATTGTCCAAAAAATCGTGTCAAGGTCTGGGGTGCTAATGTGGTTCCATAGGGCATAGGTGGTCTTGAGGTGGTTCTCCAAGGCAGAATCGATTCTACGCTCTACATGGGAGGCAAGGGGTTGTTGAAGTCCTGATATTATTACCGGTATGTTGAAAATCTTTAATCTTGATGTATATGCTTTGATTGATCAAGGTTCCACCCTTTCCAGTGTTACCCCCTTTGTTGCTAAAAAGTTCCATGTTGAGTCAGAGTTGTTGTATGAGTCAATGAGGTGTCTACTCCTATTGGTGTATCTATTTTTTCTAAGAGGGGTATATAGAAATTGTCCAATTTGCATCTTGGATAAAATCTTATGTAGATATGGTTAATTTTGATTTTATTCTTAGGATGGATTAGTTGCATGTCTACTATGCTTCGATTGATTGTAGAACCCGTCGGGTGAAGTTTCAATTCCCAAATGAACCCATCCTTGAATGGGAAAGTTATGATGTGGTAGTGAGGGGTAGGTTCATCTCATACATTAAAGCCATAAGTTGATTTCTAGGGGGTGTTTTCATCATCATGTGAGGGTCAAAGATATAGAGTCCAAAGCCCCTTCCATTGAGTCGGTCCTAGTTGTAAATGAGTTTCTTGATGATTTTCCAAATGACCTTCCCAGTGTCCCTCCCAAAAGGGAGATAGATTTTGGCATATATCTCCTTCCCGATACTCAACCTATCTCCATTCCCCTTTACCGTATGGCCCCAGCAGAGTTGAAGGAGTTAAAGGAGCAATTGAAAGATTTTTTAGAAAAGGATTTTATTAGACCTAGCCAATCACCTTGGGGTGCACCGATGATATTTGTAAAGAACAAAGATGGGTCACTTAGAGTATGCATCAACTACAGGCAACTCAATAGGGTCACTATAAAGAATAGATATCCTCTTCCAAGGATTGATGGCTTATTTGACCAATTGCAAGGGGCTAGTTTTTCTCTAAGATTGATCTTTGGTTAGAGGACCATAAAGTGCGAGTGAGGGAGTGTGATATTCCCAAGACATCCTTCCAGACTAGATATGGGCATTATGAATTTACGGTGATGTCCTTTTGATTGACTAATGCGCCGGCCATCTTCATGGACCTAATGAATAGGGTCTTCAAACCCTACCTTGATTCCTTTGTTGTGGTCTTCATTGATGAAATTTTGATCTATTCCTATAGTAAGGAAAATCATATGAGCCATTTGAGGGTCGTGTTTCAAAGATTGAGGGAGGATAGGTTGTATGCTAAATATGACAAGTGTGAATTTTTGTTGAAGGAGGTTGCATTCATGGGTCATGTGGTGTCAGGGGATGGTATAAAAGTGGATCCTAAGAAAATCAATATGATTAGAAATTGGCCTAAACCATTGACCTCATCGGACATTAGGAGTTTCTTTGGCCTTGCGGGTTACTGTAGAAGGTTTGTAAATGGATTTTCTTCCATTGTTTCTCTTATGACATAATTGACTCAAAAGAAGGTGAAGCTTGTGTGGACAGATGAATGTGAGAAAAGTTTCCAAACATTGAAAGATAAACTTGTGTCCGCTCCTATATTGTAACTACCGGATGAGCTTAAGGGTTTTGTGGTATATTGTGATGCATCTAGAGTAGGTTTGGGTTATGTGCTAATGCAAAATTGTAAGGTCATAGCCTATGCTTCTAGACAACTCAAGGTGCATAAAAAGAACTACCCTAACCATGATCTTGAATTTGTCGTCGTGGTGTTTGCATTAAAAATTTGGCGTCATTATTTATATGAGGTGCATGTTGATGTCTTCACCGATCATAAGAGAGCTCGATATGGCTTGACTCAAAACGATCTTAACTTGAGGCAAAGTAGGTGGCTAGAACTCCTTAAGGACTATGACATGAGTGTGCATTACCATTCGAGTAAGGCAAATATTATGGCGGATGCTTAGAGTCGAGTGTGTATGGGTAGCCTAGCTCATGTTTATGTTGCTGATAGGGAGATGGCTAGAGAGGTGCATAGATGGGCTAGATTGGGGGTGAGGTTAGAAGATATGGGTAATGGCGTGGTTGTTGTTGATGGTTCTAAATCTTCTTTGATTGATGAGGTGATAGCAAAACAAGACCTAGACTCCTCCTTACTTGAATTAAAGGCCTTGGTGAAAGAGGGCAATATAGAGGTTTTGTTCTAAAGGGGAGATGGGACCCTTATATACCAAGGTAGATTGCGTGTGCCATGTGTTGATGGTTTGAGGGAGAGAATTCTTGATGAAGCCCATAGTTCCTCTTATTCTATCCACCCACACTCCACCAGAATGTATAGAGTCTTGAGGGATGTGTATTTGTTGGGAGGCATGAAGAGGGACATTACTAAATTTGTTTTCGATTGCCATAGTTGCTAACAAGTCAAGGCCGAATATCAAAAACCTAGTGGCCTTACCCAAGACATAGAGATTCCCACTTGGAAGTTGGAGGTGATTAACATGGATTTTTTGGTTGGGTTGCCCAAGACTAGGAAAGGCTTTGATTCCATATGGGTGGTGGTTGATAGGATGATGAGATCGACTCACTTTATATTGGTCAAGACCACATATGGGGCTGAAGAGTATGCAAAGTTGTACATCCATGACTTAGTGAGGTTACATGGGGTTCCTTTATCCATCATATCGGATCAGGGTGCGCAATTTACTTCACACTTTTGGAGATCGTTTCAAAGGGGTCTCACTACCAAAGTTCACCTTAATCCGGCCTTCCACCCCCAAACAGATGGCAAAGCCAAAAGGATGATTCAAACACTTAAGGATATGCTTAGGTCTTGTGTCTTGGAGGTTAAAAGTAGTTGGTATGACCAAATTGAGTTTGCCTACAACAATAGCTATCACTCTAGCATCAGTATGGCTCAATTTGAGGCTCTTTATGGGAGATGTTGTAAATCACCGATGTGTTGCTTTGAGGTTGGAGTGGTTGCTTTATTGGGGCCATATCTGGTTATAGAAGCTCTTGAGAAGTTTAAGATGGTTATGGAAAGGTTGAGGACAGCCCAAAGTTGTCAAAAATCCTATGCCAATGTGAGAAAAAGAGACCTAGAATTCCAAGTGGATGATTGGGTTTATTTGAGGATTTCTCCAATGAAAGATATAGTCCATTTTGCTCAAAAGTGGCAGTTAAGCCCAAGGTATGTTGGCCCTTACGAGGTGATTAAGAGGGTTGGCAAAGTAGCTTATGAGTTAAAGTTGCCTAGTGAAATCAATTTGGTCCATCCGGTATTCCATGTCTCTATGTTGAGGAAATGTGTTGGTGATCCTAATGTCATTGTACCTCTTGATGTTGTGGGTGATGTGGAGGATAACTTATCATATGAGGATATTCGGTTCAGATCTTGGATAGGCAAGTAAAGAGATTGAGGAACAAAGAACTAGCATCCGTTAAGGTCCTTTAGAGGAACCAACAAGTCGAAAGTGCTAATTGGGAGGCCGAAGAATACATGAAAAAGCAGTATGCTTATCTTTTCCACTTCATTCAAGCCTAAGGTACTAATCCTAAGTCTCATATGTGATTTCAAGTTCTATATTTCAGCCCCTATGTCATTCATATGCATTCATGTTTAAGTTGGTAAACTTACGAAGATTTTACACTTATGTTTAGGGTTTGAAAATGGTGTTTTACATGTTATGTTCCATTCTCGTTTGGGTCTAATTTGTTCATGATCACTCTTGTCTAGTACGTCTCTTTTATATTTGGGGTCGAATATTCCCAAGAGGGAGGTATTGAAACGACACCAAAAAGTTCCCAAATCTAGAATTTTAATTTCCATATATCTAAAAATTCATTTGTTATTTTGAAAATCTGACTTTATATTTGTGATCGGGGGTCTAAATTAGGTGAAAAAGGGTCTACCCTCGATTTAAGGGAGAAAGAATAGCAATTATAAATTTTTAAGGGATGATTTCTAGTGAGCTGTTCGTGATTCTTCCATGACGCACTTGGGTGCACTTCAGTACAAATCCTCTCTGCATCCTCTCCACGACATGGACATGTGTATTTTGCCTGGTAGCATTTTCCTGTGCATTCCAAAATATTCTAAGTGTTGGGCCTAAATTTCCCAAACATATTTTTATCTATACTTAGTCAAATTTCACCTTTATATCATCCTCAACATTTCCCAATACCCCCAAAACACTTAGCCATACTTTCATTCCAAATTCTAAGACTCAAAACTCTCATCCAGATTTAAGGATTCCCTTCAACATTCAAGTCTCTACTGTCAACGTTCACCTAGAACTTCTCCAAGCCTAAGGTATATGGTGTTGAACCATTGGGTCCTTTCACCCATGGTGCCTAAGTCTCCTTTTTACTAATATTGTATGATTTAAAATTGATTTTACATATGGATCCTTTATATTGAGAAATTTACTGCACAATAATTTTAATTCATGAAAGTATGGTTGTTTTACCATGTTTTGAGCTTCAAATCTTAGATCTAATGTTGGATTTAGTGAGGAGTTTTGATGAAAATATATTGGGGGTGTTAAAATGTGTTGACTGAAGGTTTTACATTGAATTTTCTTGCATGATTTCATCTCTAAATTGCATGGTCTTTTACTCCCATTACATACCCCAAGGTGTTTGATAAAATTTCTGGTTATGGTTTCATGAGGAAATGAAGGTCCAAAGTATGACATATGATATTAATGATGTTATGATGATGAAATGAGGTTATGTATACGATTATTCCTATGTGAAATGTTGCAGTAGAGCCTATGATAAATCCTATATAAAATGTTGCATTAGAGTATGCCCGATCCGGGGGAACAAGAGTCTGGGTAACCATGTTGGGAGTTTATACTCATCAACCATGTGAGGGTTTTATACTTCGTCACCATGTTGGTAAGGTGTGATTACCATCAAACATGTGACGGGTTTATACCACACAACCACCAAGGGGTTTATACCTTGAATAGCTAATTTGTTCTCTTCAACACATATGATATTCTATATGAGTGTGGATTATTTAAGCATATTTTACTTATGCATTGATCATATATGTCATATTGCTATACCATGCCTATTGCCTATTATTATGCATGTTGCCTATGAAGCTTATCTTTTGTTGCATTGCATCCCACATACTTAGTACATTCAAACTTACTAACGCATAATCTTGCCTACATGATATTACCATGTAGGAACCGTTACCCAAGATAATCATCCTCCTCCTCCACGTGGCTAGGTGGTGCTATTCCAAGCTTGTTGATGAGTCCTCCATTTTGGAGACTTTGGTTTATGATTTCCTCTTATCTATGTTTAGAGACACTATCTTATGTTCTACTTGATTATGAGGGTGAGCCCGGTTACCTTGTCTTGGCCCCCGCTCAATCTATGTATGTAGAGGTATTTGTCGGACAAGTTATGTATTTATGATATGAGCTATGATTCCTTGTCAGTTGATGTTGATGTGTTGCAAAGTTTTCCCTTAACCCAAATGCCCAATCTATTCTACATGTCTTTTTATATGCTTCCACGACCAAGTTAAGAGGATTGTTTGGGGTTTCTTTGTCATTCGTCGTGTCACGTCTAGGTCCTAGGCTTGGGTCGTGACAAGAAGGCTTAGGCCCAAAATTCCAAAGCCTTAGGTTGAAATTGAAAAACTAGCAACAAAATATACTACTCTACGATGGCTCCACAACACAGACAGCCACTGGAAGTTGGAATTTTTAGAAAATAAAATTTTGCTACGGTTGCTCAAAAATTGTGGTTTGACCCATTTCCCACTCAATTTTGCCCCCTGATCAAGAATATGAATCCAAATTTTTTATATCGCTCATGGATTTTGAGATATTTCAAAATTACGATTGTGGGCGTTTGTGAGGCACATTTTTAGGCTCTTTTTGGGGCGTTTCGGCTCATAATGCTAGTTCAAAATCATAAAATCAAGAGTGAAATAATAGGAGAAAACTCAATGTAAATCAACCCACCAATACATAGTAAAACCCTCATGTAGGATACCTTGAAATCCATCATCAAACCTCATAATAGGTCATAGTTTCATAGCTCAAAACATGTATAGTCTCAATAGACAAAATCAACTCATAGTATAAGCTTGAAATAGATAGACATGCACAATCAATCAACATTTCATAAAACTCCAACATAAGTTTTAATTAAAATCCATAATAAGTGATACCCAAAGATGATACAACTTGAAAACATCTAATTTTCATAAAAAGGGAGATTGGACTCTATGGGTGAAAGGATTGAATAGATGAAACCCACATATCTCAAACTTGGTTTTTTGTGAGATGAGCTTAAAGTGAACTTGGAGCTTGAAGAGAATCCTTGAGTTCCAAAGTTAGGCATAAAATCCTTGAAATTTGAATGGGATATTTGATTAAGTCTTGGAAAGGTTTTTGAGAGGGTCTTGAGTTATATAGAGTTGAAAAAATGGCTAAGTATGGGTGTTTTTATGCATAAGTGGTGAAACGCCCCAATAACGCCCAAAAATGTACTTTAGAAATCCCCATAATCGTAATTTTCATATATCTCAAAATCCGTTCGTGATATCAAAAATTCAACTTCATATTCTTGATCGGGGGGGAAATTTGAGTGAAAATGGGTATAACCCAGACTTTAGAAGACCCTTAGCGAAAATTGATTTTTGCAAAATTTTCAGAGACAAAAGTTGTCCGCGATGGCTCTGCGACATGGACCTATAGCGGAGCGGTGTTGTGACTTACTTATTTTTCCTATTTAAGCCTAAGGCACTGGGGCTTGGCCTTATGCCAATTTTTGCATAAAAACACCTATACATAGCCATTTTTTCAACTCTATATCATTCAAAACCCTCTCTAACACCCAACCAAATCTTTCATCCAAATTCAAGTGTCTCAAGCATAATTCTGAATTCTCAAGAACTCCATACAAGCTCCAAGTCTCCTTTAAGTGTACATCAAGGAATCCCCAAATTTAGGTATGTGTGTTTCATCCATTGGGTCCTTTCACCCATGGAGCCCAATCTCCATTACTATAAAACTGCATGTTTTCAAGTTGTATTATCTATATGTATCTTCTATTATGGATTAAAAGTATAAATTATATTGGGGTTTTATGAACTGTTGATTTATTATACATGACTATCTATTTCGAGCTTGTACTATGAATGTGTTTTTTCTATTGAGACTATGTATATTTTGAGCTATGAAACTATGATCTATTATGAGATTTGATGATGGATTTTAGGGTATCTTACATGAGACTTTTACTATATGTTGGTGGTTTGATTTACATTGAGTTTTCTCATATCCTTTCACTCTTGAATTGCATGATTTCGAACTAGTATTGCATACTTACTAAGTGTTTGATAAAATATGTTTTCAAAGATTCTTAAAGTTATTAATGATATGTTGCATGATTTATGAGTCAAGTGACTTTGTGACGATTTTGGTCTTTCAAAATGTATTGAATGCATGAAAATATCTATGATGTTGTAAATGTTGGATTAAGCCCCTTTTCAAATATTTTACCTCTTGTGAGCCTTTGATGTTAATGCAAAGGTAATCTTTGATGATGATTCATTCTTATGTTTTAAAGTTAGACTCACCATTAGAGGTCAAAGATGTTTTAGAGCCACTCATGTCATGTTTTCATGTTTCTTACAAATTGCTAAAGTGTGATTAATTCAATTATTTTGTAGGATTAGGCTTAGAACTTATGGATGAGGGTTTGCTTCTCTTTCCTCAAACTATGTACCAACATAGAAGTATACTTTTCCCTTGCTTTACTAGTGGATTCATTTAGTGTACTTTCTCTCAAAATTCTTTTGAAAATGGGATAGGCTCCTGTAAGGCAAAGTTTTTCTTGAAATCCTTCCCAAAATATGACAGGTTCCCGTAGAGGGGGTTACTTCTCCGAAATGGGACAGGCTCCCGTAAGGTGAAGTATGGTTTACCTTGCAAGTATACCACCTCTTTAACGATGAGGGGTGATCATCGGGATTCCAAGTTGTAGCTTGCTTGGTCTTATTCTATGTCGGTTGGGGTCTCTTCCCACATATGTATTATGATCTATACTAGTTGAATGATTTACGAGCATGTTTTACTTTAAGCATTGACTATGCATGCTATATCGAGATTACACTTATCAATTGTCTATTTTTATGCATTTTGATTATATTGGCTTATATCTTGTTGTATTGCATTCTACATACTTAGTATATTCAAATGTACTAATGCATACATTATGCCTACATGATATCACCATGTATGGACTGGAGGTCCTCTTGATCATCCTCCACGCGGCTAGTAAGATTCTACAAAGATAAGCTTTGGTGAGTCCTCAATTTTGAGGGCACTATCTACTTTCTTGCTATTTCTAAGACTACTTTATATTGAACATTTGACATTATGAGGGTGATCCCAGAATGTGTCTTGGCCCTTACTTCATTCTAAGTTTAGAGGTGTTGTTGGAATGTTATGATGGTGTTATGCTGTGATTTTGACTCTTATACTTTGTTTATATTCAAGAATTTCCTTAGTCCCACTCCCCATTTTATATATCTTTTTTTTTTACTTTGTTTCCGTGATCAAGGATGTGATATTTATATGCTAAGAGCCTTGTTTGGGTCTCTTCGGATTTTCATTCGCCATGTCATGTCTAGGCCCTAGGCTTGGATCGTGGAAAACTTTGTGTCAGAGCATTAGGTTGAAAATGGTCCTCGAATCCAACACACTGTGTCAATTAGAGTCTTGTTGATGATTGTAAAGAGTGCCACAACTATGAATGGGAGGATATGAAGCATTTTAAGAAATGTTTCACTTCTTTCCGATCTAAGTTGTGCGGTAGAGCTAAGTCCCCTAAGGCTTACTACTAGTCCCTAACCATTACGTTTCAGATCATGTCTTAAGCTATTTAGAACAGTGACATTTCCAATGTGGAGGTTCGCAATATGGCCTACTACTGAACACTTTAGGCAATATTTAGGCTTCCGATCATACTACATTGCCTTCTGTGTTTCCTTCTCATCTGGCTTCTTAATTAGACTTCAGTAGGCAAAAGATTAGTGATATTTACCTCGATTAACATTCCTGCAAATGAAATTCTGGTCTAGTTTGTTGTGCATTCATCTGCATAGATAGATTTGCCTACTATACTTGCTATTCTACTCAGTGAATCCCTACTCCAGCATGACAGTTATTTTTTAAATAATTTGTAAAAGTATGAGCAAGTACATTTAATTATTCAGTCTATTGAAAAATGATGTATTTATAAACTTGATGATATGATAGGGTAATATTTACGTATTTATCTATAATTGTATGTTCAATGATGTAAGTTACACGCATAATAATTTATTTAATTTTTAATATAATTTTTATTAATTAACATGATACGCACGTGCAAAGCACGTAAAATAAACTAGTGTTATATTAAAAGTGTGAAGGCCCTTAGAAATATTGTTTGAACTTTATGTCCTTCATTAAAAATCTCATGTTTAGATAAAATCATCTTTTCATCATTCTTCTTTAAATTATTACTTAATTATATTTATAATATTGACTTTTAAAATATATGAAAAGAAGTGATAGAATATCTAGTCGTGGAAAGACTCCAAAATCTTCCTTATTTGATAGACTTCTATATTTTCCTTATTTGAATCAAGAAAGTACCCTATAGCCGCACAGAAAATTCTACTTTACCATGGGTTCTAATTAGTGATAGTGTAACACCTCGTGAAATAACGAAAATTCCCCTAGAATTGATCTTATGCGTAATGTGTCTTCCCTTGCTCCATTTAGAAATTCGAGATCGAATTTGCGATCAGTGCAAAAAATCTAGTCGGAAAATAGTCTCGACTCAAAGAAAATTCAAAAAAAAGTGAATTATTTTTGTCGAAGTGATCTTAAAATAGTGGAGTTTCCGCACCGCTTCTGCGACACGGAGTGGATACGGAGCCACACTTAGGAATTTTTCAAAAATTTATGAAAAGTTGAAAAAAATTGCAAAAAAGTGCTAAAAAGCACTAGTGCACATCGCGCACTAGTGTAAGAAGGAGGCAGATTTAGTTTTTTTTTTTTAGGGGCAATTTCAACCTTTCCACACTCCATATTCTGAACTAAGTCAGTTTTTAATATGATTAAAGTTCAAAAACGTATTTCTTCTTCACATTCATACGTTAAAAACAAGAAACCCTCCCCAGAATTTCAAGCTTAGAGTTCAAGGACATTAGGGAATTCAAGATTATGTTTTTAATCTTCCAAGAAGTCATTCCAAGGTATGTAAGGCCACCCTAAAAGTATTACTTTCCGAATATTTTAGACCCTTTAATCTAATTTTCATTCCAAAAGTTCCAGATTGGTTGAGATCATACTCATGAAAAAGTATATGATAATTTTAGTAAGGTTTCCTTACATATGCGTAGATTCTTGATGAATATTATGATTCTTTGTCCCTATATGATCCAATTATAGAGTTGTTATCAAGTTTGTATTCATTTATGACCAAGATTTATATTTGTTGAGTTTTCTTGAAAATATTGATATTAATTCAACAAAGGAAAAGACTAGTTTGAGCATCTTTTAAGCTAAGTTCAAGATTTCAAATGTTTACCCTTGCAAATTAGCCAAGAAATCTAGTATATTTTGGGTCACTGAGTTGATTCTAATTATCAGTAAGTTATAAGTTTCGGAGAGAAAGCTAAGAAAAGTTAAAGCTGGCTAAGTCCCCGAAAGATAAGATCTCAAGAATTCTTTCTTTAAACGTTATCAGCTATATAAAATATTTTTGGGAGTAGTATTGAGCACCGATATAGGTGAGAGTAGAATAAATTACTCAAACACATAAATTATGTAGCCAGCATATGATAGGATTGTACTATGGTACCTTCCTTTTTAGCCACTGAGATGGCCCAGATTTGGGATGGATCCACTCCCGTAGTTATTCATCTCCTACCCAAACAAAGTATGGGATGGCTCTGTCAGCGTGGGCAAAATGTTGTATCACCAGGAAGCACATAGTGATGTTGTCGGTTAGAGAAACTCCCCAAGCTAAAAACTAAGTTTTTCATATCAATTTTTAGCATATTATTTTCATCATACAGGTCTTATGGTTATTGTTACTTCCCTTATATATTACGATTATATCTTTTGAGATGCATTATGATGTCCCTATTAAATATTTTGGTCATCTTACATATCGTACATTCCACGTATTGACGTCCTTAGGATCTGCAACATTTTATGATGCAGATGCAGGTGACAGAGTTCCTCAGCAGCTGCTCCGTTAAGAACTTGATTTCTTCCAGAAAGTGGTGCGGCTTCTTTTCAGTCCAAGGCACCTATGTTCATGTTATTTAATTTTCAGTATTTGCTTTTAGTTCTGGCTACTTGGGGACTATCTCAGTAGCCATTTCAGCCAGTTTAGTAGAGGTTCCATAGACCATGTAATAGTATTTCAGTTTCTAGTTCATTCGAACATTGCTTAAAAGTTTTCGTATTCAGCTTATGCTGACAGTTTAGATTATCTTATTGCTTTTGTGGTTTTTTTCCATTATTATGAGTCTTTTGCTTAGTGACTAGCCAGGCCAAGTGGTTTTCTTGGGACCAAAAATTAGTTCCCCAGTGTCGACCATGTCTAGGGCATAGGCTCGGGGCTTGACAAACTTGGTATCAGAGCCAGGTTTAAGAGTCCTAGGGAGTCTATGGAACCGTGTCTTGTAGAGTCTGTATTATAGGTGTTTAGCTCGCGATATCTGTAATAAGGAAGCTACGGGACATTAGGAAATGTCATCATTATTTGTTACTCCTTGTATTGTGCTTCAGATTATATCTCTATGAAGTCCTTTCTAGCTCGTGCATTCACGCCATGCTTTTCAGATAATGCCTCCTCGCAAAGCTAATGGACCAGTAAGAGGCAGAGGACGCCCAGCCAAAAGGAATGCAAACCAGTTTGGCCGAATTTCGGAGGGACCTAGAGGCTCAGTTATGCTTGTGGAGCAGCTACAACAGGCATACATTACTAATGTTGAGCTTCACCAGGACATTTAGACTTTGGCTCAGGTAGTCACTACTCGGGGAGGTCGCCAGGGAGATGGTAGGAATGATGGGCAGATACCGCCAGAGTTAGAGAGTTTTTGAGAATAAACCCACCAGAGTTCATGGGGACTGATGTTAAGGAGGATCCTGAGAATTTTATTAAGGAGCTTCAGAAGGTGTTTCAGGTGATGTGTATAGCTGATGCTGAGCGGGTTAAGTTGGCTGCCTATTAGCTTAAGGGGGGTAGCTAGACTCTGGTTTGACCAATAGAAAGGGAGTAAGGCAGATAGGGCGCCAGCAGTTACTTGGGCAGTGTTTATGGAGGCCTTCTTGGGATAGTACTCCTCACAAAGAGATAAGGCAGATTAAGGTGAGAGAATTTCTGAACTTGAAGAAGGAGAATATGAGTGTACGGGAGTATAGCCTCAAGTTTACTAAGCTGTCCCGTTATGCTCCAGCTATGGTGGCTGACATGTATATGAGGATGGATCTCTTCGTGTCCGGGCTCTCTCGAATGATTAAGAGGGAGGGCGGGAATGTAATACTGATGGGAGATATGTATATAGCCCGTTTGATGACATATGTGCAGCAGGTAGAGAAGGAGAAGATGCATGACAGGGAAGAGTTTAGGAGTAAGAGGGCCAAGACATCAGGCCAGGAGTCAGGCAAGAGA
>JAABOM020000002.1:11314541-11333127 GCA_011800125.2 Solanum clarkiae
TTGATCAGGCGGCGAGACCGCATTATGTATGTATGACATGTTTATTAGGCGGCAGGACCACAGCGGAGACCTTGTCGGCCCGCTTATGTATATAAATATGTATGTTGTCTGTTCTGAGCTTTTGTTTGCAGGTGAAGTTAGTCAGTAAAACAGAGGAAACTCCGCTGATATTTCGACAGATTTCTTGTCCGTAATAGTCGAGTTTTTGGGTTAGTGTGTGTCTGAGTGCCCTATCGGTACGAGTCGCGTGCCCCTGGTTGGGTCGTGACAGAAGGAACCCAAACAAGCCTCTTAGCATATCAATCACACCCTTGGTCGTGGAAGCAAAGTAAAAAACAATGAGAGATATAATAAAAAAGGAATCGGGACTAAGGGAAGTCTTGATAATCATTAAAACATTAAAGAGTCAAACTCAAGCATAAGTACATCATAATATCCAATAACACCTCTAACATGGAATGGAGCGGGGGCCAAGACACTTTCTAGGCTCACCCTTATAGTACCAAATATTCAACATAAAAAAGTCTCAAAATAACACAAGTGATAAAGATAGTGTCCTCGGACTTGAGGACTCACCGAAGCTTGCTTCAAAGGATTATACTAGTCACGTAAAGGATGATCAAATGATGCTCCTATCCCTACATGATAATATCATGTAGGCATAGAGTATGTTTTAATACGCTTAAATGTACTAAGTATGTAGGATGTAATGCAACAATACATAAGCCAATATAGTCAAAATGCATAATAAAAAGCAATAGATAAGTATAATCTCAATATCGCATCCATGATCAATGCTTGAAGTAAAACATGCTTGTAAATAATTCAACTTGCATAGAACATAATACATGTGTGGGAAGAGACCCTAAGTGAGACCAAGCGAGCAACAACTTGGAATCCCAATGATTACCCCTCATCAGTAAAGAGGTGCTCTACTTGCCAAGGTAAACCATACTTCATTTTATGGGAGCCTATCCAATTTTGGAGAAGTTAACCTCTTTAGGGTGACGCATCCCATTTTGGGGTGGATTTTATGATAAAGTGCACTAAACGGATCCACTAGTATATCAAGGGTAAAATATAATCCTATGTTAGTACATTGTTTGAGGAAAGGAGTATGGACCCTTGAAGATAATTCACGCCTATATCCAATCTATCGGTGCTAAGTCTAATCCCACGGAATACTTGAAATAATCATAAATTTAATAACTTGTAAGAAAAACGAAAACAGGATATGAGTAGCTCTTAAACATGCTTGACCTCTAATGGTTAGTCTAACTTGAAACATGAGAGTAGATCATAATCATACATGAACCCTTCCTTAAACATAAATGGCTCATAAGAGATAAAAATCTTTAAATAGGGCTTAACTTGATACTCTAACATCATAGATACTTCTCATCAATTCAATACATAATTGAAAGCCCTTAATCATTGTAACACCCCGTAAAATTATCGAAATGCTCCTAGAACGTAATCATGCGCATAATGCGTCTTCTAAAGCTTTGATGGGAAATTCGAGACCGGATATGCGATCAGTGTGAAAAATTGAGTGGAAAAATGGTCTCGACCCAATTTTAGAGCAACCTGATCGAAAAATAAATTTTGCTAATTAATTCAAAAACAGTATCAGTTTGTGCCCCTGATGCAATGCGAACAAGGTGCAAAGTGACACTTGTATTTTTTTTAAAAAATTGACAAAAATTTCAAAATTCATTTGGAAGAATTTTTAGCAAAAAGTACACTGGTCCGCGTTGTTGACACGTTGTGGACTAGTTCATGATTTTTGAAACTTTTCTTTTAAATTCGAAAAGGGCCTTTTGGATATTCCCCATCCTATTCTAAGTCTCAATTCGTATTTTTAAGTCCTTTCAATCATATAAAGGGTTTCAAAAACCCATTATCTTCACATTGCAAGTGTGTAAGTTCTGAGAGAGGTATAAGAGAGGGCTTCGAGGTTTGTGCTTGAAGGTTGATTTCTTGAAGAAGATTAGTACAATCTTCATCCTAGGTTTGTAAAGGCTAGCCAAAACATGGGATTATTCTCCCATGTGCCCCGTTGAATGTAGTAAGTTGATAGGTGATGGGTCTTGTTTTACAGTTCTTTAATGTTATCTTGAAAACTACTATTATTTTACACATATTTCATAAATTGATGATCATCATAACCTGATTTAAATGTTTAAGTGATTTATTTTATGATTATGTGTATAATATGCATGATTTCCTCAAATAAAGACTCCAAGAACGAACTTAGGGTAATGTCTAGAGCCTTTGACCATTTTGGTGTACTGTTTGTTATGGTCCGGGTCCTGCGATGAATGGGTTGATGATGAAGTTGATGAGATTAGTATTCTTAGAGTCTAAAAAAGATTGAAATAAATCTTGAGAGAATGATCCAACTCTTTAAGTTGATAGATGATGAGTTGAGTCGAAGTTTCTTGCCCGAAGAGGCTAGGCGATGGGAATTCTTGATTGATTGATAGTTTATGAGCAAGTCAAATCATAAGAGGAGTATTGAGCATCGAAATGGGTAATAGTGAGTCCCACTTGCACCCACTAACTAAGTGACCAGCGTAGGAGAGGATTGGATCGCGAAAGCGGATGTTTCCTTTTTCCCAAAAAGAGGACTTAATAGATTTATGGATCCACTGACACACTCATCCTTTACCTCGGTAAGGTACTAGACAGGTGTGGAAATGACATCTCTTAGTTGTATCATCACCGGCTCATAGGTGATGGTTGTCAATTAGAGAAACACCCAGATAGGTTTCACCTTGATAGTACTCTAATATTAATGTGATAGTACGAGTCTTGATTGATGGTGATGTGATAGTTTCCTATTCCTTATTCTGAGCTGAGATTGAGTAACTGATGAGTTGATGCTATGTCATATTGTCTTGCCTATACTATTTACTTTAGCCCATTTTACATACAATACATTCCACTTACTAACGCCCCTTTAGTGCTGCATCGTTTCATGATGTAGATTCAGCAGACAGAGGACTTTAGAATGTGAATCATTGAGGTTCACAAATTTTCAACTAGAGACTTGGTGAGTCCTCCCTTGCATTTAGAGGCTGGTTCTTTCTTTTATTCTTTTAACTTATTTTCTTAAGTTATGGTAGTCATGGCCTATCATGTTACCTTCTTAGACAGTAGTTGATGTTGGGATTCTTTTCCTCTTTCTTTATTTTTAAACTGCATCTTTTGGTTGATCTTGTACCATGTGATAGACAGAATTGATGAGTCTTGTAGCCCACTGATAGCTTAGATTATTCTTTAATGTCTTTCACCAATCAACTGGTTGAACGAATATGATGAGACTAGGTGGTTCACTTGGCGCTAGCATTAGTCCCCCAGTGTCGGTTACGCCTAGGGTACCCTCACATGGCGTGACAAACTTGGTATCAGAGCATAGAATTCGAGTGTCCTAGGGAGTCTATGAAGTTGTGTCTAGTAGAGTTTTGTTCATAGGTGTGTTGTGCACCCCACTTCATAAACAGGAGGCTATAGGACATTAAGAAATGTTACCCTTCTTCTATGATCTGAGTTCGTGTGATAGAGTTTAACTCTATGGAAATCCCATTCTAATTTGTCCGTTCCACATTTGCCGAAAATACCGCCAAAATAAATAGCTGCTCAGAGAGATGCCTCATCCCCAGCTGCTGAGAACCCCCAACTAGAGGTCTCAGTTCAGATAGAGATGAAGAGATGGGGACGGCCATCCGGGACTACTGAGGTACCACAAGCGCCCCTTGCATAGCCCCAGCCAGCTCCTACCTCAGAGGAGGAGTTTAGGGGAGCCATCACTATGCTAACTCAGCTAGTGGCCTCCCAAGGTAACAGTAGAGGTCCTCAGACTCCTAGATCTAGCTCACAGGAGTCCATAGCTGCAACACGACTCAGAGATTTCTTGAGGATGAACCCGTCAGTGTATACGGGGTCAAGGGTTGAGGAGGACCCACAGAACTTCATTGACAAGATGTATAAGGTCTTGAAAGCTATGCATGCCAATGAGATTAAGAGAGTTGAGCTTGCCTCCTACCAGTTGAAGCATATTGCAGACATCTGGTACAACCAATGGAAAGATAGCAGAGGTGAGGATGTTGAGCCTGTGGAGTGGGAGGAGTTTGAAGTTGCTTTTGTTGACCATTTCTTTCCACAAGGAGGGAAGACTATTAAGAAGTACAGTCTTAAATTTATTAAGTTATCCAGATATGCTCCAGAGATGGTCCAAGACATGAGGGAAAGGATGAGGAAGTTTGTGTCTGGCTTGGGAAGGCATGTGCAGAAGGAGTGAAAAGCAACTTTGTTGATTCCTGGCATGGATATTTCCAAGATTATGGTGTATGCCCAACAGACAGAGGAAGATAAGAAAAGAGATAGAGAAGAGCACGTGAATAGGAAAGCAAAATCAGTTGGGCATGAGCCTGGCCAGCAGAGACAGAGTAAGGGTGACAGATCCTATTTTAAAAAAAGATCATCTCATCATGCACCTTCTGTAGCGAGTGCGCCCATCCAACCAAATAGGTATGATCTAAAGTCTTATGGTTACCAGATTTACAAGGCCCAGGGCGCTCAATCTCAAGCTAGTGTGACCTAAGGTACTAAGGGAAAGCCACCTTGTGACAAGTATAGTAAGCTTCATCTAGGTGAGTGCCATGTGGGTAAGGATGTTTGCTATTCATGTGAACAGACTGGTCACTTCCAGTTCGAGTGTCCGAAGAGGACATGAGGTGAAGGGAGCACAATCCTCCATAGCTCCCTCAGTTGGCAATCATCAGAGGGGTACTACTACGGGTAAAGGAAGCGGGACGAATCGTATTTATGCTATGGGTAATCGAAAGGACCAAGAGGCCATACAAGATATTATTACAGGTATTCTTTTGGTCTTTACTTCTGATTATATTCATTGCTTGACCTGGTGCCACTTTATCTTTTATGACTCCTTATATGGCTAGTAAGTTCGGGATTCTGCCAGAGTGTTTGCTTGAACCTTTTATTATTTGTACTCACACTATTGAGTCAATCTTAGCTGAGAGTATTTGCAGGGATTGTGTAGTATCCATTTATCATACAGACACCCTGGATGACTTGGTAGAATTGCAGATGGTTGACTTTGATGTGATACTTGGCATAGACTGGCTTCACGCCTGTTATGCCTTTGTTAATTGTAGAACCCAGATCGTTGATTTTCAATTTCCTAATGAACCGGTCTTAGAGTGGAAGGAGAGTTTTGTTGCACCTAAAGGAAAATTTATCTCTTATCTCTTATATTAGATCCAGAAATTTGATCTCAAAGGGTTATATTTATCACCTCGTGCTAGTTAAGTCTGACAATGTTGAGTCTCTTGCTCTTGACTTAGTCCCGATTGTGAATGAATTCCCTAAAGTGTTTCTTGAGGATCTGCCTGGAGTCCCTTTTGATAGGGAGATTGACTTTGGGATTGATGTTCTCCCCTAAACCCAGCCCATTTAAATTCCACCTTATAGAATGGCCCCTGCTAAGTTGAAATAATTGAAAGAGCAATTGAAAGACTTGTTAGAGAAAGGTTTCATAAGGCCTAATGTCTCTCCTTAGATGTTCCCGTCCTATTCGTGCGTAAGAAACATGGGTCTCTTAGAATGTGCATAGACTATCGGCAATTGAACAAGGTCACAATAAAGAATAAGTATCCTCTCCCCATGATAGATGATCTATTGGAACAACATTAGGGTGCTACTTGCTTCTCCAAGATAGACCTCAGATCGGGTTACCATCAATTGAAGGTGAGGGAAAGTGATATTCCAAAGATAGTCTTTAGGACAAGATATGGCCATATTGAGTTCTTGGTCATGTCCTTTGGATTGACAAATACATCGATAGCTTTCATGGATTCGATGAATAGAGTATTCAAATCGTATCTTGACATATTTGTATTCATATTTATTGATGACATCTTGAAGTATTCTAAGGATGAAGAGAAGCATATTAATCATGTTAAAGTGGTTTCGCAAACTCTTAAAGACCATGAGTTGTATGTGAAGTTCCCGAAGTGAGAGTTTTAGATCAAGTCTGTGGCCTTCCTAGGCCATGTTGTTTTAGGGGATGGTATTCGAATGGATGCCCAGAAGATAGAAGTGGTTAAGAACTAGCCTAGACCAACCTCTCCGATGGAAATCAGAATTTTCTTAGGATTGGTAGGCTATTATCATAGATTTGTTAAGTGTTTCTCCTCTTTGACTTCACCATTGACCAAGCTAACTCAAAAAAAGGTCAAATTTTAGTGGTCCGAGGAATATGAGAAGAGTTTCCAAGAGTTGATGACTGGATTGACTACAACACCAGTTTTGACTTTGCCCGACGGGATGTGAGACTTTGTGATATACTGTGATGCATCCAGAGATGGACTAGGTTGTGTGCTAATACAGGGAGAGAAGGTGATAGCCTATGCTTCCAGACAACTTAAGATCCATGAGAAGAACTATCTGACTCATGATCTCGAGTTAGCAGTAGTGGTATTCACATTTAAGATCTAGCGTCACTATTTATTTGGAGTGCATATGGATATGCTCATTGACCACAAGAGTTTGCAATACTTGGTCAGTCAGAAGGAGCTCAACCTTTGGCAGAAGAGATAGTTGGAGTTGCTCAAGGATTATGACATAAGCATTTTCTACCACCCAGGTAAGGCTAATATTATTGTTGATGCTCTTAGCAGCTTGTCTATGGGTAGCACTATCCATGTGGAGGAAGGAAAGAAAGAATTGGCTAAGGAAGTTCATAGATTGGCTCGATTGAGGTTGCAACATGAGGAGAACAATAGAGGCAGGGTCAATGTTCAGAATGGGTCTGCTTCGTCTGTAGTGTCAGAAGTGAAGGAAAAGCAAGACCATCACCCTGTCTTGCTCCAATTGAAAGAAGCTGTTCACAAGTAAAAGGTGATGGTTTTCTCCAAAAAGGGAGATGGGTTGTTGAGATACCAGGGTAGATTGTGTGTAACCAATGTTGACAGTGTCCGAGAAAGAATCATGGTTGAAGCTCATAGCTCTAGATATTCTATCCATCCTGGTTCTACCAAGTTGTACCACGACTTGATAGAAGTGTATTGGTGAAATGGTATGAAGGACATTGTTGAATTTGTCTCGAAGTGACCTAATTGTCAACAAGTCAAGGTTGAACAACAGAGACCTTATGGATTGGCTTAGAATTTCGAAATTCCTGAGTGGAAATGGGAGATGATCAATATGGATTTCATTACCGGCTTACCAAGGTCCTGGAAGCAGCATGATTCGATATAGGTGATTGTGGATAGCATAACTAAATTAGTCCACTTCTTAGAAATCAAGACCACTAATATGGCTAAGGAATATGGCCGGTTATACATTCGTGAGATTGTTAGGTTGCATGGGAGTTCCCTTGTCCATCATCTCGGACAAAGGAGCTCAATTCACCTCCCAATTTTGGAAATCTTTTCAGAAGGGATTGGGTACAAAAGTGAATCTGAGCACAGCCTTCCACCCTCAGACATATGGATAGGCAGAGTGCACCATTCAGACTTTGGAGGATATGTTGAGAGCGTGTGTCATTGACTTCAAGGGGAATTGGGATGATCATCTACCATTGATCGAATTTGTGTACAACAATAGTTACCATGCCAGCATACAGATGGCCACTTATGAAGCTTTGTACGAGAGGAGATATAGATCACTGATTGGCTGGTTCGAGATTGGTGAAGCTGAATTGATTGGACTCGACCTTTTCCACCAGTCTCTGGAGAAGGTGAAGGTCATCAGAGAAAGGTTGAAGACAGCGAAACTCGTGAAAAGTCCTACACTAACGTAAGGAGAAGGGACTTGGAATTTGAGGTGGATGATTGGGTGTACTTGAAGGTGTCACCCATGAAGGGTGTCATAAGGTTCCGTAAGAAGGGAAAGTTAAGTCCACGCTATATTAGACCCTACCAGATTGTGAGGAGGATTGGGAAAGTCGCTTACGAGTTAGACTTGCCTTCCGAGCCAGATGGGATCCATTTGCTATTCCATGTTTCGATGTTGAAGAAGTGTTTGGAAGATCTTTCTTTGGCGATCCCTATCGAGATAGCCTCCATCAAAGATCTATGGAGGAACAAGTTCGTTGAGGAAGCTACATGGGAAGCTGAGGAAGTGATGAAAATCAAATGCACGTACCTGTTCGTGCCAAATAAAGATGATGTCGAAGGTAATGCCCTATCCTTAATGTAATTGAAATTTCCATTCTAGAGTTGATATATTAATTCTACTCGTGATTCTAAGACAGAGATATATAAGTGATGGATAGTTTAGAGTACAAGAGTTCTCGAGCAAGGACTGAGATGCATTTTGAATCTACTCGTTCTTTCATTCTATCATTACTCATCATTCAAGAACGAATGATCCCGGGGGGTGATGTAACACCCCGTAAAATTAATGAAATGCCCTTAGATTATAATCGTGCGCATAACACGTCTTCCGAAGCTTTGATGGGAAAGCTGACATAGAATTTGTGATCAGCGCGAAAAATTGAGTGAAAAATGGCCTCGACCCAATTTTAGAACAACCGGATTGAAAAATAATTTTTGCTAATTAATTCAGAAAGGATGTCAGTCCGTGCCCCTGGCACGACGCCGAGAGGTCACAGTGCGACACTTATATTTTTTTAAAAAAAATTAACGGAAAGTTCAAAATTCATTCGGAGGAATTTTTGCTGAAAATACACTGTCTGCATCCTTGGTGTGTCACGGACCAGTCCATGATTTTTTAAACTTTTCTTTTAAATTCCAGAAGAGCCTTTTCGTCATTCCCCATCCTATTCTAGGTCCCAAAACGTATTTTTAATTCCTCTTAATTGTATGAATGGTTTCAAAAACCCATTATCTTCACGTTATAAGTGCGTAAGTTGTAAGAGAGGAAGAAGAGAGGGCTTGGAGGTTTGTGGTTGAAGGTTGATTTATTGAAGAAGATTAGTAAAATCTCTATCCCAGGTACGTAAAGGCAACCCAAAATTTGGGATTGTTCTCCCATGTGCCCCATTGAATGTAGTAGGTTGATAGTTGATGATGGGTCTTGTTTTACGATTCTTGAATGTTATCTTGAAAACTGCTATTATATTTACACATTTTTCTTAAATTGATGATCATCATAACTTGAATTAACTTTTAAGTGATTTATTGTATGATTATGTATTTACACTGCATGAACAAACTTAATGCTAATGTCTAGAGCCTTCACCATTTGGATGTGTTGTTTGATATGGTCCGGGTCCTGAGATGAATGTGTTGATGACTGAAGTTGATGCGACTAGTATCCTTAGAGTCTAAAGGAGATTGAAATAAAACTTGAAAGAATAATCCTACTTTTGAGTTGATGATGATGAGATGAGTCAAGGTTTCTTGCCCGAAGAGCCTAGGTGATGGGAATTCTTGATTGATTGACATATTATGAGCAATTTGAGTCATGGGAAGGGTATTGAGCATCGAAATGGGTAAGAGTGAGTCCCACTCACACCCATTAACTACGTGGCTAGCATAGGAGAGGATTGGACCGTGAAAGCGAATATTTCCTTTGTCCCAAAAGAGGACTTGATAGACTTATGGATCCACTGATAGACTTATCCTTTACCCCGGTAAGGTACTGGATGGATGTGGCAACGACATCTCTTAATTGTATCATCACCGACTCATAGGTGATGGTTGTCGATTACGAAAACTCCTAGATAGATTTCACCATGATAGTACTCTGATGTTGATGTGATAGTATGAGTTTTGATTAATAGTGATGTGATAGGTAATAATCGA
This sequence comes from Solanum clarkiae, assembly GCA_011800125.2. Classification (NCBI taxonomy): domain Eukaryota; kingdom Viridiplantae; phylum Streptophyta; class Magnoliopsida; order Solanales; family Solanaceae; genus Solanum; species Solanum clarkiae. The sequence goes on from JAABOM020000002.1 coordinate 11,324,339, forward strand.
CTCAATAAGAGTGGTCCATAAGGTGGAACAGAGATAGGCTAGGTATCAGGAAGAATATCAATCCCAAAGTCAATCTACCTATCGGGAGGGACTCTAGGCAGATCCTCAGGAAATACTTCAGGAAACTCATTTACAATCGGGATTGACTCAAGAGTAGAAGGCTCAACATTATCAAATTTGACTCGCAAGAAGTGGTATATGCACCCTTTAGAGATTAACTTTCTAGCTCTAAGATAGGAAATAAATTTGCCCTTAGGTGCAACAAAATCTCCTCTCCACTCTATAACAAGCTCATTGGGAAACTAAAACTTGATAGTTCGGGTTCCACAGTCAACAGTGGCATAGCAGGCATGGAGACAGTCCATATCAAGAATTATGTCAAAGTCAATCTTCTGTAACTCAACCAGATCAGCAAGAGTATCCCTATGGTAGATAGACACTACAAATTCTCTATAAACTCTCTTGACTATGATAAACTCACCAATAGGAGTGGAAACAGAGAAAAGCTCAAGTAAATAATCAGGAGAATCTTAAATTTTATAGCCACATATGGTGTTACAAAGGATATTGTCGCCCTTGGATCAAGAAAAGTATAACAATCAAAAGTAAAGACTAGGAGCATACCCGTCACGACATCAGGTGCATCCTCTTGGTGTTGTCTATTACCCATTGCATAGAGAGGATTTGTTCCTCCACTTGTCCCCGGTGTGTCACCCTTCTGATTACCTTTGGGTGGTGGCATGGTAGTAGAAGTTTAGGCTCTGTTGCCCCAAAGTGGATAGTCTCTCAGGAAGTGACCTGTTTGGCCATACTTATAGCAACTATTTCCTCCTTCCCTGTACTACCCCAAATGCATCCTGCTGCACTTCCCACATGGTGGTTTCCATTTTGATCCAAAGTCACACTGGCTTATGAACCCTGTGCTCTAAAGTTTGACTACCCCTGCAATTTTTGATCATACCTAACATTAAGGGTGGGTGCACTGGCTGATGATGGGGCATACCCTGAATGCCTCTTCTGGAAGTAAGACTTGTCCCCCCTATCCTGCTTGTCTTGGTTAGCCTCGTGCCCAGTTGACTTAGCTTTCTTGCTCATGTTCTCTTCTTTGTCTTTCTTCTTATCCTCCTCAGTTTGTTGGGCGTACACCATGAGTCTGTAAATGTCCATGCCCGGAATCAATAACGCTGGCTTGCATTCCTTCTTCGCATGTCTGCCCAATCTAGACACAAACTTCGTCATCCTTGCCCTTATGTGCTCGACCATCTCTGGAGTATACCAGGACTTCTTAATGAACTTTAGGTTGTAGTCCTTGATTGTCATCCCCTCCTGTTTCAAGTTCATGAACTCTTTAATCTTCGCCTCCCTCAACTCTTGGGGAAAGAAGTGGTAGAGGAAAGCACTCTCAAACTCGTCCCACTCAGTAGGCTCAGCATCTTCACCTCGACTATCCTCCCACTAGTTGTAGCACACATTCGCCAGATCCTTAAGCTGGTAGGAGGCAAGCTCAACCCCTTCAATCCCACTAACATGCATGAACCTCAACACCTTATACATCTCGTTGATCAAATTCTGTAGGTCCTCCTCAACCTTCGACCCCGTATATACTGGCAGGTTCATTCTCAAGAAGTCTCTGAGTTGGCTTGCGGTGGTAGACTCCTGTGAGCTGCAACAAGGAGCCTGAGGACCTCGATTATTACCCTTGGAGGCCACTAGAAGAGTGAGCATGGTAATAGCTCCCCTAAATTCTGCCTCTGAGGTGGGAGTCGGTTGTGGCTGTGCAAGGGGTGCATATGGGACCTCAGCAGCCCTGGCAGGTTGACCCCATCTCCTCGTCCCTGTCCGAATAGGAACCTATGGTTGGAAATTCTCAGCAGTTGGGGCCTGAGGCATCTCTCTGAGCAGCAGGTCATTTTGGAGGTATATTTTGCAATACGTGTGACACACGAATTAGTGCAAAGTTTTCATAGAGTTAAAACTTTATCGCACAAACTCAGATCATAGAAGAAGGGTAACACTTCCTAATGTCCTATAGCCTTTTGCTTATGAAGTGTGGTGCACAATACACCCATAAACAAGACTCTACTATACATGACTTCATAGACTCCCTAGGGTACTTTGACTCAAGGCTCTGATACCAAGTTTGTCACACCCAGGGAGGGTACCCGGGACACAACTGGCACTTAGAGACTATTGTTACTTCCCGAGCAAACCACTTGGTCTCCTTGTCATATCTTACTTGACAGCAAAAGAATACTCAATGATAGCATTAAAGAAAAGACAGAAATATTATAATTAGTTTCTCAAAATAGTTCAAGTCTGAACAGGAAAACACTCAAGAATACTTCACTCAAAGTCTATGAAGCCTTTACACTAAACATCTAGAAGGTACCATGACAATCTATGGCTACCACAAATTCAAGGGACTAACTCAAAATGTAAAGAAGAAAGTAAAAAGTATCCTCCGAATGCAGGGGAGGACTCACCACTGTCTGGACTTAGGGTGTTGAACCTCAGCGGCGCATCTACTGAAGCCCTTTATCTACTGAATCTATATCATAAAACAATGCAACATCAAATGACATAAGTATGTGGAATGTACTATATGTAAACGGGCTAAAGTAAACAGATAAGGCTCAAACCAATCAACAACTCAGCTCAAGGCTCAACTCTTCATCTGATACCTCAACTCAAATAAATCATGCAAGTTTTAAGTTTGAAATCATTCTTTAGAAATAGAGTTAGTGTTTAAATGCAATTCAGTTCAAAAATCATGATATGCTCAAATCAAGTATTGCTTGGAAGTTTCTCTAACCGACATAACTCGCACCACCATGAGTTTGGGTGATGTACAATGAATATGGCATCGTTGTCTTACCTGTCCTTAACTTATCACAGAAAAGGATGCATCAACCTCTATCTCTCTCTCGGATCCTAAGAAAGTGTCCCTCCATGGGGACTTGGGCTACCAGAATTATCCTGTGCGACCATCCTAAGCTGGCAATGTAGTCCTGGGGTGACTCTTTTCACCCAACTCGGTGCTCAACATTCCTTCCAAAACTAAATCATGCTCATAGAAATTAGCTCAACTTATCACTTTGACTTATCTCAGACAAGTCAACTCAGTTCTCAGTAGCTCAACTTGATTACTCAATAAACTCAACAACTCAGGACCGTCGTCCATCCGATGCAACTCAAAACTCTAATCCATATCATACAAGACTCCCATGAATTACGTTCAAGTGATATCGTAGTAGCTGGCTCAGTATAAATGACATGATGGGTACTCATTACATACACACATAAAGCAATAAAACATACATGAAGCAAGAAAATGTACTTCTCAGGATGACATTATAACTCAAAGTAACAATGGTGCAACTCATAACTCGACTCAAATATATCCAAGAAACTCAATTCTGTACAAGAATTCAAGATTTACGAATCATAAGTTTTAAAGAATGCAATTAATACTCAAACTCTCGATTTAAGTAAATGACGGGGCATGTGGATGAACAAGTCCAACACTTTAGATAACCTTACATATTTGGTATGTAGTTTGACAATCAATTCCTCAAGATATTAGGCTCAATCCTTTGAACCCCAACTTTTTCTCCTCCTCTTCGTTCAAGGTCTCTGCTAAGTTTTTGCTTAAGGGGATTTAGAATAGGTTTTTGAAACTCTTTTAGGTTAAAAAATGAATTTTACTAGTCATGGGTTAAGTCTAGAAGGGTGGAGAAAAGACTAGAATACCCCTCAAAAGATTCAAAATTTTGAACTTCGATGGAACAGTCGGGGGAACAAGTCCGCGACGTGGACCTGTCGTGAACCTATGTATTTTCGAAAATCCAACCGCCGTCAAAAAATTGAAAAACATATAAGTGTGGGTCCACGGCCATGGCGCGTCGTGGTCCTATCGCGTACCCTCACTATCTCGATTTTTGAATCAAAAACTTATTTTTTGATCTGGTTTCTCTAAAATTCGGTCAAGACCACTTTCCCTCCCAATTTTTCGTGTTGATCCCAAATCCGATCTTGAATTTTTCATCTGAGCTTGCGAAGACGCGTTATGCGCACAATTCATTCTAGGGATATTTTGATAATTTCGTCGGGCGTTATAGACAAATAGGGAAATGCATGCAATTTGAAAAATCAAATCCCTTAATTATAGTAAGAGTTATTATTGAAAATTGAAATAGATAATCATTGTTAGACACTTTAATTATTATTGACTCTTAATTTAATAAAATTAAATATAATATTAAAAAAATATTGATCTGTCAAAGCCTGAAATTAAAATCTTAGAAGTAGTAATTATAAAATAGTACATTTAAGAGTTGTAATATATACCCTTAAATAGATATTTGAGGAATTTTTTACTTTGTTTTACCCTAATAATAATATTTGCATAACTTAAAATAATTGATTAGGGTGATATAGTAAAATCACATTTGAAGCTGCTGGAGAAATAATTTAATAGGGGTACTATCATAAAATCAAGTTGAAGCAGATGAAGGAATATAATTAAGTAGCTGAAGCAGGCACATCAAAAAGCAACTATCTTAACAATGAGAGAGATAAAAAGTCCACAAAATATTTTCATGGATCTGATATGATAAAAAAGAAGAAGCAAGCAGCTCAAGCAGGCACATTAACAGAGAACTGGTAAAAATGAATAGATTATTGTTTCGATGTAACACCCCATAAAATTAGCAAAATACCCCTAAACTGTCATCATGTGCATAACGCATCTTCCAAAGCTCTGATGGCAAATCCGAGATCGGATTTGCGATCAGCGCGAAAAATCGAGTGGGAAAATGTCACAACCTAATTTTAGAGCAACCAGGTCGAAAAATAATTTTTACTAATTTCACTAGAAAGAGTGTCGATCGGTGTCCCCTGGCGTGATGTGGAGGGTACGTGGAGAAACACTTGGTTTTTAAAAATTTTTTGACTGGAATTGAAAGTTTTGGTCGTGGACCAGTGTATGAATTTTTAAAATTTTTTCTTTTAATTTGGAAAGGGCCGTTTGGTCATTCCCCATCCTATCCTAAGACATAAAACATATTTTAAAAGTCGTTTATACCGATTGAGGGTTCCAACAACCCAATTTTTCTTTAAAGTCTTATGCAAGAATACTTTGAAAGGGGAGACAGAAAATCTCTGAGGATTGAGGGTTTGAGTCCAAGTTCTTGAAAAGGAGTTGGCAATTCGTCATCCCAGGTATGTAAAGATTACCCAGAACATGGGATTGTTCTCTCATCTGCCCCCATGATTGAATTACATTGATAGTTGATGGGTGATGGGTTTATGTTACGATTTCTTGAATGTTATCTTGAAAACTACTATAATTCTACATGTATTTCCTAAGTTGATAATCATCATAACTTTAATTATTTGTTCCACTGATTAATTGAGCTATTGTGTAAACTATGCATGTTTAATAGTTAAAGAATCCATAAATGAAGCTAGGAGGTCACATTTGAGTTTTAAAGAATGATCATAATATTCTCGAGTTGAGAGATGATGAGATGAGATGATATCCATGTCCAAAAGAGACTAAATGATGAGAAAACCTTGATGTTGATGTTTATGAGCATGTTGAGTCCTGGGAGGGGTATTAAGCACCAAAGATGAGTAAGAGTCAGTCCCACTCACACTCATTAACTACGTGGCCAACGTAGAAGAGGATTGGACCATAAGAAATGGATGTTTCCTCAGTCCAAACGAGGAGTTGATGTTATTATAAACCCCCTGATGTATGCCCTTTCACCCCAGAAATATACTGGCGGATGCTGCAATGACATCGCTTCATTGTAACATCACCGGCTCATAGGTGATGGGTGTAGGTTCGAGAAACTCCCAGATAGGTCCCCTGATGATAGTACTCTGATATAGGCTTGAGAAACTCCCAGATAAGTCCCCTGATGATAGAACTCTGATGTTGATGTGATAGTATGAGTCTTGATGGATGGTGATGTGATAGAGTCCTAATCCTTATCTTAAGTTAAGTTTGAGAAATTGATGAGCTGAGGTCATACTATATTGTCTTGCCTTTACTGTTTACTTTAGCCCATTTTACATATAGTATATTCCACATACTAACGCCCCTTTGGCGCTGCATCATTTTATGATGAAGATTCAATAGACAGAGGACTTTAGTAGACTAATCGTTGAGGTTCAGAGCTTCTTAATTTCAAATCATGGTGAGCCCTACCCTGCATTCAGAGGATGGTTATTTCTTTAGTTTTATTGAGTTATTTTTCTTTGATTGTGATAGCTATGGCCTATTATGATACCTACTTAGATAGTAGTGAGAGGCTGCATAGACATAGACGGATGATGACTGATGTTGGGGTTCCTTTTCCCCCTATTATTTTACTTTTAAACTAAGTTCATTTCCTTAATCTTGCTTCATATGATGGGTGTTGATGATGAGTCTAATAGCCCACTGACAATAGAATATTTCATTAGTATCTTCCAAAAATAAATTTATCAAACGAATGCAATCAGACTAGGTGGTTCCCTTGGGGGCTAGCAATAGTCTCTGAGTGCCAGTTATGCCTAGGCTACCCTCTTGGGGCATGACAAACTTGGTATCGAGCACAGTTTTTGAGTGTCCTAGGGAGTCTATGAAGCTATGTCCAGTAGAGTTTTGTTTATGGGTGTATCATGCACCACATCTCATAAGCAGGAGGCTATAGAACATTTGGAAGTGTTACCCTTCTTCTATGATCTGAATTCGTACGATAGAGTTTAACTCTATGAAGAGTCTCCTTCTAATTTGTGCATTATACGTATCGCAAAAGATGTTGCCAAAGAGAACAACTCCTCAGCGAGATGCCTCAGCCCTAGCTGCTGAGAACACCCAACCTAAGGTCCCGGTCCAGACAGAGACGAGGAGATGGTGATGGCCTGTCAGGACTACTGAGGTCCCCCCAGCACCCCCTGCATAGCCCCAGCCAGCTCCCAGCATCGAGGCAGAGTTTGGACGAGACATCACCATGCTAACTCAGTTGGTGGCCTGCCAGGGTAACAGCTGGGATCCTCAAGCTCCTAGTTCTAGCTCACATGAGTCCTCAGTTATAACCTGACTAAGAGACTTCTTGAGGATGAACCCGCCTGCGTATACGAGGTCGAAGGTGGAGAAGGACCTGCAAAATTTCATTATTGAGATGTATAAGGTCCTAAAAGCTATGCATGCTACTGAGATTGAGAGAGTCGAGTTTGCCTCCTACCAGCTGAAAGACATTGCTAATGCTTGGTACAATCAATGGGAGGATAGTAAAGGTGAGGATGTTGATCCTGTAGAGTGGGAGGAGTTTGAAGATGCTTTCTTTGACTATTTCTTTCCTCAAGAGAGAGAGGCAAAGGTGGATGAGTTTGTGAACTTGAAGCAACGAGGAATAACAATTGAGGAGTACGACCTTAAGTTTATCAAGTTGTCCAGGCATGCTTTGGAGATGGTCCAAGAAATGAGGGACAGGATGAGGAAGTTTGTGTCTAGCTTGGGTAGGCATGTGCAGAAAGAGTGCAAGGCAGCCTTCTTGATCCACAACATGGACATCTCTAGGATTATGATGTATGCCTAGCAGACAGGAGAGGATAAGAAAAGAGATGGGGAGGAGCAGATGAATAGAAAGGCAAAAACAGCAGGACATGAGCCTAGCCAGCAAAGGCAGAATAAGGGTGACAAGTCCTACTTCCAGAAAAAATCATCTCATCATGCACCTTCTGTAGTGAGTCTGCCTATTTAGTCAAATAGGTATAATCAGAAGTCTCATGGATTCCAGAATTTCAGGGCTCAGGGTGCCCAATCTTAGGTCAGTGTGACTCAAGACTCGAAGGCAAAGCCACCCTGTGGCAATTGTGGGAAGGTCTATCTGGGTATGTGTCGTTTAGGCACGGATGCTTGCTTCCTATCTGAGCAGACGAGTCACTTCTAGCATGAGTGTCCAATGAGGATACAAGGTTAAGAAAGTAATAGAGCATAGTCCTCCGCAGCACCCCCAGCTGGCAGTCATCAGAGGGGTAATACTACAGGTACAGGTGGCGGGACGAACCGCCTTTATGCTATGGGTAATCGAAAGGATCAGGAGACTGCGCCAGGTATTGTTCTGGGTATGCTTCGAGTCTTTACCTTAGATTGTTATGCATTGCTTGATCTGGGTGCCACTTTATCTTTTGTGACTCCTTATATGGCTTGTAAGTTTGAGATTCTTCCAGAGTGTTTGCTTGAACCTTTTGTTGTTTCTACTCTTACTGTTGAGTCTATCTTAGCTGAGAGAGTTCACAGGGATTATGTAGTATCCATTTATCATAGAGACACCTTAGCTGACTTGGTAGAGTTGGAGATGGTTGACTTTGATGTGATACTTGGCATGGATTGGCTTCACGCCTATTATGCTTCTGTTAACTGTAGAACCCGAATTGTTAAATTCCAGTTTCCTAATGAGCCTATTCTAGAGTGGAAAAGGAGTTCTATTGCACCTAAGGAGAAGTTCATCTCTTATCTTAGAGCTAGAAAGTTGATCTCCAAAGGTTGCATTTATCACCTCATGCGAGTTAAGTCTGATGATGTTGAATCTTCTACTCTTAAGTCAGTCCCGATTGTGAATGAGTTTCCTAGGTGTTTCCTAATGATCTACCTAGAGTCCCTCCTAATAAGGAGATTGACTTTGGAATTGATGTTCTTCCCGAGACCCAACCCATTTCAATTCTTTTTCATAGTCTGTTAATTTTCTTCTTGTTGCATCTCGTCGATACGAGAGGTTGATTTACCTTACTAGTCA
>JAABOM020000002.1:11335785-11352270 GCA_011800125.2 Solanum clarkiae
CCCCCCTCTCCCCCCCCCCCCCCCCCCCCCGCGCCCCCAAGCTGAATAATAGACCACCACCCTTCTCTCCCTGTTATTCACCAACCCGCTCTTGTACTTAGGGATTTGGCTTCAAAAACTAAGCAGAACAATGATACAAAAGGGAATTGTCTTAACTACAAGATGAAATTGCTAAGAAAATTGAAGACTTAATGTGCAAGGTGGGAATGACAGGGGGATAAAGAGCACAAATACCATATACAAGGGACAAATTAGCTTCTACACCAAACAGAGATAATGAAGCTGAGACTATATCTTCAAAATCGAAAGAACAAACTAGAACTTCAGTCATATCACCACACTCAGAAGCAACAATCACATTCCATGGCATATGATTTTGTCAAATGATTAAATGAAAAGAAAGTGATGCAGATGATGGTAAGTGCCGAAAAAATAGGATTGAATCAAAATAAAGTCTCACTTCATGGAACAAATAGAAGTGAATAATTCTTGATGGAGTAAATATTAGAAAATTTTAACCAAGTACGAATAGTATCAATATAAGGAACCACAAAGAACAAGAAGAAAACAGAAATTCCCTGCCTATGAAAACGAAGCAGGAGAAAGTACTAATATCAGTTATCTGCTCCTTTACTTTCTTCAATTAGAGAAACTAAATTGATCAGACGAGTTCTATGTAATGTACTCCAGAATAATAAGTATGTACCTTGAAAGGAATGTAGGATAGTGATCGAATACGCTCGTTTTGCTCCTCAAAGCTGATAACCTTCCCAAAGGTCTCAACAGCAATCTTGAATGTGCTATCAGATGTCAGGTATGGCAGCTTCCTCTCATCTGGATAACTTTTAATCGACTCTTCTAATTCCTCAAAGGTACTTCCTTCTCCCCAGAGTTCAAAGATTCCTTTTACAAGAATACCTACACGACAGGCTTATCAATATGCTGTTTAGTGTAACCTACTCTTCAAACCTTTGTCCAGATAGATAGATATCAAGAGTTTCTTAAGGGCAGAGCCTCCTATGTCACATGGTAAATCCCTTTTCACTGAGAAAGGGTTTGATACTCTTGCATCCAACCTTTGTACAAAAGAAAGATGCAATGAGTTTCTAAAGCTCCATGATTCAAAGGTTATATTGTAAGTCCCTTATAACTTGGAAAAAAAATTCACAAACTGCAACATAATTTAAACAATCAAATATGCCCAATCACGCCTTAACACCAATGAGTTGGTATTGCTTATGGATCCGTTCTGCTCTTAGTTAAGTCTGTATGAACTCAACGTAGAGTATGCATTTTCAAAATGAAGAGGCATTCCCCTATTAATAGCTAGCTCTTTTGAACCTAAACTTAAAAGAGAAGTTGAGAAAAATAAATTTAACAAAATGGACGAAAGTTGACCCAAACAATTGAATCAAACATACAAGATAAGAGGGTTCCAACAACTAATTCAACAAAAATATGGCTCCACCTATTTTCTTATGAAAGTTGCTTATTCATATTGGTAATTGACTTAGGCAGGTTCAACACCAACCAACACTAACTGGGTTTGATAAAGTATTATTTCTAGATGCAGCTATGAAAGGAACAATTCAGAGTCTAAATATAGAAAGGCTGAGAACTGTTGGGCTTATTTTATATAATAATAAACAAAAGAAACACGATTGATTATGTATCACTACTATCTTTTTAAGCACGAACAAATTCTTATTTGTGCAACCATTTGACGAGAGGACTTACTACGATTTGCAACACTTCGGGCAATTTCTTCAGAAGGAAGATTAACGAAGTGAAAAGGAGAATCGGGATGGTGATGTTTTGGAAGTTTCCATTCAAGTGAATTAATAAGAGTACCATTGCATGGTAAGTTTGTTGGGTCTTTGCTGAAAAGCTCTGCCAAAGACTCAACTTCAGGCTTCCTGTAGTCCAGTAACCTGTGATAGAAGACGCATAGAAACCACATGTTCTGCAATCTTTCACTTGACCTTTCAAAGTTAATAATAACTGCCAAATTGGAAAAACGGCGGCAGCCACTCCGATGGCTGGTGGTGGCGAGACCCAAGAACTTGGATACACGCTACTCTACTCTACTCATTCTTAACCCCCGGAAAAACGCAAAACCCTGGAATTTCCACTTAGCTTGTGTTTAAATGTTTTATCAGAAAATAATTTGAAAATATTTTTTCTTATTTGACCGATGAATGAAAATATTTTTTAAAAAAATATATTTTTAGCTAGATTCTAAAAAATATTTTTTAGAAAAATAATGTTTGACATTAAAATATTACATAATTTGATATAATTTAATTTTTAAGAATAAATATTTAATTCTTTTTTTATGGTGGGAGGCAGGTGCAGGGGATTGGAGGTGAGGCAGCATAGAGTAAAAAATTACAAATTTCAAAATTTGAAATTTTTTGTAAAAAATAAAGTTTTCAAAATGTGAAATTTTTTCAAAAATAAATTTTTAATCTTATTTATTTAAAAAAAGTAATACTTCAAGGGAGTTATAGTAGGGATGGAGTAAGAAAATCAATTAGAAATTGGATGAGAGTTTTGAAAAATATATTCTTTAATTTTTGGAAGGAAGTCATTTTCCTTAAATTTGAGGAAAATGAGTTGATTTGAAAAATATTTTTCAAAATATTTAAGTGAATCAAATATGAGAAAATTGAAAAATATTTTTCGGAAAATGCTTTCCTCCATACCAAACACACCCTTAAACCCAAAATTTTCAAGAGCAAAAACGAAAAGACCTTTTTTCATAAATATAAGGTTCACCACAAAATATTACACACATGTGTTATCGGACTGGATCGGAAACCACAGGATCAGTTAATTTGTTCCAATTATTGGGATCGAATCTTGTAATGATTTGTCCCCGTCATTATAAAAAAAAACAACGCTGAAAGAATCTGGACTAGAAAACTTTCGAGCAGTGACTCAAAAAATTTGAGCCTAGTCCAGACTTGATTAGAATATGAGTCAAGCGAGATCCGGAGTAATTAGGTAATGGATGGGGGATGGATTTATGAGTTTGGTCTTTTGTGTTGATAGCCAACACAATAAAGAGCTTACATGGCTTTATGGAATTGAATTTGGGCGAGTAGAATTCCTAAAATTGATCTTGTCGCAAAGGGTAAATTAACGAACATCATGGTTTGAGGATGTATTGTGAAACGGGGACTTGAGATTCTAGTTACAAGATTTTTTTCTCCGTTCAACCCGCCATGGTGGGCGAGATCTTGCAGTGGCAGTGTCGCCATAGCGGGACAATTGTGAATATAAGTAAAAAAAAGTTCCAAAATCATTTTTACTTCTCCCACTTTGCTTCAGAGAAAACAACGACGACTTAAGGCTTATTTTTTGCAATTTTCCATCGGTTCTAATCGTTCCTCTAATTTGTTAATCGATTCCTAGACTTAAAATCTAGAGAAATTCTCATAGTGCAAGATCACGGCTTGCAATTAATAGTGGGGAAAAAGCCCTAAATAGGGAGAGTGATTATAGAAAGTGACAAAGGGTTCAGATTTTGATATTATCTGGGTAAGCTAGGTCATTAATTATTTACTATTGTATTTTCCTTGATTGTTATACACGAAGAACAAGCCAGGACTTTTGAAAAAGGGGAAACTCTTGTACTATAGGGTTACAACGCTTGAATTTGAGGTAAGTGATGATTTTTTATTTCCATTTGTGTTATCTGTGCTTGTTAACTACTTCGATAGTATTACCTATATGTATATGATAGCAAATGATGAAATGAACCTTTTGAAATGGCTTTTCATGATCAAATTGCATGCAATGAACCTATTACTTGAACTTCACAAGTTGTGACTTATTCATAATTGTGATTGTGATTGTGGATCAGGTATCATGCCGGCACACTAGTTATTGGATCGGGTACTACGTTCAGGCATATTTATTATTATTGGACTGGGTGTCAAGCAGACATGCTAACTATTGAATCATGTGTCACATTCCTACACATTTGTTATTATTGGATCGAGTATTAAGTCTACACGCTAATTATTGGATCAGATACCACGCCAACCAACAAACAAATTGAGTGTGGGTCCATTGAGAGAACTATTATTTGTTGTTGCATTGTGATATGATAAATGTGAAATTGATATATGAATCATGAACTGTGAAATGGCACTCTTACCATGTATGTTTGGTTTTTACTATGTCTCAGTTACTTGTTATATATTGCATTTTATGGAATAGTCATGTGATCCTACCAGTACACCTTTATTGAATGTACTGATACTACACTTGCTCTTTTCTTGTTGACTACACGGCATCTTCAGGTGGCTGTTGAAAGACTTCAATGAGGTGATTACTAATTTCCAAGATTCAAGAGTGAGTCAGCCCTTCCAAGCTACCGTGGATTCTTCCACTATCTTTAGCCAAGTGCTTTCGGACTCAGACACATAATTATTATTTATTTTTTTAGGGTTGCATCCTTATATGTTAGACTTGTAGCTAGAGCTTTGGTATGATGACTTTTAGGTCCTAAAGAATTATTTTTCTGCATGTGTTAGATTACTTCTGTGAGTTTATGGGAACTCATTTTGCCTGTTTAAACTTGCTTTCATATCTTGAAATGCTTGATTTTTGTTAGATTGTTGAGTAGTTGCTATATTATTGGTTCTTCACTAGAAGGTTAGTGTGGGTACCACTCGCGGCCATTCGGGGTCATGATAAAGTTGGTATCAAAGCATAGGTTTGTTTATTTCATTGTACCAAAATGAGTCTAGTGAAATCTTTTGGAATGGTACGAAGACGTCTATACTTTTCTTCGAGAGGCAATAAGACTTTAGAAAATTCTCTTTTATTTTCCTTCTCTCCTCTTTTCGTGCTATGACTTCATTCCAATTAGTCTCGCGATCCAAATTGGTATACAAGCTCCTTCACTCTTATGTCTGTAGATGGTTAACATGCACAATAATGGTGTCAGACCAGCAGCTCCCACCAACAATCTAGCAGGGAAAATTGCAGCAAGAGGTGGGGCCGCAACAGAGGTAGTTCGAGAGGAAAAGGCAGAGGTCAAGGAAGAGAGGCACTTGCTAGGGGTGAGGCTCAAGCCAAAAATGTACGTACGAGATAGGTCCTATCTGCACCTCAGGCAATAAAAGAAGAGAATGTGGATGTGGAAGTTGAAGGGAATGTTGAGGTTGAAAAAAAAGCATCGGAAGGGACTGCAGGACTTCCCTTCCGGATCCAGCAATGGCATAGCAGATATTGACTTTTCTTTCTAGGTTGGTCGATTTTGGAATATTTCATATCATGCCCATCGCTCCATCTCCCACTACATATCTCGTTATAACTGTCGATGCTGTTATGGATGGAGTATTAAGCGATGATGCTTTCCCCTATCCCCTCTTGGGTCCGGTGATGACCGGTAATGAGCATGAAATGTTAATCAAGTTTCTATAGTTGAAGCCTCTAGTGTTTCAAGGGTGTAACACCTCGTGAAATTATCGAAATACCCCTAGAATGGAATCATGCGTATAACGCGTCTTCCCAAGCTCCAATGGAAAATTTGAGATCGGATATGCGATCAACACGAAAAATGGAGTAAAAAAATGGTCTCGATCTGATTTTAGAGCAATCGAGTTAGAAAATAATTTTTCGTAATTAAATCTGGGACATTGTGAGTGTGCACCCAGGGCGTGAAGCGCTTGGGGCACGGACCTACACTTAGTATTTTTCTTAAACTTCCTGGAAAGAACGTATTCTGAGAAATTCATAAAATACACATGTCCGCACCCCAGATGCATCACAGACATGGTATTTTGAGATCAAATTTTATTATTTTAATTTGGGAAGGGTACTTTGGTCTTCCCCGACCCCTCCTAAGATAATAAAAGAGTATAATAGATCTTTTACATCAAGCCAAGTCCAAACAATTTCTAGCAACTAAGTTTTTGTATGAGTCGATAGAAGTGTCAAATTTAAATGACCATATCACCTAAAGTATAATGAATTAGGTGACCCATAATATATTAAATCGGAGATAGTTGAAATAGCTTTCCAAGGCATCTAATTTCGCATTAATCAGAGTTCGAAGTAGAAAGTTATGACCATTTTAATGAAAGAGTACAGAGTTGTCCGAAGGTCCACGCCCTGAGCGCGTCGCGGACAAAACGCAGACCCTTACTGGATAAGCAATGACATTTTTTTCTCTTTTATTTTAAGGGTACTTTTATCCTAAAACCTTTGAGGGTCTATTTAAGGTCCCAAACGGCACAAAACACCAGTTTTCATAATCAAAAATCCTTTCTTTCACTCTTAACGCTCAAGAATCATCAAGAGAATCACCAAGAAAGTCATCAAGTCAGGATTTGCTTTCAAGATTCATCCTCAAGGTAAGTTATTCTTTATAGATTTCAATCTACCCAACTCGAATTTCCTCAACTATTCATGAATCCCTAATAGAATCATAAATCATAACCTAGAGTTTCAAGAAACAAATTCAAGAATTCCCAAGAAAGGAATTCTTGATTCTTCCTTTTCAAGAATCAGGGTTCCTCATCAAGAACTCTAAAGATTCCAAGTTAAGAATTCTAGAATCTTCTTTGATTCTTTCAAGAACTAATCTCTAAGGTATGTAAGGCCCTCCAAAAGTTATTGTACTATTGTTTTGATATCCTTAACTACTAGTTTCTACCCAAGATCATAATTAGGAGTTGAGATCAAAGTTTCATCCCTTACTAGCAAACATCATCAAAATACTGTTCATGCATATTTTCTTGGTAAGGATCATTATTCTTACTTATTTTATTATTGAATTAAGATATTGAGACAAGATTTACAACTATGGTTGGAATTATGAAAACCCTATATCTATTTCATGAAAAGTTATAAAATTTATAGTTTGAGTTAAATCTAAGAAGTATCTAAAGTTTTGTATTTGCAAGATAGTTGAGTAATACATTTATGTTTTTGAGATGCTTGTAATGATACCGTTTGATATTTTATTAGTGATGAATTTATTAAGATTACAATTATTTATTCTCAAATAATTCAAGTGAGAAAATAACAAACATAATGACAAAATTATTATTCTCCTAATTAGTTAGAAGTTACAAAAAAATAATCTACTTTGATCTAATTACATGAAATAGAAAAAACGCATAATAGTTTAAGGGCATAGTTGAAAAGAAACTTTTTATATAATTTTAAATCAAACACAAAATTAAATGAAAAGGGATAAATCAAACACAAAATAAAAAATAATCTCAGTATTACTAATTATTGGTTATTCATTTTTGTACAAAAGGATGCCTTAGTCTTCTTCCTTACCTAACAGGCAACAACACACTTGTAGCAATTCTAACAATAGTTTCTATCTCTTTTCCTCGGCTTTCAGTAGTTGAGTTCAAGTTCGGAAAAGAATTTCGTACTTGACGTCGACACCCAGTTTGCTGCTCTGCACAAGGTCGGTAATCACTCCTATTTTACATTTTTCTCTATTTTTGTGAGTGAAATATCACTTTGGTTTTGTTTATCTTGATTCTATCAACATGCGTTCGTTCCACTACTGGGTTTCTCTGAAATTTCTACATAAAATTCTTGATACAAAGGACCGGCTGTTCACCTATCTGATGTGTGCTTGTTTAATTCTTATTGTGAACTGATGGCTGTCTTGCTCCTAAATATATTAGTAATGTTGCTTCATATCAAATTCTGGAATCAAGTTATCGCCGTTGGAATGTTTCCGTCCTTTTTTTAGTTTTCTATTTCACATGGGTATCTAAATGTGCCTCATTGTGTTTTGGCTAGAAATAAACTCGTAATAGATTAAAGGAGGTTAGTAATGTTACAAAGTTAAACTGTTAACTTAGTCAGCCGAACATGCGATTCAACCCTTAACAATCATCCCAGTTTTCTATTTGAGTTCTTTCAATTTCCTGTCCAAACTGTAGCTATGGCTCCTTGTTTGATATATACCAATTTGTTCCACAAAAAAAAAATTGATATTTTATCTCTAAAGTTTGTCATTGTAGGTTCTTAAGATCCTTATTTTTACTTTTACTGTAAAGATAGTAGCTATGGATGTAAATATGTTTCCCCTCTTTAATTTAAGTTTTGTTGTATGAAAATTACAGTGTTTGGATTACTTTGAAGGAAGTTATTTAGCTGAACTAGTTTGATCTATCTGGCCGTTATACTCTTAGATATAGGTGGTTAGCTAAATACTTGCGTAAATATTGTCTTAACACTCTACGATCTCGATTTTACTTTTTCTAAGTTCTCAAGGGTGCTATTTTAAGTATAATCTGCAACATATTAACAATTCTAAATCGAGGAACTTTTTACTGGTAAGATAAGATTCCTGTAGCTTACAAAGAATTGATCTAAGTTTATAAACTATGCTTGTTTCGCATTCTGCTTTCTGTTCTTACTGTTGTGCATGCTTAACAAATTTCTATTTAATTACAATCTGATTTCTTGAAAGAAGTCATTGTAGACTCACAACAAGTTAACATGTGAAAAGAGGAGGAGAAGACTGACTAAATTTCCGCCCCTGCTCGTGTTTTTTCATCTTTAAGTTAAGAAATGACAAGTATATGTATGTGTATGTGTTGAAATAGCTAAGATCGATAGTTCTTCGTCCACTTGGTATTTTTTTTTCTGGTTGGTATAAGCTTTGCTATTGTCCTTCTCTCAAGTCCTAAAAGATGAATATGCCCGAGTTTGTCGAGTCGAGATATCTGTTCATTTAATAGAACAAGAGCAAATTCATGAATGTGATTGCCGCTTCCTCTATTTTGGATTAAAGTACACCACTTGCTGAAAAAAAAATATCTACGCAGTTCAATTGGTTTACAGTTGCTATTTCTTCTTGCAAAAATTAGACGAAGTAAAAGGATTAAGGTGTATTTTGCCCTCCAACTTTCACAAGATAACCCAAATATCTATAAAGTAGAAAAGAGATAAGACTTCTTTGATACTAATGTGTCAACTGCCATAATACTTGTGTTACATTGAATGGGATGCAGAAACAAAGGCTTCTTTAAGTAATACTCGCTGTTCTCCCATAGAACTAGACATGGTAGCCCATGCACGCATGGACCAATAGTTTATGACGATATACTTTATATATGCTTGCTTGTTATATTTGCTGTTGCACTGCCCGTGATTACATAGTTACGTATTTGTAAACAAACAAAAAAATAGATGGTGATGGTAGTTCATCTCCGTGCGATGCAAGGCCGATGGAATGTCTGCAGTTTGAAAGGGAGAGCGAATTAGATTGGAGAGCTATATAATAGTAGGAATTAGCGCTTTATTGAGACATACCTTATTGAAACGCTGGATATCATGCAAACTCCTAAAATTAAACAACTAAGCAAGATGAGTTACCAGGAAAGAGCAACTAAAACTTACAGAGGTGCAGCAATGGAAACTTGAGCAAACCTAAGAGTTGGAACCACACAATGCGGCTGAAAGACTGCAGAAGACAACCCAAAATTAGCAATCCAGTGTAGGTTAGAATAGAGACTATATAGGAGAATAGTAATGACAGCCGCACAAACGAAAATCTATTGCAAAAACTAAAAAAGAATTCTAAAATAACAGAATTATACTCTAATCTCAGTTAATAACTGCAAAACCTCAAAGAAGAGGCAAAAATTAGCAGCTTATTGAAATCTAGTTACACAAAATTCATTAGAGAGATTCCATCATTGGAGTGAAAGCTGCAAATTGTACCGGGGGAAGCCTTTTTCCCCTCAATCTGGATCAATTATGCTTCTACCTCATTAATGAACCTTCATTTAATCCATATGTAGAACATACCAGCATATGGTGCAAGTTATCACAGAATAAATCACGCAAGCAAGCATATGCTGCAAGTTATCTCATTCTAAGCTTATGTTGACGATATTATGATCATTTGTATGTTAACAATCATGGCCTATTTCTATTCTTTATTTCTGTTGTTTTGCAATGAAAGGCATACATATACAAGAGGACATGGTGTCGAATAAGGTTGAGATTCACTGAATCAGCTTTCCATTATGAGAAGAACCCATCATTAATTGATCAGGTTTGTGCTCCTAAATGGTCTTAATTTCTCATTTTGGACTGAAAAAAGTTACAAAATTGGTTTAGTTCAGTGAGGAACAATTTGATCCTCTGTTAGTCTTGGTGGTATTGCTTTTTTCTTTTGCAATTGTGAGGAGTGTTATTTCTCTACCTGTTGTGTCATATGAATATTTTGTCTTTGGTTGGTTCTATCTTTTAAGGAAGAGAACTATGCCTCAACCTAACCTTACCCCAGGGTTATGTTTTTTCAAACTACAAAGACATCACACCCTCCTAGGACCCATGTGTGAAATTACATTGAGTATGTTAGTTATCGGCGTTTTCACTTTTTGTCTCCTTGTAGCAGTGCACTAAAGGAAGATGTTAAAATCCAAGCAGCAAGTGGGCGGAAGTGTGATGCTGCCTACTAAAGGCACAATATATGAAGAAGTTGGTGAATTTCTTGTATAAATCAATAGCTTAGGAGATAGATCTTGATGGTCCAAATACTTTTTAAGTGTGTCGTTACACCAATTACTCTCAACGGCTGTAGCACAGTAAGCCACCAAATTGGATCATTTTTGTTTGGATGAATTGGGGGGTAGGGGGACCCAAAGCAGAGGGCATATTACTAAGTGGAATAACAGTTGTTGTAAGAGATGTGTGGGAATATATATACACTAATAAAGAGAGCGCTGAAATATCTAGCTGCAATAATGCCAGTGCCTGCATTGTCCAATTTCATGGATGGAATCCAATGGGCTCTTGTGCTTTGATTATAGATCAGTGTGTACCATCAATGAGTTAATATATTAAAGGTTTGTATACAAAGAACAACATACCCAGTGAAATCTCACAAGTGGAGTCTGGGGAGGGTAGAAACTGCCTCATAGAAGTAGAGAGGCTGTTTCCCGGGGACCCTCATCTCAAAACCCATAAGCAGAAAGAACTAGATATGACCACCGCACAGAAGTAGAGAGGCTGTTTCCCGGGGACCCTCATCTCAAAACCCATAAGCAGAAAGAAACCCATAAGCAGAAAAAACTAGATACGACGAAAAGGAAAAGGGAGGAACAGAAAGAGCTATTAATAATGAATAACACATGACAGTATATAAATATGATAAAACTAACACATAATATAACAGATAATGAGATTATGTCAGATAATCAAATCACATGATAAAAAAACACGTCCTCCACCTCACCCTACTATACCCCAACGCCATGCATCCCTAACCCTACCAATTAGCGTGGTACCCTAATGGTTTGTATATTGTCCAGAAATCGTTTAAGAGATACTCAAAGCAAGCTCTAAAACACAATCAAGAGGTAAATTCTTAGCTATTTTCGCAGTAGCCTAGCAAAATCTCTCTGAAAAACTTAATTGCAGGCTCATTTAATGCGGCCACTTAAAACCGACAGTCAGGCAGAAACTTCAACCATAACATATACTGATTTATATCAACACTTCTTTGCGAGGAACAAGACAATAACCCACGCAAAGTCTTTCACCAAAATCACTTCGAACCAACAGAAGTAGCACACCAGTGTATCCGGTAATTCGCTCATTTTCTAATTTTAGTTACCAAAAAACATATGTTCCAACTAACGAAAAGCTCAAATCATAATTGATGAATTAAACAGCATTCCCAGCAAACAGAAGTTGGAGTCATGGGATCTTTAACAGACCCAAGTTTTTATATGGGCCAAAATTGCTGAAAATTTGGAAAATTAGAGACACACATATCTCACAGAACTAAATCCACAAACTCAAAGAGCGATTATGGAGAAATGCAATCAAAACTGCTGAAAATTTGGAAAATTAGACGCACCCATATCTCACCGGCATAAATTCACAACCTCAAATCAAAGGAAAAGAAGCAATAAGTGAAAAGGACCGCAAAAAACACCTGGAAATTATCCGAAAAGCTCGGACCATGAAAGGCAAGGAAGAGAGCAAACGGAGAGAAGGCTACATAAAAGATTGAGCCCACATGGACAGATGTCCCAAAATCAGAAAATTGGGACAGCCAGAGGCGGCTTTCAATGCCAAGTGGGACGTAGCTGCAAAAGCACAGCTTGAATTCACCGGTGCTGAAGCACGAGCTGTACATCTAAGAGAAAGTGGAGAAGACTGTTGTTTCAGATGGCAGATTATATTGTCCAAATTACCCCTGATTATGTGAAAAATTACAGTAAGCAATCATGTCGAACTACGTGCCTGCTTACTGGCTTAGAAATATTAATGTTTAGTTCTTTTTCTCATTTAAATATGAGTTGTACGTATGTGTATCACCTGAAGTTCATGAATTAGAGTAGTAGGCTAATTGGTTGGTAGAATTAGATGGTTATGTAGTCATGAGATATAGTAGGGTAGATGAGTAGTAGGATTTTATATCATATATTGTTATTATTTGTTGCTTATGTGTTAATTGTATCATAATTACATATTATCATGTGCTTAGTGTATTAGTTATTTTTTTCTATTCTCTTTCCTTTACTTTTTGCCATATCTAGTTTATTCTGTGTATGAATTTTTGAGATGAGGGTTCCCAGGAAACAAACTCTCTACTTTTATGAGGTAGTAGTAAGGTTTGCGCATATTCTACCCTCCTCATACTCCACTTGTGAGATTTCATTAGATATGTTGTTATTCTTGTTGTTGTTTGTCTAATTTTTGTTTCATTTATTTATTGGATCTAGAAAATGATATTTTTTCTTACTCTTTTTTTCTTTTTTTTTTATGTTTCATGTATAACCGAAGGGCTGAAGTATGGGTGACATCGAAATCGGTAGCTATCGGTATTGGTTTAATTCCGTCCTAATCCAGTGTCGGTCTGGTGCCGATCCGGTAGGCTACCGGTTGCTTCTGGGGGTGAGAGGGACCGGTAGGGCGTCCGGGATGGGAGGGGGAGATATTTCCGGTTAATACCGGTCCCAGTATACCAGAATCGATCTCGGTATATCGAAACTAGTCTCGGTACCGGTCCAATTTACCAATTCAAATTAAATTTTTTAAAAAAAAAATTCTCATTAGACCGTTGGGTGATGGGCCCAACCCCAACGATCAACACTCATCAATCAACCAATTTCTGCAAAATGAGCCGTTGGCAACGACTCTTTAATTTTTTTAATTTATTTTTTATTAATTTTTTATTCCTATATATACCCCCTTAATCAAATATTTTTTCATATAAAAATTCTCTCAATCTTTACTCTCTAAAAAATTCTCTCAATCTTTCTCTCAAATCTCAATTTTCAAACTCAATTCTACTCTCTATTATTACAATTATATAAATATTCATTATTTACTTTCTCAAATTTTAATTAGTAAATTTCTATAATTCTATTATCAATTAGTTAATTAGTCTATAAAATTTACTTGGCTATTTGGAAGTTAGAGAATATTTTGGTGGAGCATATTTGGAGTTCAAGCTTCAAGCTTCATCAACTTCGGCTTCTACATCTGTTTTTACACAGATGTTTGGTACATTCGTTCCAACTTATTAATTTTTATTCTTTAATTGTTACTTGTTGGTTGTTATTTGTTAGTAGTTTACTATTTGAATTATTTTTGTATTATTCATAAATTTATATTAGCATTTTACTAAAAATAGATTTCGGTGGAAAAGGAAAAGGAAACAATCTTTTTTTGGTGGAATTGCAAAATCTTTAACCGGTAAAAAAATAGTTGGTAGTTCTTTTAAATCAACTAGACAACTGCCAATTCTTTTAACTACAGATGATTTACACATGTTAATGATACTTGTTATGATATCGATTCTAAAACGCAATTAACTCATGAATTTCCACAACAAAGATTTGGTTTTAGTGAAGATTTATCGGAAGATGATTTTGAAATTAATGAAGATGAAGATATTTTTGATGGTGATGAAACGCAACCCCCATATACTGCTACCACTCCCCCCCCTCCCGCTCCCGCTCCCCCATACATCTAGACGAATGTAGTAGGCCAAAAACTCAACGTATAAAAAAATCAGTCGTTTGGCAATTTATGACACAAAGTGAATGTAAAACAAAGACTATTTATAATAAATGTAAACATGTTTTAAATCATAAAACGTCGGGAAAGGCGGGTGGGATGGATCTTTTGAGAAATCATTTAATGACTTGGTGTAAGTTAGAATTTTTGAATACGGAAGCGCAAAAACGTAATATTCCCTTCCTCGAATAATCCGTAGGAGTAGGAGCTTCTAATATGGTTTAAACACAGTTAAATCCGACTAATGTTTCCGGTCCTAGTACACATCGCCCCTATAATAAACAACGAGACCTAGACGAACTAGCAAAAGTGATTGTTGTAACGGGTTTGCCTTTTAGTTTTGGAGAAAATGCTGGTTTTATTCATTATATTCAAGTTGTTTATAACCCATCGTTTCAGGGTTTTTCACGAAATACAATAAAAAGGGCTATTTTTGATTATCATGCACGATATTTGCATTGTTTTTATTGTTTATTTGCTTATAATACTTGTAGAGTAGCGATTACTTCTGATATGGGCCGTAGTGTAAATGATAATGATTACTTTACAATTACTGTACATTGGATTGATGATAATTGATTTTTGTAAAAATAAATTATAGGTTATAAATCTTGTGAAATGTAGAAAACCTGTTCTTATATTGCTCAAACTATTCTTGAAGTCTTACAATTTTATGGCTTATCTAATAAAATAAGTAGTGTAACTTTAAATAATGCTTCTAGTAATAAAAATGCTGTTGATTATTTACAACCTATTCTTATTCCTCTTTATGAAGCTGGTTTTCATATAAGGTGTGCTGCACATATATATAATTTAATTGTCAGAGATGGTATTTCTTTATTTGATAATTGTTGTATCAAAGTTGAATTAGCATGTCATTTTATTTTTAAATGTCAGGTTAAGGCTAGACGAAAAGAATTTAAAAATAGGTGTATTGAATGTAATTTGTCTGTTAGAAAAGTTCCTAAAATAATAGTTACTACGTGGAATTCTTCGTATGAAATGCTTCAAGTAGCTTATGAGTATAGGAGACCCCTTCAAATGGTTTGGAATGCACATAATTCTAATCTGAATCTTCGAATTGATGATAATGATTGGAAAAATATTAAAGAACTAGTTGATTTTTTAAAAGTTTTTTACTTAGCTACTAAAAAGATTTTGGGTCTTTATTATCCTACTATTAGTTCCATTTTACCAAATATTTTTGTTATTTTTTGTTTATTTGCTAACTTTAAAGATAATCCAAAGTTTGAACAACCTGCTAAAAAAAATGATTGAAAAATTTAAAATATATTTTTTTTCAATTCGTCAAATTTATTTAACCCGTCTTACAAAGAAGTTGGTATATGTAGAATGGTAGAAACTATATATAAAAATTTAGAAATTATAGACGATGGACAACATCTTGCACATAATATATTTTATGTTAGAAGTAGCGTTAGAGCAGAGGCTAAAATTTTACATGATTTATATGTTTCTACTTTTAATGTTGTACAATTTCAGCAACCTGACCCACAGAGGTGTAGATACGACGATGATATTGATAACCTGGTAGAATATAATCTTGGTCTTACTACTAACGATCATAATGATTTTGATGAATATCTTAACCAGGCTAAGGAAAGTATTAAAGATGCACAGGGGAAGCCACAACTTTTGGATTGATTGGAGGAATCGAAACAAATCTTTTCCAAGACTTGAATGGGTGGTTCGTGATATTTTAGCTATTCAAGCATCATCCGTGGCTTCGGAAGGCACTTTTAACGCGACAAGATTCTAATTTGGGGACTTTCGACAATCACTAGCAACAGATAGATTGGAAATATCAGTTTTATTTAGAGACTGGATAAATGCGGAGCGGAGAAATTTAAGATGTCCAAATCTGTCGTCTCAATTTGAACGTAGATAGTATTTTATCGGAATCAAGTGAAGATGACATGAATTTCATGGAAGAACAAGGTCAAGTTGAGATTCCAGACAATGTCACATAAGAAATGTCAGAACAACTTAGAAAAGATTTTGAAGATGGTATAAGATATTAGTTTGAAAATTGTAAATATATAATAAACAAGGCCTAATTAAAACAGAACCCTTCCTAGAAGGTGGCTGCGTAAATTAGCTTTTCTTCTAATATTTGTACAACACTATAACTTTTTTAGTAACGTAATAAATTTATAGGCTATTTGCCTTATTTTTTTATATTATTATGTTATTATCTTGATTCTAGAATTTATATTTTACAAGTTTAAGTTTATATATTTAATTAAATAATTAAACTTTAAAGACTTACAAATTAAACTTGAAAATTGAATCTTCAAATTTCAAATTTTAAAGTTCAAAGTTCATAAACTTAAATTTATATTAAATATAAAATATTATAAATTTCAAAGTTAAACATTTATATAAACTTTGAAATTTAAAGTTTGAAAGTTAACTTTGAAATTT
>JAABOM020000002.1:11352370-11367202 GCA_011800125.2 Solanum clarkiae
ACAATTCATCTACTACATAGATAAGAGCAGGGGCCAAGACAAGCAACCGGGGCTCACCCTCATAGTTAATGTATGCATAAAAAAGATAGTTTCAATACATAACAAGAGATCATAAGTAACATCCGCAGAATGTAGTACTGACCAACTAGCTTGAGAGACAATCGTACTAGCCACATGGAGGAGGAGGAGGATCAAGCGGTACACCGGCTCCTACTTGGTGACATCACGTAGGCATAGAGTATGCGTTAGTATATTTTAAAGTACTAAATATGTAGAATGCAATGCTAGCAAGGGATAGGCAATATAATCGAAATGCATAATTGTAAGCAAGGATAGATATAACATGGATATGACATGCATGATTAATGCATAAGGTAAAACATGCTTGTAAATCATGAACAAGGAATGTGAACTCAATATAAGATACATACTCAAACCCTTTTCCCAACCATCATGAATTGA
Source organism: Solanum clarkiae (assembly GCA_011800125.2). NCBI lineage: Eukaryota > Viridiplantae > Streptophyta > Magnoliopsida > Solanales > Solanaceae > Solanum > Solanum clarkiae. Next base: position 11,352,833 of record JAABOM020000002.1, read on the forward strand.
GCTAAATAGCCCCCACTCACCTTAGGGTATAACCTTTTTGGAGATTGTTCTTAATACCCCTATCGTAGGACATAGTCTTTTTGATAGGTAGTTGGACACGTCCCCCACTTTACGATATAATTTTTTGGGTAGGATCTCTGATTCATTCTACCTTACGGCATAGACTTTTCGATAGAATGTCCACACCTTATGATATGATCTTTTTGGTGGAAACCATTTGTCTTTCTACCTTACGGCATGGCCTTTTCGATAAGGGTCTATACCTTATGATATGATCTTTTCAGTAGGAACCATTAGTTATTCATCCTTATGGCATGGTCTTTTTGGTGGAATGTCCATATTACAATATAATTTTTTCTGTAGTAATCATTAGTATATCTACCTACCGGCATGGCCTTTTCGATGGGATTATAGAACTATCTCATCAACCACTACATTTCAAGCAACAAAGGAAGACCTTCTCCATTTTCAGAAGAGCACAACAAACATAGGAACCCAACAATCTACTTACAACACCATAGGTAGTTTTCATGAAAATAACTCATAGAACATTCCTATCATTATCATAAATTCATTTAACTCATAAGACAGCATTGGGCCTTTAACAACTCAAGAATCTATAACCGGAAATTTTATCAAATACTTAGAGGGTGTGTAGTGCTAGTATAAAACCATGCAATTCAAGAGTGAATGCACGCTAGAAAATTCAATGTAAAACTATCAATAGATACTTGATAACACTCAAATAATATACATCAAAACCCTTCATCAAATTCCAATATTGGCCTTAGATTCATAGCTCAAAACATAGTAAAACTATCATAATTTCATAAACCCCAACATAGTAAGCAGTGATTTTCATAATAATTAAAACGCAATTGTAATTGCTAAAGATGAACTTGATGAAGATTGGAGATGCAGACTTGAAGTTTCAGAGGAAATCCTTAGATCCGAAGAGGGTTTTGAGACTTGAATTTAGGAATAAAATATTTTTCTAAGTGATTGAGTGAGTATTTGGGAATGTTTAGAATGATATAAGGGTGAAGAATCGCTACGTATAGGTATTTTCTCGTTTGGGAAGGCTTAGGCCGAAAATTTAAAGTCTTGGACCGAGTTAAAAAAAATGGACAGGAATAACACTGAGGCATGTCCCTCCCCAAATGCACTAACCTCATTGGAATTCAACACTTTGAAATTTTCAATTTTGCTATGGTTGCTCTAAAATCGAGATTAGACTCTTTTCCTCCTAAATTTGACCCCCTGAAAAAGATTATAAAGTTGGATTTTCGAAATAACGCACGGACTTTAAGATATATGGAAATTATAATTTCAAACACTTTTGAGGCACATTTTTGGGCATTTTTTGGGGTCGTTACAGATGCAACATGGGAAGCATCATCAAATTTATGGCATGGAATAAAATGAGTCATTTTAGAAAATCTATCCACTACTACAAATATGTTGTCATGTCCTCTTTTAGTTCTAGGAAGTCCCAACATAAAATACATAGAGATGTGCATCTATGGGACACTAAAAGTAGGGAGAGGGGTATACTTACCTTGGGGCCGATTCGTGGATTTTAAATCTTACAATCGAGACATTGTCCATAAATATGCTCTGTATCATGCTTCATTGGGCCAAAATAATTACTCCTTTAGAATGCCAAGTGTTTTGGGTACCCCAAAGTGTCCCATCAAACCACCACTATGAGCCTCCTTGAGAAGTAGCTCTCTCCATGAGCTCATAGGAACACAATCTCATCTATCCTTGAACAAAAAACCATCAACTAATTGAAACCTATCAACCCGTTTCCATTAGGTAAGATTATCAAAAGTATCATTGAAGTTGAGATCCCTAGAATAGAATTCCTTTAAGCTTTCAAATCCCCTCATTCTAGAAGCCAAGGTAGTCACCAACATAAAACTTCTTGATAGAGCATCTGCTACCTTATTTTCTTTGCCTTGCTTGTAGTTGATTACATAGGGAAAGGTTTCAGTAAATTCAACTTACTTTGCATATCGCTTGTTTAACTTGGATTTCCCCTTAATATGCTTTTAGGACTCATGATCAGTCCTTATCATAAATTCTGTGTGCCACAAGTAGTGTTGCTAATGAGCCAACACCTGCACAAGTGCATATAATTCCTTGTCATAAGTTGAGTACTTGAGAGTATCCCCTTTAGCTTTTCATTAAAGTAAGTCAATGGTTTTCCTTCTTGCATTAATACACCACATATTCCAATACCCGAAGCATCACATTTAATTTCAAAGGTCTTATCAAAGTTGGGTAGTTGAAGTAATTGTGAAGAACTCAACATTGATTTCAAGGCTTGAAAGGACATCTCTTGTTCTCTCCCCCCCCCCCCTCATAAAAAAGGTATATCTTTCTTGGTTAACTCAGTCTAAGGAAAAGCAATTGCACTAAACCCCTTTACAAATCGTCAGTAAGAACTTGCTAACCTATGAAAACTTCTTACCTCGGTTGATTGGTTTGAGTTAGCCAAGATTTGGTGGACTCTACCTGTATTAACCACAAAACCTAAAAACACAACCTTGTCAACACAAAATGAGCACTTCTTGAGATTAGTAAAGAGACGCTCTTGTAGTAAGACGTCAAACACTTGCTTCAAATGGGACATATGTTCCTCAATTATCATGCTATACATAAGGATGTCATCAAAATACACCACAAAACACTGATGAAAGGTTTGAGAACATGATTCATCAACCTTATGAAAGTGCTTGGGGCATTTATCAATCCAAATGGCATCACAAACCATTCATACAACCCAAACTTTATTTTGAAAGTCATTTTCTACTCATCACGCAGTTTTATACGAATTTGATGATACCCACTTCAAAGGTGAATCTTAGAGAATACGCTAAAGCCACATAGCTCATCAAGCATATCATCAAGCCTAGGAATTGGATGTTGATACTTCATCCTGATCTTATTTATGGCTCTACAATTAATACACATTCTCAAGTGCCATCTTTCTTGGGAACAAGAATCATCGGTATGCATAAGGACTTAGGGTTTCTTTGATCAACCCCTTTTCAAGAAGCTCTTCTACCTGCCTTTGTAGCTCCTTGGTTCCATTCAAATGGCTCATATTGGCTGGGCGATTAGGAATTTGTGAACCCGATACAAAATCTATTTGGCGTTCAATTCCCCTCAAAGGAGGAAGTCCCACTGGAATCTCCTCCATAAAAAACTCATCATAGTTCTGCAAAAGAGAAGAAACAATTCTAGGCAATGTTCTAGTATTTTGGTTAGCATGCAATAAAAAATGGGTGTTAATAAGGCATACTAGAAAGTGTCCCTCATCCACACCCTTTAAACACTTGCTTGGCTTTGCTACCAGGCACATATTGTTCTTATTTTTAGCCAAGGAACCTCCTTCAATTAGAGCAACAATAGAACTTCCACCATCACCCTTTACCTCATCCACCTTTGTTTTCTCTGGAAGCTCTTTCATAGCTCGATAACCCTCACTAACTTGGTATGGAATGAGAAGTGCAAGAACATAGTTTTTCTACCTATAATAACAAAAGTGTTTTTGTTGGATCTTCCTTGGTGCACAACATCCCTATCAAATTGTCATAGTCTTCCTAACAAAATATGATATGCTAGCATGGGTACAATATCACAAGTCAATTCATCATTGTACTTACCCACATTAAACTGAATACTTTCTTGTTTGAGGACCTTTATTTCTCCACTCTCATTGAGACATTGTAGCTTGTAAGGGTAGGTATACTTTGTTGTTGGAATTCGCATACACTCCACCACATAAATACTCACCACATTAGTGCAACTTCCACTACCAATGACTCAAGGACACACTTTATCTTGAATTTTATACCTAGCATAGAATAGATTCTCCCTTTGATCAAGTTCTTCTTTAGCAAGGGCTCCCATAATTCTTCTCACAACACATGAAAGATTGGAATTTACCTTCAATTCTTCATCATTATCAAGTAAAGATTTTACTTTTCCCATGAAGCAAGAAAAATGGACCCTCTCATCCAACCTTTCTTCTTCGTTTTCCGAAGCATCTCCCTTACCTTTATCTTGATCATTCCTCTCCCTAAACATATTTCCTCGATTTGTCATCCTATCTCTTCTATATCCTATCCTGTCTCCTCTATTCCTCACTCTATCTCCTCTATATCCATAATCTCAGCCTCTCATGCCATAATCTCACCCCAAGTCTCGAGGTTGGACTCCTTACCTTTGTACTCCATAAGTATCCCTACCTCCATGCTCCTAAAACTCATCATTGTTGAAATCTATATGCATTTCATCATGAAGAGGATTTTTGTATTAGTAAACTTGGTAGGGAATTTGTGGTGCATTTGGTGGAGGTAATAGGTGACATTCATTAGAAGATACATTTCGGAATGGGATTTGGTAATGAACTTGGTTCATTTGAAAAGTGGGATTTTGGTGGCTTCGGATTTGTCTTTGTGGAGGAAAACATAAATTATGGGCTTGTCTCGGGTAATGATGGTGCGATGCATCAATGCCCTCCTTATCTCCTTATTTTCTGGTTGAATTTCTTTCCCTCGATTCTGATTCTCCATCCTACCAACCTTTTTTCCATACCTCCCATCCTTCCATTCATTTCCACTATTTGTTTGGAGATGTAAGCAAGAGTTCCTATGATATTCTCTGAACCTTCCCTAATTAGCCTTGTTTTAGACATGATACTTACAATACTCAACAAACAAGATTAGTATCAAAAGCCTCATGGCACTCGTATGTAACTCTCAACACACCTTCTATGGAGTCGTCTCAAAATTGATAGTGAACTAGCTCCGCTCAATTCAAGGTCACCTATCTTTTGTGGTGGAGTGGATTCTTATGACTCTTAGAAGAAGGATGACTCAAAAAAAGCTTAGTAACATGAATAAAAAGAAGAAAACTAGAAGAAAGAGGCACAAGAAATATCGGACTCAAAAAACTAAGTAACAAAATAAGAAAAAATTACTTGTTGTTACCTAATTTGAAGAATTAATGAGAAGAGTTAATGTTTAAAATCTAGTTAATAAGTAACTAAGGATGCCAAATAGTTGTTAATTAGTTGAGGAATGAAAAAAATAAGTGACAAAGAAGAAGAATTGAGTTTGGACACTTAAAAAAAATTGAAGCCTTAAGGCATTCATGAATTGAAAGGGATTTTATTTGATGATTTGATAATTAAAACAAGTTAACAAGTATTTAAATATATTAATTACTTGGTAGATAGTTGGAGAATCAAAGCACAAAATTACAAAAAAAAAAAAAGAAAGGATCACGTTGTTTGGACACTTAGAAAAAATTTTATGCCCAAAAAACCTCCCATACTTGAAAAAATTTTGTGGTGTTAAAGCAAAAACCTGCTGATTTGGTCATTGAAACTGACCTACACATGCCATGCCACATGGCATGTCTGGAGAGGGGATGGATGCTGACTCACTGTTAATGCTGATGTGGTGCTGATTTGGCACTAACGTGGAAATTAATTTTTAAATTTTTTTTAAATTTTTTTTAAAAAACAAATTTCCACTAAGGGCCAACAAACACCTTTGACCAACTTTGACTTGAGAAAAGTAGATCAAATATACCTTTTGGTCTTCTTCTTCTTCAAGAACACTTGAAGATCTTCAAGAACACCAAGAACACACACTAAATCCTAACGCCTTCAAATCAACTCGTAATTGGCTCAAAATTTAGGATTAGTTTTTCCTTGGCATAGAGAACAAACCTCAATGATCATTATCCTGCAATTTCTTCTCAATCAAAAGAACCCACTTTCAAGATTTGAAAAATTTAAATCCTCAAAACCCTTCAATGGTAACTTTATTTCCACAACTCCAAATTGAATGAAAATTGAAATTTAGGATAAAAAAACACTAGTGAACAAGAATTTAGTATCAAAAATAACAAATCAAATGAAAATAATTTTGGTTTTTTATTTGAATTTTTGAGTGGATCAAAATTTCAAGACCTAGATTTGTGAAAACAAACTTAAACCTAAACCCTGATACTAAATGATAAAGATCAAACAAAAAAGGAAAGGAAAAGGGAACAAAATAAAAAGATATGTTAATTAAATTCAAACTATTGAAATTATGGGCAACAAGGAACTAAAACCCTTACCTCCGAATTGATTTCAACAAGCCAAGTAAAACCCTAGCAAGAAAAGTTAAAGGAAATCAAGAACCACATATTAGCAACACTTTAATTAATCAAGCAAATAAGCCAGCTAACAATTCTAAGAGTTCACCCTAATTACTCACTAATTTCTCACTAAGAAGATACTATAATTTGAAGATTCAATTTTCGACATAGTCTAAGTCTTCTAAATGACAAAATATGACTATTTATACCAAGTAAATAAAAAAAATATTTTCTTTACAATTCTATCCTTAATGAGTAAGGTCCTTGTTTGTTGCCTTCTTTTCAAATCCTTAAATTCAAGTAATAGTCATTTGTACATATGGCCTCTTTTCTTCCTTCTCCTTACCTTGATAAACCTTCCACACATTGTATGTCTTTCTTTGGTGACCCTCAAGATCCTTTAATGCTTTCTTTTTTCATGAACATTGCTTGTAGGTGTTGGAGATCTTTTGTTTGACTCCTTGTGAATGGTCTTTAAGGACACATGTCACTTATATTGGTGTCATCTATGCTTTGCATGTTATCACCCACTTAGGGAAATTGGGACTTTAGGGCTTGGGAGCCACCCTCTTGTCTTTTCAGTAAGGACTGGTGTTGCTGGATCCTTGCCCACATTACTTTTGGCCACCTTGGAATTTGTGACCACTGCCTTTTTGCTGTGAGTAACTCTCCCCTTCCACCTAATCCCTCTTGGACTTCCTTTCCCTTTCACGAAGCTTCTCTTCTTCAATTTGCTCTATGTGTGTCATCAAGTGGGAAATGTCCATCTCCTTAACCAACATAGTCGTCTTGCATTCCTTGGAAACCAGCTCGGAGACACCTGAGATAAACTTGCTCATGCGAGCTCTTAGATCCGTGAACATAAATGGAGCGTACTTTGACAATTTGGTGAATTTGAATGCATACTTCCTCACCCTCATGATCCCTTTATTCAAGTTGATGAATCCCTGGACCTTTCTTTCCCTAAGCTTGATGGGGAAGAATCGGTCCAGAAAGGCACATTTGAACTCCTCTCAACCTATAGGACTTGATCCTTGTCCTATCTCATCAACCCATTGCTTGAACCAAATCTTAGCCATTCCCTTGAGTTAGTAGGCCACCGACTCGGCCTTCTCTTAAGACGGAATGCCCATCACTGCCACAACCCAGTAAGCTTCCTCAATAAACTATGTAGGGTCCTCATCCATCTTTGACCCATGAAGTTCTAGCAACTGCATGAAGTCATATACTTTTGTGGCCAGAGCAAGCTCTTCAGGAGGAATGGTCATATCCTTATTGGCTTGGTTGGCCAAGGGTTGGGCCAATGAACTGAATATTTCTTGGAACTCCATATGAGACAGTCCATTATCCTGCTGGAGTGGAGGGATTTATTCATTGGGAGTGACTCACTGATAGGGCGCTCTTTGGGGCAGTATGATCTAGAAACAAGCAAAATACCATCATTAGTTAGTGGAAAACTTATTTAACTCTAACCCATGACATGAATAAGAAAGAAGGGAAGACTTTCCTGATTCATCTCATAGCCTCGCACCCAAGATAGTGGTGTACTTCACAACCTGGAATGAGATTCTATGCTATAGGATATGCACGGCCATTTGAGGATTATTTTAAAACCTTATACTCTGATGCCAAGTTTGTAACCACCCAACGTAGGGGCCTAGTCATCACACAGTAAATGAGATATCCAAAGGTACCTCATCCAAGCAATCTCTAGCATCTTACGCATTCGCAGGCATAAAGTAAAACTTTTACGAAAGAAAATAGGGATAAAGGGCCTCAGGGTCAATTTTGATAATGAAGGAACATTAAAAAGCAATGGAATAGCTATAATCAATGTGTTTGTATATAAATACCAACTATATCATAAATGAATGGGTCTGGTACTAGTCGATCTCTATCAAATAGAAAAGAATCCAAAATAAGAGAACATAGAAACTAAAAGCCACAAAAGAGCTACAAATATATTGTCTTAAACAAAGCAAAGATACAAGATAGGATAAAGAGTAGAGGAGTCCCGAACAAAGGGCTCACCACAACAAAGCTACTAGTCTTAGATACCTAAAAGTAACCTTGAGTAGGTGGAGGAGTGTCTTTCTCTACATGGTTAAATCATGGAGGCAAAATATGTGTTAGTAAATTTGAATATACTATGTATGTTAGATACAATGCATGGATGAAATTGTAACGCCATCATTATTCAACATAACATAATAGGATATATCGAGTAAAGAATACATGAGCAAGCTTTGAATATGCATAAAGAATATGAGACAATGCATAAGAAAGAACATAAAATGAAAACATAACATGAGATCATAAGATTATGGGAATAGACTCTAACCGATAGTAAGACCATGTGAGCTACTACATGAAATCTAATGAACTCCTTTCATTGGAAAAAGGGAAATCTACTTGCCAAGGTAGATGTCCAAAATATAGTAACTTTGTAATTGCATCTTTAATAACATTTGGGCCTATGTAGATGCACTATCCTAGCCTATAAGGCTCCTATAGTGGCACATAGTTAGGGACATTGAGATTTTGCTTCAAGAGATCATGCCTCAACTAATGAGTCTCAATTTGTGGTCCTATTAGTCCTAAGTCATCCTACGGAATCTTTAAAACATACTCTTAGAAACATAAGTAGCAATAATAGGAGTAGCTCGAACTTAGGAATCTTTCTTAAACATCTTTTAGGGCAATCAATATCATACATATATCTTCGGTGAACTTAGCTTTGAAGCCCTAATCATAATCATAAATCATAGGAAGCTTTCATTGGGAATAAGGTGGGCTTAGCATTTAGCATAGAACAATCATAAATTGCATAAGTCATAGGAAATTTCTTTTAAAAGTAACATCAAAATTGGCCAACTTTGATCATATCAAAAATCATCATAGAATCAACATCACCTTTTAAATATGCATATATTTATTTAGAAAAATAGTTATTAAACTCCATAAGTATTATACAATAACATAAAAGGCATAAAATTATCGTAAGCATGCATATTAACTTGAAGACTTTAAAGAAAAGGTAAAATGCCTAATAGGAAACTTTATGGATGAAAGGATACTCATAAATCAACTCTTATACCTAGAAAACTTAAGAGAAATGGAATTGAAGCCTTTGGGGAAGAAATCTTGGAAACTCTATCCTTGTTCTTTATAACGACCCATAAGTTTGAGGTTGAGGCTAAGGAAAAAGTTAAAAATTTGGTCACTAGAATGAAAGTACAAGACCTAAGTATAGATTGTGGTTTAGTTCATGGACCATACAAAGGCCTCGTAGATGAGGGGTTTTACTTTGCGAAAGATTCAAATTCTGGAAGTAAAGTACAAGAAGACTCCACGGGTCATAAAGTGCTCTAGGGTCGTAGATTAGGGCTTAGGAACTGGAAATTTTGGTTAAGCATAGAAGGGATATACGAAGGGTTTTATGGCCCATGGTAAACTTTACAGACCATAGAAAGGTTTGTCATTTCAGAGCTTGGTGGAATAGTTTTTAGATCTTGATTTACGATATGTAGGACGAGTTGTGCAACCATTTACGACGCGTAATATGACTTTCGTGGATTGATCTGCTAATTTTTGTGGATAATAATTTTTACCTTTCCTATACCCTTAAGCCTTCAACAGTCTTAGTTGGCCCCTCCATGACCCCTCATGCAACTCCAAGCCCCTTTCTCATCCATGACCCCCCATGCAAATCTAAGCCCCGTTCTCATCAAGTCAAGCCCAAACTATCAAATAGATCATGTTCTAGTATGAGTTTATATGTGTGTCAACTTTTAATGATCATATCTTTTATCACACACCAAATTAGATACCGGATGACCTACGAAATGAAAGCTCTTTGAATTATCTATCCAACGCCACTTATTTTAGCTTATTTGGAGTTTGGACCAAAAGGTTATGCCCATTTCAGTGAAGCACTATCAGGATGCCTGCACATATGACCCATACTATGGGCAGTAATGTTTTTGATGGTTGTGGATGGCCTTCTTAGAAGGTTCTATCTAGGCATTCTTTTTAGTTTTAAGTAGGGACTTTTGGGTCATTTTCCCCATATATTTTGCAGCATCCTAAGGTATGTTTTGACCTTTTTACCCTCTCATACCTATACTAATATACTCAAACATTGTACGTGTTTGTTTTAGTCTATATAATGACTTAACAAGTCTACACACCTTCTTTTTATTTCCAGGAACTATAAACTATTCTGGTTGTTCCATATAGACTTTTTCCTCCAAATCTCCATTTTAGAAAGCTATGTTGACATCCATTTGATGAATTCAAGATCGTACACTGCAGGTAATGTTATTAACGCTCGAATTGGCATAATTCGAGTTACTGGTGAGTATGTATCAAATTAGTCAAGAGCTTCACTTGTCTAAATCCTTTAATAACAAGCCTCGCTTTATATTTGTCAATAGTGCCATCAGCTTTCATTTTCCTTTTGAAATCCATTTAGTTCTAGGGGTTTATTTCTAGGAGGAAAATCAATCAATTCCCATGTATAATTATTCAATATGGATTCAATTCACTATTGACTGTCTCTTTCCAATATTGTGCTTCTGAAGAAGTCATAGCTTCTTTGAAGGTTTGAGGCTCGAGGATCATTTTCTAACAAGAATATTACAAAATTTGGTCCAAAGGAAGTAGAGGTCCTTTGACATTTGCTAGGCCTTGAATTTTCCTCATTATGATCACTCTCCTTTGTTTCTTCTCCAAGTCATTTAGTTCCTTCACTAGTTAATTCATATTCATTCGTATATAGGTATACTGTTTCAAAGAATCAGCATTATTTGATTTAATTACCGTATTAATATGAATGTCAGGATTTTCTGATCTATGCACCAGAAATTGATATGCTTTACTATTTACAGCATATCCTATGAATACACTATCAATCATCTTAGGTCCTATTTTTGTCTTTTTAGATTTAGGAATCTAGACCTTAGCCAAACACTCCTACACTTTCAAATATTCAAGGTTAGGCTTTCTCCCTTTCCATTTTTGATATGGAATAGATTGTGTTTTACTATGGGAAACTTGATTGAGTATTCGACTAGCCGTAAGGATAGCTTCCCCCCACAAGTTATGGGGCAAACTATAACTAATTAACATAGCATACATTATGTCCTTAGGTGTTTAATTTTTTCTTTCAGCAATTCCATTGGATTATGGTGAGTAAGGTCTTGTTGTTTGATGAATAATGTCATATTTCAAATATATTTTCTCAAAGGGAGATTCATATTCTCTACCTCTATCACTCCTGATTATTTTGATCTTTTTGTTAAGTAGTATGTTTCAACTTCACTTTTGTACTGTTTGAATGTTTCAATTGTCTCATCTTTACTACTAAGTAAATAGACATAGAAGTATCGTGTACAGTCATTAATAAATGTTACGAAATACTTCTTTCCACCACGAGATGGTATTGAATTCATGTCACAAATATCTGTGTGAATTAAGTCTAAGAGATTTGAATTCCTATCAACAGACTTATAGGGATGCTTAACATACTTAGATTCCACACATACTTAACATTTTGACTATTCGGTTTCAAACTTTGGCAATAGATTCAAATTACTTATTTTTTGTACGGTTTTATAATTTAAATGTCCTAAACATGAATGACATAAATCATTTGACTCAAGTAAATAAGAGGAAGTCTGAACTTTATTACTTTCAACAACCATTACATTCAGTTTGAAAAAACCCACAATAAGGTAGTCTTTTTCTACATACATCTGATTTTTGCTAATTAAAACTTTATCATAAACAAGAACACATTCAAATCCATTCTTGAGAAAAAGATCAGCAGAAACTAAGTTCTTCCTCATTTTTGTGACTTGGCAAACTCTGTTTAAAGTTACCACCTTGTCAGATATAATATTTATATACTTTGTCATAGCCTTCAACTTTGGCTGTGGAAGAATTTTTCATGTAAATGGTCTCATCAGGTGCAGTAGGGGTATATGTTGTAAAGGCTTCTTTAACTGCACAAATATGTGAAGCGGCTCCAGAATTAAGCGATCACTCATTGGGATTTCCTACCAAGTTGCATTGAGTCAACATAGCACCAAGATTCTCCACTTCTTCATTCTTCTCAATCATATTTGCTTGATTCCTTTTCTTTCGCTTCTTTGTAGAGCAGCAATAAACAGCCTTATGTCCAACCTTCCCACAGTTATGACCATTACCCTTGAACCTCTTTTTATGTAGATTGCCTTTTGGTCCAGATAGCGTATTTCTCTTTTTGATATTTGGTCCTTCAACAATATTTGCCACTGCTACTGTTGAATTTGTCAATGACCCCTTTTCTTCCACTTTATTATCCTCTTCAATTCCCAACCATACGATGAGATCTTCAATAGACATCTCCTTGCGTTTATGCTTTAAGTAGTTATTGAAGTCCCTCCAAAGTGGGGGTAACTTCTCAACGATGGCTGCCACTTGACAAGCATTATTCATAACCAATCCTACATTAAAGAATGTGAGAGTATTAAGAACCAATTTAATACATTCGAACCAGGTATTAAATAAAATTATATCATCTGCAAGGAGATCATAAATTATAACCTGTAACTTCTAAACTTCGGTAACAACTGTTTTATTATCTACCATCTTATAATCCAGGAACTTTGCCATAATAAACTTTTTCATTCCGACATCTTCAGTTTTCTACTTCTTTTCCAAAGCCTCCCATGGTTCCTCAGATGTCTTCAAGTTACTGTACACATTGTACAGATCATCATCCAAGCCACTCAGAATATAGTTCTTATATAGGAAATCTGAGTACTTCTAAGCATCAATCACTAATAGTCGTTCATCACCAGGAGTTCTTTCTAGTAGTACAGAAACACTCTCATTAATGAATCTCTACAGACTTAGGATAGTCAAGTAGAATAACATTTTTTACTGGCAGCTCTTGAAATCAACACAGTAATTTTGCAGGTTTTTCTATTGTGGAATTGCAGGCCCAACATTTGAATGATTTGTAGAAGATATTTTGCAACATTCATTGTTCTGCATTGACTTCACTCGGATTAGAAATTTTTTTGTCATAAATAGACAAGAAAGTTAGTATACTAATCAATAAGACTGAATTTGTATACTACGTATTTCTATCACAAACAGACAGAACACTAAATTCTCAAAAGAAATAAAAAAAATTTAGAAAGTACGAATGTGGAAAGGAAAAAATTAAACTACTAAATTCCTTAAGCTTGTTATTCCCTCTATACTCAACCAATACTCGAAACAGTAAATAAAGAAAATTAAAAATAAAATTATAAAACAATCTGAGTCCACAGAATTCATTGTGTGTCTTTAGCGGATTTAATCTCCTCACTGTAGCCAATGTTATAGATTCCAGTATTGGTATGAACTCACTTGTTCATGAAACGACCCCAAAAAGTTTACGAAAATGTACCTTGGACGTGCTCAAAATCGTAATTTTCATATATCTCAAAGTCTGTGCGTGATATTGAAAATTTGACTTCATATTCTTATTCAGGGGGTAAAATTGAGTGGTAAATGGGTCTAACCCCAATTTAAGAGCAATCATATCAAAATTTAAAAATCACAAAATGCAATTTCCAAAGAGCAATCCGCGCCCCTGGCGCGACGAGCCAAGGGCACGCTACTGTGTATTGTTGTGCACTGTTTGTCTATCTCGGTCCAAGACTTTTGGCTCTTGGGCATAAGTGTTCCTATGCGTGAAAATCTTATGCTTAGTCATATTTCACCCTCATATCATTCAATACATTCTCCAATACTCACCCAAATATTTAGACAAATATTTCACCCAAAACTCAAGTCCCAGTACTCATCTGGATCTAAGGATTTCACTCAAGCTTCAAGTCTCCATCTCCAATCTTCATCAAGTTATTCTCCAAGGTCAAGGTATGTGGGTTTCAACCATTAGGTACTTTCACCCATGGTGCCCAAGCTTTCATTTCATCTAATTTACATGATTTTAAGTTGATTTTAAATATGGGTCGATTATTTTGAATTTAAATATGAACTATCTTCGGATTTTGTAAAAGTGTGACTGTTTTAGCATGTTTTGAGCTATATATCTTGGATCTAACTTGAGATTTGATGAAGGATTTTGAATTATTATGCATGATGGTGCTATCAAGTATTGGTGGGATGATTTACTTCAAGATTTCTTGCATGACTTCACTCTTTAAT